>VWZO01014039.1:267009-343636 GCA_013396975.1 Bucco capensis
GCGGAGCTGCGGGCCTCAGGTCCCGGTGCCGGCCGTGTGAGGCGATGCGGGGATGAGCTGACCCGCAGGTTTAGGGTGGCAGCAGGTGCCTGCCACGGGGCCGACCCGCTCAGGGGGTGGCGGGTGCACACCCACCTCCTGGACACAATCCCGAGTAATGTGCTCTAGGGAACCCTGTTAGAGCAGGGAGGTTGGCCTAGATTACTTCTGGTGATCCCTTCTAACCTTAACCATTTTGGGATTCTGTGATATCCTGATTTGTGCTTGCAAGCCTGAACAAAGCTCCAGCATTTTCAGCCTTGTGATGCTTCACTTACCTTTTTATCCAGGAATGATTTTCTTGCTTTGATTTTACAGTGTCTGAAGTATCCAGGAGTAAAAACCATTGCACCAGACAAGGCAGGTGAAATAGTTTTGATGGATTTAAATGACGACAGTCCCAGAGCAGTGGAACTGAGAATCAGCAGAGGGTTTGATGTGGCATCGTTTAACCCTTATGGAATCAGCACCTATGTAGACAGAGGTAAAGGGATCTTGGGCAAATCTCAGCCTAAAGGTCACAAACAGAAATCCCTTTGCAGCCTTGCATTGCACCCCCAATAGTCTGCACTTTGCTAGGAGAGAAAAAGGGGGTTGGGCTTTTTATCTTTTTTGGGTTCTTTTTGAAATGTGAGCTGCTAAAGCAAACACTTTTGCACAATATCCCAGGCTATCTGAAAAAGATGTCCTGTATATTGGAAGGAAAAAAAAACACAGGAAAAGTTTGAGAAGTTCAAAATCATACAAGTTTATATTACCAATTTACATCTCTTTTCTTGGGGTCAAGGGTTTTGAGGAGATACATGCTTCAGTAGCTGACTAGTTGACTAGTGACCAGAGTGGAGTCTTTTGTGGCGAAACAATGAATTATCAAATCTCTGCATAGAATCATAGAATAGTTTAGGTTGGAAGGGACCTTTTAAAGGTCATGTAGTTCAACCTTGCAATAAGCAGGGGTATCTTCAACTAGATCAGGTTGCTCAGATCCCCAGACAACCTTACCTGGAATGTTTCCAGGGATAGGGCATCTACGACCTCTCTGGGCAACCTGTGCTAGTGTTTCACCACCTCAGTGTGAAAAATTTCTTCCTTATATCTAGTCTAAATCTACCCCTTTTTAGTTAAAAACCATTTCCCCTTGTCCTATCCCTACAGGCCCTGCTAAACAGTTTATTCACATCTTTCTCTGGTCTGTGTGGCCAAACATGTTCTCCTCTCCTAGACGTGTTCTCCTATGGCACATTCTGACTACCAGTAAAATACCCTTCATTCTCTCCTTCATTCTCTCCTTCCTCTCTGCCTACATTTTCACTGGGGATTTTAGCAGGGCAATTAGAAGTCTGCAATTATTAAGAGAAAAAGAACTATTGTTGCAACTTGACCTGCATCCCCATACAGTCACCCTTTGAAGGAAGGTGTTGGAGAAATTGGTGGTGGCTACTTTAGGGTCTTACCCCAAGGGCTGGGTAGAAGGATTGCAGCTTTACACAGAGGACAGGAGAAGGATGCTCCTTTGGCTTTATCGGGGGATGTGGTGTGCAAACCGAAATTGGCTGGGCTACTCGAGGTTACCTACAGTCACAGAACTGTATTTTTTGCTTTCCACTCCAAAATGAGAGTTTTACACAACAGTGAAGTGACTGAAGGTGAGAAATGAGTTTATTTGTGCACTGGAGAAGACTCCATGTCAGTAAAAAAGGGTAATGTTGAACTTCAGAATCAGATTACAAGCACTAACCTGTCAGAAGCTGAGTATCTGTTGTGACTGGATTTCTGGTTTTGGTTTTGTTTCTTCCACCAGAGAAAACTGATTTTGTAAATAAGAATTGCAAACTACTAGTGTAGTGTGCTTTCTCAGTATTACCACTCCCTTAGCTACCCCTTGTTTCATTCCTGTGAGGCCAAAGAATGTCAGCTAGCTACTGGAGTGGGCCCAGCTCATTCTATTATCTGTCACTGACCAGCAGTTGCCAGGCTGCTGCTGAAGAGCTGCTGGCCTTCTCAGCACCTCTGAGATGATAATCTTGAGGTGGCATTTGGAATGACCTTTTAAGAAGGTCGCTAACAGTAAGCATCTACATAGATATGGTATTGTGCTGATACATTGGGTAAAACTGACCTCAGCTTCAGCCAAGTGCTAATGATGTTTTCTTAACTGACTAGGTTCAGTTCTTTATGGATCTTACTTGCTAAATATTTGATGCAGCTCTGAATTTTAAGTGACTCATGGTTTAGTTGGTTTTGGTACAGTGCTCCCTCAGTAGCTCTTATATGCACAACTGACTCGTTTGCAACAGCAGACTCAGCTGGCAGCACACTGTTTTGTTGACTGCAAAAGTCTCACACCAAGTCTTATTTCAGTTATCATATATGCCACGCTGTGGATTCCATACATCTCATTTTATTAAAAGCAATCTCAACTTTAGTCAGCTCACAACAGTTTTCAATCCTTCCTCAAGGTGGATCTCCACTGGATTTGATGAATGACCTCTGTACTTGACTTGAAATGCTGAATTAAAGACCAGGAAAAATGATTCTAAGAAAAGGTAAGAGCATATGATAAAATGACTTCTCTATCTTCCTGCCTAGAATAAAACTGTGTTCTGTAACTCCAGGGAACTGGAAATACTGTATATTCCAGTAGATCTTATAATGAGTTGCAGCCTCAAGTAACCAGCAACAGCCACAGAATTCTCATGGTATCCTCAACTCCTGCCCTCAATGGCTCTGGACAAGGGAATTGCTTGGATTTGCTTCAGCTATTAGAGGACAGACTGAGACCACAGGCATTTAATGTTTAAGAAATACAGTGAAACGAGAGGGACAGGAGAGGAAAAAAGTTGGAGAGCACCTTACTCATTCTTTGAATATGTGTTATCTCTTAAGAAAATGGACATCCAGTTTTTCTATTTAGCTAAAGTTTAGGGAATGGCCAGTTTTTATTCTGAAGTAAAACTTGCCTTCCTGGCTGGTCTCATCAGAGCCTTCTCTGGGCTTTTCTGTTACTGCTTGTGTTGGCTAATGCCCAGCAGTGTTTGTGCAGCAGCCCCTGCACAATCCTATTCCTGTGTACTCTCTCCACTGCTGCCTTTGTGAAGGAATGCATTCTGCTTGTGGCAGCAGCAATATGCTTTATGTTTTACATCTCAAAGTCACAACTTTGCTAATCCTCATCTCTGATACAACTGCAGCCTTAGGAAGCCTATCTCCCATTTCTGCTGAGCCTGTTACCTGACTAAAAGTAGAATAGACTTCTGTGGTTTGGCTCCTCAGGCTTCAAAAAAGCTGACAGCCAGTTTCCTCCCTGTAAACAACAAAACCCCAAGCAATGATAAGGCCATAATTCCTGTTTACAGAGATAAGCCTTTATTGTATGCTACTGGAAGTAAAAGGGACATGGTTACGGTTTTATATACACAGAAGTCTGTAGCACTGGGTTACAATCAGTGGCAAATGAACCAAGAGTACAGTGCAGATCTAAGTGTTGTGTACAGTTAGTAACAGTGGCTGGCATACAAACCACAACACAGAAGCCAAATGAAGCCAAGTGTACAGGGTACAACATCACGTGAGGAAGCAACTCAAGGTACAAAGAGCATTCCATTTTCTTTACATTTGCAGGCTTTTTTGGCTAGTGAGAGATACAGCTCAATTTGAAACTCAGTGTGCAGTTATTTTTCTTCCCACTCAACTGCTACCAAATTAAGACCATTTGAACATTTAGATTACATTTTTAATGCTATAAATAGCTAAAATTGTTGGCAAATTACTTTATTTGAAGTTACTTTATTTGCAGTATATTCAGGAATAGTTTAATCATCGTTGTTCTCTACAGATTACAAAGTGTAAGAAATATTAAATATTTTGAAAGTAGTCTGTATGTAATTAGACCCACAAGGATCTCTTCATTTGGAAGTTTAATTCTGAGTAACTTTTTTGAGAGAGAGATTTACTGGGAAGAAAGATGGAATTGTCTACCATACTACTAATTTGTGGAATTTGTTCTAGTATGTAAGGTTTAGCTAGTTCAAAGGTCATACTTCTTTTTATTCAATGCCATATCCAATCTTAGTGTAAAAATAAACACTCTGTCCTCTGTGGATAAATAAATCCATTTGTTGGCTGCAGGTCAGTCCTCTATTGGTGAAATAGATTTAGAAAAATAGACCTTTTCTTTAATGTTTACTATGCTGACCCACAAAGGAAAAGTGAAATTCATTCAAGTCTAGAAACAGAAATACAGTACAAGTGATTTATAGAATTGCATTCCTTCCCTCTACAAACTTGCTGAGCATGAAACACTGCCCCAGAGCACTGCCTCTGTCTTTTCCTTGTCTTGTAAAAGTAATTGTCATCAGAAAAGTCACATCATATGCACTGCCAGATCTCCTGTCTGCCTTCTAGCATGCAGACTCTTAGCAGGGCTCTTTTAGCCCAAATTAGCAGCAATTGTTCAAATTAACTGATGGTGATTTTTGGTGGGTGGAAAAATCAACCATTAAGAACAAAAACAACAAAAAGGCAGCTAATGAGTTGGATTTGAAAAACACCAGCCTCTCCCTTAAAATCTCAACTTCCCAGACTGCTTCCCATAGATAGCCTTCTCATCAAGGGGCTGGGACATTTGGCAGTACAGGTTTCATGCTCAACTTTGTCACTAGAACTGGACAGGACTTCAAAAAGCATAGAGCCCACCAAGACTTGCTCTGCTGCAGTAGTTCAGTGCTTTCAACAGTCCCCCCACAGCAGGATTGCTCTCTTAGAAGTGCAAGTGTCCCAGGATGGCTCTGGGACAGCTGGAGGACAGGTGACATTCTGGAGTGGAAGCAGTAGTTAAGCACCAGTTGCTTGCCCCTGCAGAGGCTTGAGAGAACAGAATTGCTTCGTAGAGAGCTTGTCAAGCTAAAAAGCTTAGTCAGTTTGATCAATAAATATTGACTTAGGGTTAGGATCAGAAAGAAGACACTGCACTTTGGAACTGAAGACAGAGTCAACTTCCTTCCTTTTCTGTCCAAAAGGAGACTAGTTTTAAAACATTTGTCCTTAAGGACCTTTGTGATGTCTGATGTGTAACTTACTAAGTGTGTATGAATGTACCTATCCCTTTTTCAGGAAGGAATAAATGTATGACAGGACAAAGCTTTGAGGCTTTTTTCTGTTTTGGTTTGGTTTGGGTTTTTTTTAACATCTGCTGAGTGTCATGTTGTCCCTGAAGGCATATTTACCCACTCTTAAATTATGCAGCATTGCCCAGAGAATGGCTCTGTAGTTGAATATGCTCTCTGCAGTACAGCCTCTGTTTTCTTCCAGTATATGGATATTTCCATGCAATAGATGTTATTAGAAAACTACACTTGTCTTTATCCTGTTATTTTGAGCAGGGAAACAGTGATACCAGTTTGAAAACAGCAGATAATCTGTACAGCAAATTATAATTTTTGTCATTAAATTCTTACCCTCACCAACTTTTCCAAAGCTGTACTGCTCTGAATGCTGTTCTTCAGCCCACCAGTGCTCTGCTGTCTGCTTAGAAACACTTCTTGGTGGAAATAATGAAAGAAGAACACTCTCTCCCCTCCACTGTTACTCTCCAGGATGCCCTTACAGAACTACAGGTTCTATTGGGACTGCAGCAACACACACACACTTTTGTATGCATAGATCTTTAAATTGTAACAGCGACAGCAGTAAAGCAAAACCTGCCCAGATGTTCTGTTCCTCCTAATTGAGCTTGAGTTACATGTGCCTGGTGACTTAAGATGCAGTTAGTGTCCACTGCTGAGATGACACAGTACCCTGAGTAACTCTGTATTACGCTTATACAAGCTTGTGCTTTTCTAAGAACATAGAAATGAGCACAAAGGAAATAAATAAGCACATCAGGTTGTTTCTATGGAACACTGTTCATCAACTTAGCAGCTTCAAAGTATGAAGTTAAAACTTACCTTCTGCTCTACTCCCCTCGGAACAGATGAGTGCTATAATTAACTCCCCTCTAGCTTAAAAAAAAATAGAAGTGGACAGAATGTCAAAATATGCTTTTCTGGTAAGATGAACCTTCTTAGTAATAACTAGTTGCAGTAGTATTGGTGACCTGAAATATGTTCATTACAGCATGTGATTGTGGAAGCAGTATCTGCTTTTCCTTGTTGCCATGCTGTTCCGTGTAAAAACAAGTTGCCTGTAATACTGTGGGCATTGTAGAAATAAGAGGAAATCACTATTCTTTCTTTTCCCTCCCCAAATTCAGTTTTATGCTATATACACTGCCTGGAGCAGTCTTCCTATTTTGTATGGGGCTGCATGAGGAACTAGAATTTGTTCACTGCATTTGTCCTGTTCCTTTTCTGGAAAACCTTCCATCTTAGACTTGTTTACAGAACAGGGAAAAAAAAAATCATCTCCTGTAGCCACATCAGTAGCAGCTTTCAGCCTATGTGAATCACTTAAACCTCTGATCTCATTTCTTCTAATCTGTTGAAAAAACAATACCCTCTCCCTCTGCTCTTAGTATGCTAAAGCTGCTCATTTACCACAGGCTCTACTGATGGACTTGGAAAAGGCAGTGCAACTTTCCCTGCAACTTCCTATCTGTGATGCTCAATCTTTAAGACTGAAGAAGAGCATTCTAGCTTCATTCATTTTGTTTTCTCTCCCTCACCACAGTCTGTCCTACCAGGAGCAGATCCATTCAGCAGCTGTGTGTTCAAGTAGAAGCTGTGCTACACCTCACAAACTGCAAAGCAGCATAAGGCACCTGTAGCTTCTAAATCCAGGTAAGAGGCAGGAATGAGGCTTGAGTGAAAAATTAATTGCAACTCCTACTCATTCCAACTCCCCTCTACTGGTGAATGAGGGATAGCCAATTACATTCAATTAATGCCTTTTATAATTAGTGTAATTTGGTCTAGTAGAGATAACAGTCTAGAGGTTTTCACAAACGTGCACTTCTGACTAGCTAATATAACTTTTTAATGTCATTTTCTTACACAGCATAGAAGAGACTGTACCTTTATTTTAATTATCTTAAGTTGGAAATCACATAATTTGTCTCTCTGTGGTTAAAATTTTTATATGCTCTTTACATTCTTGCAACTCTTGTTTATCAATGAATTATCAATTAAACATGGAGGAGAACTCTCCCACTGTGAAGGCTTCAGTCTTTGCAACAGTTTCTATAGACTGGGCTTGATGGGTTCTTTTAAAGTACACTGAACTATTAAACTTAGCTGTGGTACAGTAGATAATGACCTCAGATTGTACAGAATTAAGGCACCAAATACAAGATAAAACAACAAGCAAAATAAGAAATGTGCTTTAGAACTTCACATCTCCACATACCACTTTTGGACATTCAGCTCCTCCTAAACATCAAGGTAAACATGAGGTCTCAGTGTTTCATGCAGCCACAGGACTTGGGAGAAAAAAAGCCACTTTACTGAATTTAAATCTTGTGCTATGATGAACCTCTCTCTTACAAATCTCACACAACTACTTTCAGTAAGGCATTGCATACCCAGTATCAGACAGGCCTACAGGAAAAGCACCCTTTCTCCTAGAAGACCCCAGAGTAAAGGAACAGTGGTGTGTGTCCTACTCATGCTTTTGTATTATCTCAAACATCAGTGACAAATTAATCAGTTCCACTTCTATGAGCAAAGTGGGGAAAAAACATGTTTCAGGAGCACTAGAAAACCTGGATGTAAATGAGTATGGATTTAAATAATACAAGTAGAGTTAAAGAGATGTAAAGTCTGGAGTTCAGTAACAAAACAGTTTTGTGATGACAATTAATGTCAAATGCTCAATTACTAGCTTAAGTGGTTAATATTCAAAAGAAAGTACAGGTGAAAACTGCTCCCACAACCCATAGGCTTCAGCACCAAGTTTCCCCACTGATTCTCCACTGAATTGCCCTAGAATGACTGTAACAGAATTTCCACTTCACGGAAAGGATCAGATTCACAGCAAACTAGATGTGCTAAACCAGTAATGAAGCCAATGTACTGTTAGAGAAGCTGCGAATGGATGCAACTGCAATAACCCTTTGTTTTGCTTTGCTTTAAACAAGTCAATAAAGTATCTCATTTTCAATAGATTTATTCAGCAGGAAGCCCAAGAGGGTCTGTCCTGAACATTCAAGCTGAGTTACAGCTTTTTAAGACAGCATAGCTGTTGGTAACAGAACTCCTCGGTGAGTTCAGCAGAGAGCTTGTTTTCCTTCTTTTGATGCCAGAATGGAGAGGTCTTAGTCAGCTTCAGGACTGAGAACAACAATCTGAACTTCATATTTACATATCTCATTATGTAGCCAAAAGAATCTCCTGCAGCAGAGTTCTTGTGCTGTTTCCCAGAGCCACCGGAAATAGTAGCTGGTTTTGTAAGCTGATTCTGTGACTTGGAACTCATCTGAAGCTAGGACATATTTTTCCCTTGATTAAGTTAACAGTCAACTGTCCACGTAGAATTTAGCTAAAGGCAAGATATTCTAATACCCAACGATCATATCTTAGCCTATGAAGCAAAAGAGGCAGAGGGAAACTTGTAATTTTGTCTGAATAAAGACTGAAATACTATATTGTTTGCTTGCTTTTAATTTATAAGGTTCTGGAGAGATGTTCAGGAATCCCACCTCCAGGCTGTGATGATCTGTGTGCTCTCAGAAGTACAGATGCAGAATTACAAATGAAGCAAGGGACACAGTTTCTTTAAGGGGATTGCTGACTGGAAAGGCAGGGACTGCCAGACTCACTCTCCAAGGACAGTGCTAGGACTGGATATGGGATGGTTCATTAAAGCTGCTCACATTTATTGCTATCTTGGAGTTTTAGAAGAAGTGCCAAGAGATTGATGTCCCATAGCTGAGCAGCCAACAAACAGATTTTTTTGTTGTGTTTTGGTTTTTTTTCCCTAGACGACTTGAAAAATCTTCATGCCACTCACTCTTCATTTTCTACTTCCTAACAACGTGAGTAAATTATGGTCAGAGAAATTTTTCTCCATAGTTCGATGAAAGCAAAAGCCTCAAATAATTACATATTTGTGCACTTTTCCCCAATTAAGTTCTTCCAGTGACTAGAGGGCATAGTGTCCTCTTGAGTAAGACACACTTTAAATCTTTTCCCTTCCAGAAGGCAAGTGTTCTCAAAGAAAGAGTTCTAGTCTCCAGAGATCAGAGAGACCAGAGTAGTTTTCACAGATCTTTGTAAATGAGTAAAAATAGTCCCTTGGCACATGAATATCTGAAATATTTATGGGAAAACTTGTTTCACTGAATCTTACCATAAGCTGATCAAAAGTTTTTAAGAATCTAGAAACTTCTGTGTAACAATTCTACAATTAGAGTTTTTTATTTACTGGGATTCTAGAAAATGATCAGAAAAGGCAGGGAAGAAGGACAGAACTCCCAGAAGCCACAAGTATTTAACAGCAGCAGAGTTTACAGCACATTAAGTGGGAGCCATGACAATTGCTGAATCATCTACTTAGCCACACTGGCTACATGACAGCAAATTAGGCAGATTAGGAACCACCTACCCAGGCACTGAACTGCCTTGGTGAGCATTGCATTGTGCACTGTGTCCAACAGAAATTGCTTGGGCAACAGAGGCTGCATGTTACACATTCCCTTCATGAGTACAAGCTGGCTTCCCTCCATCCAGCTGGCACATGCCCAGAAATAAGGTGCCCATGTTCCAGCTGATGAATATGTGCTTAAGGAAGACAGCAAACTCTGGCAGAGAGAAAACATGATGGTAGGAAGCACCATGTACCACCCTCCAAACCAAAAACCTTCTCTAGATAAAACATGCCTGGAGAAATCTCATATGGCTGGCAAAGTAGGATTGAAATCCTACTTTATGAAATACCTTTTTTCTTCAGAATTCACAGTTGTATATCTGGGAAAATGACAGGCATTCCAGCTGCCACTTGCCCAGTAGGAGGAAAAATGCTGAGGTATAGTTAGCAGTACACAGTACTTTAGGGCTGCCATATGTAGAGACTGCTGCTTAAAACTGGAGTACTTTGGACCACTGCAGCTGGTGAAACGGAGGTGCCAACTCCTTGCAGAGCTATGCACTTGTGGAGAGGAGCTACCAGCTGATTTGTATCATATGTATGATAACACTAGGCAACTCCTGAAGTCATGTGCTCACAAGTTTCCAAACAACACTTCTGTCTAGATTTCAATATCAAAAGAAAGGAAAACACTGTTTCTAGAGTATATTACCTCACAGTGAGGTCATAGCAATGCTGCTCTTACACCAGTGCTACAACTGTGTAAGAAGTCAAATGAGATTAAGTTCTCTGAAGGGCCAGAGAGAACTGCTCTCCTGCATAGGCACTTCAGACACCAGCCAGACAGTGCATCAGGCTGGTTGTACAGACATTTCTCCCTCACGTGGTCCCAAACTGGTAGAAAGAGAAAGCGTGTACCTGCCTGATTAAGGGTTTGTGTGCAGGCACAGCTAACAGCAAAGAAATGCTGTTCTAAGAGTGAAACAGTCTCTATTTTAATCTCCCCATTGTGTAAGTAGCCTCACTTTCCTCAGTGCTAACCAAGTAAACCACTGAAGCCCACAGTTGTTCTTCCACAGTCAATAGTAATGCCATTCACCACCAATACAGATAACACATTAAATGGGTCAATTCTTTATTGTAAAGCTCTGGCTTCTTTTAATCCTTTAACTGCCAGACACCATCTCCCAAAATATACCCTATCATCTGCTTAGCTAAAAGGAGCATTAAGGTGGGCAGTGCACAGGCACAGACTTCCCCTGGTGTTCTATTTATATGTGAACTCATTTAAAGAACTTTTTCAGAATTCTCTTCCATTAACCAGAAATTTAAACTATAACATTTCTGCTTCAGTGAAAAGGAACCACAAATTACACAATGATACTAGCATCTGCACAAAGCAAGAAGGAACCAGGTCTACATATTTAGCTGTTGGGTGTATCTGGGAATATAAAGCTTAGAAGCCATAAACCAAACCTCTAATCTCACAGAAAAGGCACTTTAGACCATGTTCCTGTGAGAAAGCTTTTAAAAGGAAACCTGCAAGTATTATGCAGAAGAAAGGAGTAGCAAAATAGTGCTTGTTGCAACACTGATCAAGCAGATGTTAGCCATCAGATAATAGCCTGGTATTTCAGTTAGGTTAAAGCCTATGTTAGAATTTAACTGCTCTCTCAAATGCCAAGGTATTAGGCACTTAAGGAACCTACATCCATGACATTTCAATACACAGGAATGTTTTGCTCAAGTTCCAGTGTCAGAGACAGGTTCCTAGGCAATCTCCCATCTTAGGATCCGATCACTGGTTCCAAATGCCTGCAAACCCAGGATTTAGGAGTCTTAAGTACACTTTGTATTTTGTGTGTCAGGAAATGGTGTCTCTCCTACTGAGAAGAGATGCAGCAAAGGCAAGGGGACAAATTCCCAATGTAATAACGTGCATTACAAAGAAAAATGGATTGAGAAATTTAGTATCTTCTCAGTGAAAAAGAAAAATTCCAACAAAGTAAGAATGTAAAAAGAAGCAGAAGACTGGAATGCTTAGGACTGTAAGAGTTAAAAAGGGTAATGACAAAAAATATGGAAATTCACAGTTAAAGCAGTTCTGATGGAAACCAATACAAATGGATTAAGCTGCCAAGTACAGGCCACAAAGAAACAGATCAAAGAAGAGCTAACAAGACATTTTATTAATCAGTCCTTGAACTGGACAGTGCTTGTCAGTTTGACATCAGTTAAGCCTAGGAAAGGAATACTCAAGAGAAGTTCATTATAATGCACCTTAGCCTTGCCTTGCCACACATAAAACACTGTCCCTCCAAAGGAAACAGAGCAGCCTGCTGCTCCACTATCAGGACTGCTCAGCCTGACAGGCTGAAAGAATGAATTGAATTCTAAGTGAGCTTCACACTGAGCCCAAGGTTTGCACCTTGAAGATAACAGCAGATGCAAATCTGCCCCATGGATGGAAGGACATTCTGATAGCTCATCAATTGCCCCTGCAAATGTAGTCAAATGATTCTGTGCTTTCATGGGCACAGGAAACACTGGTACAGTTCCTTCAGTTCATTTTCCCAGGTGCAAATCTATAGGCCACTTGTAAGGTTTCTGCCCACAGTAGGAAAGCTAACAATATTTAACAGCTATTTTCTATATCAGCCTATGAAATCTAACCAGACGTATCCTGAGTTATGAATAACTTACACATGCAGTTATTTAGTGAATTTGATGTTTCAAGATTGAAATGGAATACAGATTATTTTTGCTGTTTTATTTTGATGCAAAACAAGCAGCTTTGGGCCCGATACACAACTATATACTCCTTACCAACTGTTTTCTTGTTTCACATCAGTATAAACTATGATCAGTTAAGGGTTTTTTTTATGCTTTCATCTCTGAATAAAGACCTTAAAATGCTAATACAACAGCATCAACTCCCTCCTTTTGTGATTATTTTTTCTTTTTTTTTTTTTTTTTTCATTTTTATATAAAAAGAGTTGTTTCCAGCAACTTCAAGTAGTGCCAGCACTGCAACTCTGCAGCACTGTACTATGCAACTTTGCATAACGCAAGGTTATAGAAAGGCAAATTAAAAAAAACAACCTCTAGTATTTTAAAACTACACATATCATGTGCACCAGATAGGTCATAATCCAAACCCATTTTATCCAAGTAGAATACTTGTTAAAACATTTACTACAGAAATGAAAAGAAGTATTTATGGCTGGCTGTATCCTAATTTCTAGCTTTAGAAAACCACAGCTAAGCAAATTATTCATGCAGAGTTAAATCACTGCCTGCCTGCCTTCCTCTCCTCCCACTGCACCCACAAGAGGAAAGCAAACCTCGCTGCTTGAGGAATTAATTTGGCCTAATGTAATTTAATCTCTGCAGATTTAAACAGTAATATCATCAAAGTCTTTCCTTCTTCACTTGGAGTTTAGCTTTAATAGTTTAGGGAAATAATCTCTCTCTGTATTAATTAGACAGTATTACAGATTCCATTTCTCATTTTCAGTCTAGGTACCTATAAGCACCCCGTGGCTTGCAGTGCTGGCCACGGCCATGGCTTTGGGATCTACCCAAACATTTTCTGCAGGTATGCAAGGAATGCAGTGTCTGACACAGCAGGATCAGTACAGCTTTTTGTGCTACACAAGAAGAAAATATTTGAAGAACAGTCTGTTGATAAAAATCAAACATTTTCTTAAAAGTGGTAAGTAATACTTCTTCGTTTTGACTGAAAATGTATTGTTTGAAGTGGCCTTGAAAAAAATACAAAGTTGGAATTACACCTCTGTATTATCTGTTTAAACATTTAGTTAAACAAGACATAATAAAAATGTTCCACACACAAGATTGTCACAGGTATATGAGATTTTTTAGAAAAAAAAAAAAGCAATAAAAATAGTCTTTAAGCTGAAAATAAAATCTCTTACCTTTTATATCACGATCTCAGCTTACAGTCACTACATTTCTGCTTATTTTATACAAGTGCATATGGCTATGAAGGTCCGGAGAGAATGAGAATAAAGTGGTATTAACCTGCTGAAAACTGCTTAAACTTCTTAAGCTGCAACATATAGATGCTCCAATACCATTTAAAAAAACAAAACATTCACCTTTCAGTTATTGCTGATTCACAATCTCAAAACATCAACATACAGATAGAGGAAAAAAACCTCAGTAAATTTAGAGCAGCAAAGTTTTTTTGAATTGGATGTTTACCAAATTCTGTGTTTTCCTATCACTTTGTGATGCTTTTAAGAGACATAAAAGCAATCTTCAGGCCTACCCTTTTTGTGCCTCGTATTAATGATGTGGGGAAGAGACAGAAAGAGAATATATCATTTCATTAAGATTTTGGAAAAAAGTATACTGTTTTTTTTTCTTCTGCCTTTTTGCTACATTTCATGTCTGCTGACATGCACAATGGCACAAAGCACTGCTGCTTCAAGAGTGACCATTGCAAGTCTCTGTAGCAGTTCTTATAGGAAACATGCAAATACAGTCATTGTATTAAAATTCTGAAGTACTTCAATAGTTCCCTGCTTAAAGCAGGCACTCTGCTAGGTTTTGTTTCTTGGTTTGGCATTTGATTTTTCCCCCGACACACCAGTGTTGCCATTCTAGTGTAAAGTAATAACCAGAAGTATATACACATCTATTGCTATATACCCAAAGAAAGGACTGTGGCTTGGAGTAAGTATTGCTTTTCAGTAAATGGAACAAAGGTCAAGAAGTGAGAAAAACACTTTAAAAAAAAAAAAAAGGAAGAAGAAAAAGGAAAAAAGCTCAGATTCCATGTCTGAAGTTGAGCAACCTCAAAAGGAGCCACATTTGTTCTTGCTTTTAAGACATGTAACAAAATGCCATTTCGAGCCACACAACCTGATGGTTCTAGAAGTCAGAGAAGAAATCTTGAGGGCCCAAGTGAATAATAAAAGGAGCGATGCTGAGAGGCTGGCAATAGGGACTGTCAATGAAAAAACCACCTACAGTGGGAAAAGAGCAGAGAAGCAAAAACTCCATGTTAATTTCAAAGACTGGCTGAAGCTAAAGCTCCATTTAAATTTCTCTGCTCTTTCAGCTGCAAGTGGAATTTTCATTGTCAAACGGGCACTTTGAATTCTTTGAAGGTACTGAAACATCTAACACTTCCAAGGTTACCATTTTCTCAACAAAGAACTGACAGCTCATTCATATTTTCAGTAAAGCAGAGAAATGTAAAATATGCAGCAAGGGGGCAAGTTTACAATGTGGTTAGTAACTCCCAACAAATGACAAAAAAAATAAAAAATGACTTCTATAAATCATCTGCAATGAGTGCCATCATGTTGGAAAAGAGCATAGCGCCCTCCTTGGTCTTGAAATAAGAACAAGTGAGAACAAGTGCTTTGGATGTTCACGAGACAGAATTGGTTCAGAAAAGATTTGGTTTGAAATTTTACAAAGCTAGGGATTCAAAAAGAAAAAACAAAACCAAAAAACTACAAACAGTTGCCAATCAGAGGAACTCCAAAAGAGGAGGGAGGGGGAAGAAAGTGTGCAGAGGAAAGATTCCTTTAATGAATATTTGATTAACAAAAATGGGCTCTTATCAGCCATGCTTTTTCTGCTCCGTGATGGCTTCCTTTCATCCATAGGCCAGCAAAATGTATCAGTGATTTATGAGCACTGCTCAATTTGACTGCATCCCCAAGACCCTGCTCTTCATTCCAACACTAGCACATGGATGACAACAGCAGGCTCACCACTACTTGTCTATGGAGCTACATTTTTTATTAAAGTACCACCAACACCAAACAAAAAGCGAGAGCTAAGGCAGAAGAAAAACCATTGAAGATATAAACACATTCCTAAGCACAAATACTCAGCTTAAGAATAACAGCTGCAGTTAATTCCAAGAAAAGCAGCTTGTTATAGAAGCCACCCCTTATTAAGCTTTTCTAGTACTTCTTTCCCTAGAATGGGGGGCATAGGGGAGGAGGAACTTTACATTGCTTTAAGCACCGTTCTTACACCTTCTTCGTATCTAAAGCTCCCCATGCCTCAGCAGCAGAGTCTGTTAGAGAACAGAGTGTGTAAAGGCAATCTTTAAAAGAGCATGAACTAAAGCAAACCTACTGAAAAGCAATGGGTGAGGTCTGAGTAGAGAAGTGCAATCAACAACACTGCTTATTTTGTGGGGTGATACCTTAATAAAGACTACTCGACTCCCTTGTTAGAGCCCACTGCTACCAAACAGCCCCAACGTAGCGCTGGGGCCTGCCCTGGAATGCCAGGCAGGTGCACACACTCCTCAGTGGAAAAAGGATTCTTTTGGTTTGAGCACCAACCCTTAGAAAAGTACTGGCCTATGGCTGAAGTGTGTCACTTGTCACAGCAGCACTCAACAAGAACTGGGACAATTAAATAGCAGGTTTTCATGGGGACCTTGTTGCTGCTTTAGATTCTTATCAATGTAAGGGGGGAAAAGGAGAACTCTTGGTTTTAGTATATGATTGACAACTAAAATGCTTTCTGTAGAAATGGTGGATGGAAAATCAAGGGTGGTCAGACAATCTTAAAAGTGAAGAAGGCCACAAGAACAAGTGCAATCTTTTTTCTTTTTTTTTTTTCTTAAAAAAAAAAAGGAAAATAAAGGAAAACAAGAAGCTTTTGAGCTCTAGAGAACCTAAGTGTAACATTGCTGTTGTCCTTTCTCTGGGCAATACAGATCTAACTGTGTATCCCTGCAATTATGTACAAGAGTCTTCCTGTGGGAACTTCCTTTGTTTAATACTGATTTCAAGAATGCAACCTAATACAGACAGACAGTTTAAGCTTAATTCTCTTTGTTTCATTTGTTTTTCAGTATTTTGTGTGCAAGTGAAAAGCCTTCTTGGATAATTAAGACTGTGTCTAAAATCACAATTACAGTATGCTGATCTTAAAGATTATAAGGAAACTCAGGTACTGATGCTTAACTATAAAAAATAAGATAGAACAGTATTTTAACCCAAGTTTACTAAGTTTATTACACACCATTAATATTTACAAAGTTAAATGTTAACTGTAAAGTTTCTATTGTGTGGGTTTGGGTTTTTTTAATATTTAATTTTATTTTTTTAAAGAACTATGCCCTGCATTTAATAACCCTACAAGAAGTACAGGTTGTTAACTGAATCTGTGTGACTGCATTAGGAAACAGGCAGTACTCTTGTGTTACAACAAAACAGTTTATTTGTGATCAGTGTTTTATATTCTATACATCCTTCACAAATTTAATTTTACAGAATCCGATACTTCATTTAAAACGTAAGATTTAAGCTTCTAGTTCTTCCCTATAACAGAAGGCTGGTATAAGTTATTTGAAAATGAGGTAACATTTCACAGAACATTTTTTTTTCAAGTTTTAGAGAACTAAATTTGCATTTTGTTAAAATCAAAAAGTAGGAAAAAGATGTTTCTTTACAAATGACTTTGCTCAAGTATGTGTTCAAAGAAAACAGATAAAAAGGCTTTTTTTTTCTTCTAACATTCTGTACTGTACTGTGTTGTTCAATCAATAGGAATTAGCTTCTGCCATTTGCTAAAAGAATGAGTAGTGGGGAACAGGATAAGTTGGGAATTTCATAACTGGTAACAGAACCATTCTCTTGGGTAAACCTACAGAGAGAAGAAAGGGAGAGGACTCCAAATAAGTTCAGCGATCCAGGAAAGTCAGATAAGAGCTTACAGTAGTGTTCTCATTAACCTTTTCCAGATCAGTCAGTCAATGTGAATTTAGGATGCAGATTCCCATAAATAATAACACTTCCACACTGTGCTATTTCAAACAGGTGGTTAGTTTAAAGTTTGCTGTTATTTTTGTCCTGGTGTTTGGTAAAGTAAGCAATGTTCTCAAAAGCAAAGTGTGCATTTAGACTTGAAGCTCTACTTCATAATCTTTATGATAATTAATCTCTAGTATCTCATTCTATGTCCTGGGTTAATTTCACAGGCCAGTTACAATTGCAGATATTCCAAACAGGCTCTGCTGTGCATTCAAAGAGAACTTGGAGGGAAACTGGTCAGCAGTTTTGATAAGCATCCAGGTAGGTCAGCCAAAAATCAAGTACCTACAATAAATTCTGCATCTGCTTCATTATTCTGCATTTCCCTCTCCTGTATTGAAGTGGCAAATCTGGAAAGATTAATATCTGCCGGATTTCATGATTATTACAGAGTTCTTGTGGCCTCACAAACTTCTGCACAATTAAATGTTTGTTTGTTTTTTTAATCTGGCCTATTTAAATTCTAGTATTTAACCTATATATCCATTTAGAAATCACAAAGCAGCAACAGCAGGTATTCCAGAGCACCAGATGATCAAAGTGAGGTTTCCCAACATGCAACAGCTTACAAAGGCAAAGAGACATGTTTACCTTACAGCCAAAAAGCATTATCCCAGTACTTTGCATCACAATCAGAAGACATTAAAAACAGAAACTCTTTATGTGAAAAATGGGGGCATTCAATTCAACAATGCTTTGAAGTCAGTGATATGTCACATATACACAGCTGAGTGATTAAAATTCAGCTCCCAAAATAAGCATCATGAGATAATACACAAATGGAAAGAATGAATGAAAAAAGCAACAGGAGCTGCAAGGGAAGTTGGTAATAATTGTACAGTTTTCTTCAGAAGGGAAAGGATTCCTCTTATGTCACTATGTGCCACTGGCTGTGTAAGTACATCCATGCAGCTCCCACTCAGTCACAGTCTGTGACTACTGCTTGGAAAGAACCAAGGGATTTAAAAAAATATATCAAAACCAACAAATCCATCCCATGAAGCAAGCCCTAACTAAATTTCCTTGAGAAAACACATAGCTGTTCCTCCTGTAATGCAACACAGAAGACAGGACAGAGAGCACAGTCAGTGGGACAGTATTGGTGTCAGCTGCTGGTCTGTCAAAGCACTTGGCCAGTCAACAGGGCAGGAGTTCTAACACTAGAGAGGTTTGCTTCAGTTTGGAAGGAAGAATTCCACACTGTGAGTGTAGCCCATGGGCCCATTCACCTTCCCCTTTCCACTGCAGGAATAGAGAATGGAACTAACTGGTCTAGATCGGCAGTCTGAAACATTTTCAGTAGAGCAGCAGCTTTTTTCCACTGTTTATAGCCCATACCTCTAACAGAAAGTAATGAAAGCAACATATCAAAATACTTCTATAATGCTACCGGGGAGTTGGTATTGCCCAAGCTACACAAATTTGAGAGGAACAGTACTACAAGTACTACAAATGCTACAAAAGCTAGGAAATTAATAGCAAATTGCGTATGAAAATCTGCAGACCTTGAAACATCCTCAACTTGCCATTGGAGTGGCAAGCTTTCACCCAGTCCCTGTGACAGGCCAGTGGGACTGGTTCTGGTTTGGCTCACTTTGTGTGTGCCAGGACATATCACTGACTCCAAACTGCTTTGCTCCCATTGCCACATAAACCTCATTCAAAGTAACCAAAAGGGCCAGTTAGGGTATGCAGTGTTAGTCTAGCGTGGAAAAAAAAAAAGCCAGGGGGTAGGGAGAAGCTGAGTTAAGAAAAACCTTTCCATCTTAGCTCTCTGATGATTAGTTCGTTTTACAATCTTTGTGAAACCAGTGCTTTGTCAGCCTAATACTACTATGTTTCTTAGTAAAAAGCATTGTGGCAAATTACCATGGCCTAGCTTCCTTGCAATCTGATTACTAACAGTATAAGCTACATCACAACCATTCTGCTTGTCCCAAGCAGCATAGTGTTTCAGCCTGCATAGTGGGGTGTGGAGGGGTGCATATGCACACAGAGTTGAGAGCATTAAGGGAGCTTTGTCCACAAGCCACTTATACTTGAGGACAAACATTTCACCCATATACTGTAATGCCATTTAGATAGACATGGGTCAGAGATGCTGCAATAGGCCCTTCGGTAATCTTTGAATGGAGCACAGATTGGCTGTAAAAAGTAAGAGAACTACTTCAATTCAGTTTCAGTATGAAAGGGAACAGGCAATTAGAACAAGCAGTCCTTCCACAGATCAGGCAAAGCATAGGCAAAAAAGCTACTCCAACCAAAAAAGAACCACAAGGTTATGGCATAAAAGTATTATTGTCATGGTTTAAGAGCTTTAATCTCTTTGAATTTCTCCTTGGACTGCCACATTGGGACTGCCACAACAGTTTCTGTGTCATTTCTAAGCTGTGAATTATTGAGCAATACATACCGTAAGCAGGTGCAGCTGTGCTGTATCCATAAGGTGCACCATAGCCTGCAACAGAAACACACAAGGGATGGAGTTTTATCTCCTGCAGTGTCTGAAGACAACTTTGTTTGCACACCACCACACAGGGAGGGACCCTTTCTGGTATATGAAGCAGGACCATAGGAAAAAACCTCACACTAATACATACAAACACTGTTGAAAACATGAAATTCCTTCTACATGGTGGCTGATGAACAAGCTACCCAATGACCTTCTTCAGCCTCAGCATCAATGACTTAAATTTCATATTTTGTTTCCTCAGCATTTTCTTTCAGCTGAAGCCCTCCAGTCTGATCTGGCAGAGCATGGAGCTGGCATAATCCAGACATCCCATATTTCCTTATGTTCTTCCTAAAATACAGTCTAATGCAGAGAACAGTCATTTTCCTCAACTTATAAAGAGGGGAGTGCTAGATGCCTGTGGCATCACCATCAGTAAAGCTTCCTCTGCTGTTTCTAGCAGGCCAAAGGAAGTTTCACAAAGGGCATCTAAACACCTAGAGGCAAACAGAGAATAGCATCTTCTTCCCAAAGAGCTAAGCATGACTCTGGAGTGAGACAAAAAGCAAAGGTGGTAACACCAGTCTCAGTTATTCACAGGTCTCAGTAATTCATGGAGGCTTTATAGTTGTTTTTTTTTCCTGGTGGGATTACTTGTGTCCATCACAAAAAGCAAGAGATTTCTGAGAATAGGGGATGAAGAGAAAAATCTGTGAAGGCCAAGGTAAATAAAAGCTTAACAACTACAGCTACTGGGAAATTAAACTTTTTTCTGGAGTAATTCCATGCTGGCAAGAAGCATGCCCCTGGCAGGTTACTGTCTCATAAATGACTCCTCAGGCAGACAGACAGTTCCAAAAACAATGTTAACAGCCATTAAATTTGAATTACTGGGTTTTAATACTTATAATTACATGAACATATAGGAACAATGAAGACAACATGCTGTTAACTGTGTCAGGAAGCAAATCTTCCAAACAACAGGGCTATGCTATTAGCACGTGTGAACTGCTGAAGGGTGTAATTAGAGCTCATGTGGTAATCTGAAAACTTGAGCATGAGGAATGTAAGTTTTAGTTTTTGGAGACTATTAAATTTGCTTTGACTAAGGAATCTTTAGCATCTCATTCTTACAAATCTGTGGTTCTTATTCCAAGTAAAAACAATGTCTAGATTCCCTTCACATTTTGCCTGCAAGCCTCAGACATGCTGTAGCGAGTCAAAAAGAACAATGCTAAGCGGGAATATTATCCAAGAGGTTCTTGGCTTGGAAGAGTTTTGGGAATTGTACCATGGCAGTGAACTGTGAAGAAGACATGCAATAAAATAATAAAGCCAGGAAAGCCATTATGCCCATAACTGTGTGCTCTGTGCATGCCAAGCTTCAAGTTGTAGACTCAGAAAGGACAGGTACTGCTAGCTTTTCTTTGATTTATTGAAAGCTTCATGAATTCTCCCTTCTGCTTCATCTCAGGTGATTAAAGCTGAAGAAATCAGCTGCACAGGTGAGTGACACATGGAAAAGAACACCCCAGCAGAGCAAAATGAAGCTATTAGCTATGAGTGTCATGCCTTACCCGGTGTTATGTATCCAGTAGCAGCAGCTGCCCCAACAAACGCCCCTCGTGTTAAAGCACCTCGTCCTCTGCCTCGAACAGCCTGGACTGCTGCAGAAACAGCTGTATTGACAACCCCTTTTGTCTGCTCAGAGTAATAAAAACATAGCCATTTAGAAAGTGAAATCACTGCTGGAAATCCAAGGCTATCTGCATCAAATCACCACATTTAAAACAGTGTCTTTAAACATGCCTCATAGGCCAGCCGTGTTAAAGGCAGAACATAGACTGGAGAAGTACTGTCCTAAGGAATTTCACCAGTAGAAGCCAAGTGAGCCCCTTGCCAGGTCTCTAGCTGCAGTGCACTGCAGTGCACACTGAGTCCTGCACTGTCCCTTTGCTCAGAGCTGGCAGCTGGTGTGGTCAGACTGTACATTATTTACCTCAGTTTCAGTCACGCGGGTATGAACACTGATGGCTTCTGCCCCATTCTCTACTCTGCCTTGCTGCTGTCTTTCCCATCTCCTTACAAGCTTCCTCCCCTTTATCTACAACATTGTCTTTGCTTCTCTCCTACCATTCTGAACACACATAACTTCAGCAGGGCCACTGTTTCACCCCAAAGACAAATAACCACCTCCAAAGACAAATAAATTCCTCCTGACAACACTGGAGTGCTTTACTCTAACTTCACTAGAATGCTGTCTGCCTTTTCCCATTGTCACCACATACCAGCAAAGAATGGCAAAGACTTATATGCATCAGAGCACAGCTCACAATAATTATTATAGAATTAAAATAGAAACCTTATGTGTGTGCCTAAAACAAGAGACTGAAATCACTGGCTTCCTGTATCATAAAACAATCCAAAGTTGTGATAAGGCAGTCTGAACAGCAAATAACAATTCTTACCTGAGGAAGAATCTTCTTTTTCTTGTTGTTTGCTGCATTAGGCCCAGAAAACAGTTTTTCAAGTGCTGCCAATGCAGCACTTGCTTTTGCTACTTTCTTGTTTGGGCCTGCACCTCTGAACTTCTGCCCATCCACTTCTACCTGAAAATTGAGACGTGAGTTTATGCCTAGTATCTATCCTTGGGAACACCATGCTGCACCCACTCACCACAGAATATCACCCATAAAGAAATTCAGTACTAAAACAAAAATATCAACAACAAAACAGAACCCCCAGTGTTTTATGTGATAATTTCTATTGCTTCTAGATTCTGAAGCTGGTAAAGAATACCTAAGTGATCCTGTGAATGATATTGCAGACATTAGGAATTTGGAGACTACAAGTGCAATTCAAAGAAGACCAGTATTCAGCCAACACACTTGAGCATCTCAACACATGAATGATAAGAGTAGGAAACAGAGGTTTTAGGAATCATTTGAGGCTCCCCTCATCTTTATCAATGCCTTATATACAAGCATCTTTGCCTACACTACACATACACTGTTCTACTGGGATGGATACCTCATATCCCTTTAGAGCCCAGTGCTACTTTAGAGTTTGCACAAGTAGATGAAGAAATCAAATGGAGTTTACTCTCTGCTGCAGTCAAATACTTCTAGTAAACTGGCAACGGAGTTTCAAATCAGGTCTCTGACATGGGGTTACCTGGGGTTAACATGGGGTTAATGTTTGCAAAATTAACAAATCAGGTATTTTTGTCAAGCTATGGATCTTCTACTTCCTTCCTCCTCCCGTGAAGATATGACATAGTTTGGGGCTGTCAGAATCCGGTTTTAATTCTCACTGTATTTTCCTAAAGCATAAAACACATTCCTTTCCCCAGTCTAATCATCACAGCAGCAACAAGAGATATAAAACCCTCAACACCTCCCCACCACAGATGTGGAGTGCAAAAAGCAAAATCCAAAAATTCTGAACTGCAGCAAACAACCTCAAAGACTGAGGCACTGTTAATAAAACCACCTACCAACTCTGCACCTCTGCTTCACTCACCTCCATCACAATCTGCTTGTCATGGCTTCCACCTGTCTCAGAGATGAGCTCATACTTCAGACCTCTTCTTTTTTCATTGAGCTCCATCACTGGGTTTTTGCCACTTGCTGTGAGTATAGGACCCTGAGTTCTTACCTAGAAAGATATTGATGGTGTTGCTTTAGAGCCTTTATGTCTTCAAAAGGCAGCCAAATCTTGTGGCTTACAGTGCCCCAGGGCCAGCCTTAGGGAATGCCAGCATTACCACTGTGTCAAGCCTCTGCAAGAGCTTGTTCTTCCCAACACAGAGGCCTCAGCAAGCTTCCCCAGAACAAACCAGTAACAGTACCCGTAACACTACCTTGGCTGCTGTATAACTCACTGCTCTTGAACAGCAGATGGGAAGTCTCTTCTCTAGAGAATGGCAGGGGAACAAACAGTACTCTAAAAGAAGTCACACCCTCTTTATTTCTGTTGTTGAGAGCTACTGTCCTCATGGCCTGGTCTGGCGTTTACACAACCTGAACATTACACCAGCTGCACTTGGAATTTCAACCCTGAAGGTATCCAAAGCTGAAGCTGAGGCCATGGTGTCAAGTTCCTTGAAATGGAAGGCTTTATCACTGAAAGGAGAGCTTAGCCTTCCCAACATTGCACACATCTCTGCTGCTTGGTCTAATTACGTCCTGGCACCACTGAGCTCTGACTGAAGAAGCCTCATATCCCAGGTCACATGTTCCAGCAGAAATATCTGTAACTCTTTGGAATGTAAGGAAAGGAAAGCTGAGATCTCATTGCACCACAGTATCAGCCTGCATTAGGGTGCACTCAGCTGCAGATACAAATGACTACTCACTAATGAAGAAAAGCATGATTAAGGGATTAAAATTATGTTTTCCAAAGCAATTTCTTGTTTTGGATAAAGATCAGGAGTCCTAGTACCAGGACCTGCAACTTTGTGAGTGAAGTGTCTCAAAAGTGTAAAACTCAACATCATGTTTTAACATCTTGACAAGTATTCAAAGAAGAGAACAACTGCTTATATTAACAGCACAAACCCCAATAATTCTGGAAAAAAAGCATTATAATAGAAAAGAAGGCAGGGATTTACAGTGGTTTATCAGCACAGCCCCCAGAGAGCTTGCTATCAGGCAGGCAAACAACAACTTAAAGCTGTTGCTCAGTCTTTACACAGGATGCCTCTCTTAAATCCCTGGTGACAACTACAAACACTGGTCGATGAAATCAGGAAGAGAAGGGTGAAAGGGATGACATGTAAGCATGAGTTTTAAATCTCCTGGTTTCTCAATGGCGAGAAAAAAAAAGGCAGACATACTTGAAGAAAATACCCAATTAACATACTGCAGACCCTTCACAGCTTGATTCCTGGAGACATTCAGCCGAAGTTGATAGGAATTTTGTCCTTTGAGGAATCCTCTTATTTCTCACAACTTCAGTAAGAAAATAAGCACAGCATGCTCCTTACAGCACCTGACTTCAGCTGCCAGTGCCAAAGTTAAAATATATTACATTGAAATTGGAGCACTTTCAATGCAGCATATTCTAGTCCACTCAACATCCACAGAGGTATTAGGTTTTACATTTCTTAACATCTTGTAATGAATTTTTATCTTTTCATTGATCTTCATGTGTATTAATTTAAAATACTATGCAAAGCCATCTTTTTGACAAATCTACTACTGCAAAACAGAAATTGTGAAATCTGCATTACTAGAGCCTGAAGGCACCA
Source organism: Bucco capensis (assembly GCA_013396975.1). Taxonomy (NCBI): domain Eukaryota; kingdom Metazoa; phylum Chordata; class Aves; order Piciformes; family Bucconidae; genus Bucco; species Bucco capensis. Next base: position 292,088 of record VWZO01014039.1, read on the forward strand.
AACACGATGGAGCAGTCCCAGCTGTGAGATCATACATAAGCTATTAGAGAAGACAACACTTGTCTCAGAGTTTATGGTCTCATGAGGACATGATGGCCATCCCACCTCCAGTTTACTTGAGGAAAGGAGGCACACAGACTAGTTATTCATCCACAGTGACACAAAGCCTATGGTAGACCTGAGAATGGAAACTCTCTCAACTCCTCACCCACTACCCTAACTAAAATGCCATCCTCTTCTGGGAGGAGAAGAGAAAACCAAGCCCCAGAGCTCTATATCACTTGTACTTTTGAATGTGATACTCACCTCTAGGGTAGCGGAGGTGTCAGCTGTGGAATTTCCAGTATTATTGCTTGAGATTGAGGAAACTGTTTCATTTTTACCTTCAGTATCTGATTTTTCATCAGAACTCATACACTCCACATCTGCATCAAAACCAGTCGGATACCCCATCGCTTGTAAAACCTACAAACCCACATAAGTGAACTGTGGGATAGGTAGCAGTACCAAGGCAAATACAAAGCTGATCACAACACAAAAGAATTTCACTATACACTTCATAAAGGCAGGTTGCTTAGAAATGCATTTTCTCCTATGTTGAAGTGGGAAAAACCATAATAGCAATGGGGAAAATAGTTCCACAAAGTTTTAGTCTCAGACAGCAATTACTCATGAGCATCATTCATCACCTCAGTAAAATAGTAAGATTAAAATTCAGCAGTGCATCTACTGCATCACACTGCTTAACATTATGGTAAGGAGATGGTTTAGCACACTATTCCCCCCTCTCTCTGTGTATAGGGACAGATCAAGAGATTGACTGTAGGGCAAACAAGACAAACAGCCTTATCAGAATTAAAGCATTGTACTTAATGATACTTCTGGAGTTTCTGTGGGTGACAGCAGTCAGGTATCCCAGCAGTAAACAAAATGTGTCCCTGAAGCTAGAGAGAGGACTGATACCATCTCTCTTGCTTACATCTTTCAGGAACACAAGAGGGTAGATGCTTCCAAAGCATGTGCCCAGGGAGCAAATTCCTGAACTGAGATGTGAGGTGAAGGAATGCCTGGCTAGTAGAGTAACAAACTAACTGTCTGCACTAGGATTGCCTCTTATTGAGCCACACCACTACCTCCAGGCTTTCTCCATGCTGCTTACAGCCAGCAGCTGTACAGCAAATAAAATTTTACTGATTAAGGTACTACTCATCAGTTCCTTCAAAAGCATCCTCCACTAGCAAGGCCAGCCTCTCCTGTATGCAGCTCCTAACCTAGCTGTATGGACCTGCCAGGCACAGGCCCAAAAAAATCTGAAAAGAACCTCAAGCTCCACTGAAAATTTAGTCTCAAGAACAAAGTTTGCAAAAATTACTGTGTTCCAACACTGAATTAAGAACTGCATGGCTAACTCCAGGCTCAGCACCTATACAATCATGGTACATTTGGCTGCATTTTCAAGGCTTCTAAATTTTGAAAAGTCAGATCTAGAAATAGAAATGGTCACATTATTCCCTCTTACAAAAGTCTGGCAAAGGAGGGCCTGGAAAAAAACACAAAACAAAAACAAAACACCATAGAAAACAGCTCATCTCTACCAAACCATTTCCTCTTGGCTTGAATCATGGATGTTTTGAAGTGTAGCCCAGGATTTGTGTATGTATAAATTTAGAGAAAGCAGAGCTGGGCAGGCACTAGCACAGATCTGGCTGACACAGAGAAGTTCAAGGGCAGAGAAGTCACAGCTTTTCAGGGCAAGTTTTGTCTTATTTTTAATACAACTGCAGGGAAGGAGGCAAAATAAAAGAATGAGGCAGAAGGTCTGGAAGGACACACATGCAGAGAGCTACTTTTCCTGGAGGAACAACACATTCCCTCAGATTCTAGACACTTTGAACTTGAAAGCACATGGGACAATGGCATTTTCAAAACTGAAATCAAAGCAAAGCAGAAAAGTTGCCAGATGAAGCTTCTAAAAAGGAAATTCTTGTTCAAAACAAAACAAAGCACAGAATGACAGATGGGCTTCTTCCTGTCCTAAGTGCAGTTCTATTAAAAAAGGTTCTCTTTCACATGAATTGTCTGTAGGAAACATTCCCTTCTTCCCAGAAACACAGCAGGCTGGGTCTGCTTTAGCATTCTGAACTGTCCACACACAGTACAACAAGGATTTTCCTGCTGGATGTTCAGTCTATCACTGCTTTACAGACCTAAGCTCTGTCATGTACAGCAGCTATAAGAAGAACAGTTAAGCTGACTAGTCTCAGACTGCAAAACTGACTAGAGATTAATCATTTATGTACACTGTTTATCCCAGTGTGTGAAGGTACTCTTCAGGCACTGGAGACAGGAAACAACTTGTTTCCAGGAGCTAACAACCCAGGAGTGGACACAGAGAAGAGAGGGGAGGAAGAGAGAGCCACCAACATGCTGCTTTCAAACCAATAGGAGGAAGGAATAGAACAGAACAAAACTGAACCCCTCCAGTCCAGAACTTAAAACACCACATTGTCACATGAGCTAATCTCCAGAGCTCTGGGAAGCAATCTCTCCCCTCTGCTAGTATAAAACCAGTGGTGCTCTCTGAAGCATGCCCAGCTATGTTTAGAGTACACAGGGAGTAAGTAGCTCAGCTTCATCAATGTCAGGTTGTTTTTTTTTAATTTTGAGGTTGCATATTATTAGTTCTAACTTTATTTCACACTCTGTGTTCCAAGATCTGGGGGTTTGCAGATTACTTCAGGCTGCCTTACCTTCACTGCCACATGGAGCTTGGCTGTTTTCTTAGAAGGTCCTGATGCTTCATATGTTGTACCATCAACATCTACAGACATTGTGAAGACTGGAGCATGGACTGGGCCAGACTGTGACAGCAGCTTATACTGAAGCCCTGGCCTGATTTGGTTCAGCCTCATCAGAGCATTCATGAGATCTATTGCTTTACTATCTAGTACTAGTACAAGATAGTAGAAAGGTGGGTAGGGAAGGAAAAAAAATAAAAAGAACAAAACAAGATGAACAGAAAAAATGAAACAGTTTGCATTTCAGTGCCTTCTGTCTGTATAAAGGAGCAAAACAATCCCTCAGCCTCTCAGAGGTTGAGGATAACCATAACACTCTTAAATCTTTAATAAGCCATTCTACTTTTGGGTAACATCTATAATTACCCATTTTGTTAACACAGTTCTTTTACAGCTAGCTATATTCTTCCTGGCTGCTAAAAAGGAGTAACAAGTTTCGTAGGTAGTGAGGAGGCAGATCCAGAACTGGCACCAAAGTAGCACAATGAAAACAGCCTCAGAACTGAGTAGATCCCAGCAATGCTGAGAGCCTTTTAGTCTGTGCATATATGCAATGTCCATATTTTACTCATTAAGCACTTTATTTTTCTTTTGGAAGGTCTTGGCTCAAGAAGGGGAAGAATGCAAAAAGCCAAATCTTTACACAGCAAAGTCACTGCAGTATTTCAGGAAAGCAAACCAACCAACCAATGAAAAAACCAACAAAACCCCACAGCACAGGGACATTATCAATAAAATACCTCAGCGGCCTAGGCAACTTAAATTTTACTGTAACTTGACAGCTAATCCCATTTAAAAATGTAAATCATTCAGTCAGTAAAATATGTCACAGGGAATTCAGAGGCACAATAAGAGATGTGTCTGACATTCCCAATGTGGGGAGATAGAGACATTTTTTGTCCAAAGGCTTTTTCACATGCTACAACATGGAGAAGCTTTTAAACCACCCCTCACTGTACAACAAATCCCTGAAAGCAGAATGGAGAAGTGTTGCACTTACTTTTCCTCAGATTACGCTTCATCTTTTTATTTGGATCTTTATCATCCCCAACACTATCTTCAAATGGTCTCTTAAGAGCAGATGAGCCTGTACCTAGGGTATAAATTTCCTTGTAATATGAATATACTATTAGAAAACCAAAATCCCACAGCAAGAATCTGATTAGTCCCATACTGTTCTTCACACATTTACTACGAAAAGAACTCAACCATCAGTCAAAGCTTTCTTACTGCTACCTGTAATCCAGTAGTAGCTTATTATTCACTGAACAATGCCATGCAAGTTGTCTGTTTCCAATATCATGTGTGATATAAGTAGTGTAATTCTGCAGTGTTGTTTTTTACAGTTAGCCTATGGCAAGAACTCCAACAGTATTGCTTTTACAAAAAATATACATGGAAATTAATTTTGTTAGATATATAGTTTTCTACAAATAATTCTTGAGTAATTCTTATTATGGATACTCATTGCATGCTTTTTGACCAGTCTGCAGTCTCTCCTTCCCCAGCCCATAAGTATTATTTTTACTCTGCAGACCCCAAAGGACTTGGTGTTCAAAGAAAATCATCAGCTATATTCTAGCTGTACTGCTGTTCTTCTGTTGGTAGTTCTAGAGAACATAACTTACAGATTACAGTTACAATTACAACAACAATTACAATACTTATAACAATTACATACTTAAAAAAAACCCCAAACTCAACATACTGAACACAAAGAAAAGCCTTTACCCTTGCATTCACATCATATAACTCAGAAATTACACCCACGGTAAATCAACCCCTAGTTTACTGCCCAGTTAGTGATTTTTGGAACAAACAATACCTACCTTCTTTGTCAGTTACTGACCAGGAATATTTCTGAAATGATTTATTTGATGGGAGGGGATCCATTTCCAAAACCTTATAGATCTGACCAAAGGCTGATAATCTGAGGGCATGCTATAAGGTGACAGTAGAAATGTAAGTTACATCACAGCACTACTTTACCTCAGTTGTCTAAGTTTCTAAGTAAGTTTATAAAACCAAAAGCACTTCCTCTATGACAGCTTCTAAACCTATCTTCTATGATAGCTATAGAAAATGCTAATGGCTGAAAGTTTAAAACTTACTGGTTTCTGTAATACCAAGTGCAGGTCACATTGACAGGGAGCCTGCTCAAGGGCTCTGTGCCATAAGCACTTGAGGTGGGATGGAAGTGGTGCACAGACATTAGACCACCTCTTGTAAGGATCAGATTTCATCACATTGAACTCTTGCCCCCATGAATTATCATTTAATCTCGCCAGGGTAGCTCATTGGAAGAACTGTCAGGACTTCCATTAAAATAAGCTATCCTGGCAGAGAATAAATTGCATTACTGAGCTGCTAGCTTCACTGTTACAGTATCTAGCTCCTGACGTGTAGGAGTTTGCTACCTGAGCACTGTGCGTAATGGCTTCTTTTTGCTGAACTGTCATGTAAGACAAAGCATCTGTTGGCTCCCGTTCACAGGGGTCATGTAGGCCAGGGCCTCCTAGGAGGGAAAGATGCAAAGCAGATTACTGAGTGCAAACCAGAAGCAATATGAAAATGGGGACTGATGGCTATTGCAACAGCTAGTTTCAGTCTTCAGTAGAAGGGGAAGCACAACTTGTCCAGTAAGAGATTCAAACACCACACAAAGAAAGCTGACCCCAAGATTTTACTCCCTTGCAGCAATGGCCACAGAACTTAGCAGAGTCAAGCAGGAGATTTAAAAACCTCAGATAATTTGGATAGATATGCAGACTGATGAATCTACAGAATGCACACAATCATTAAGTCGACTTATTTGTTTGCAACTCCTTAATGAGATAGGGGTTAATTAATAAACTAACATTCCCCATTAACTTCTACTACATTAGAAGGACTCTTTGAAACAGTGACAACCATGCAGGGTTTTTTTTATTCTTCTTTTAATTTTAAACAAGAAACCATTAATTTAGCTCCACTGCAGGTTAGGAGTTCAAGGCAGGCATCTAAATCATCTAATTATACAGCAACAGCAAATCATTAGGGCTATCTGGTCAACCTTTTGCGCTCCTGAAGTTCATTTGGCCTCTTACCAGGAAGCAGAATTCCAGATGCCAAGCACTCCATCACTCGCCGCAATGCTTCCCCAGCACCCAAAGGTCTATTACAAGTACCTATAGATTTTTCACATATAAGCTCGAGTGGCTAGAAGACATTAAATTATGATTAGTATGACACAAGGGTAACTGTGATGCAGTTATACATGAAGGGGCAGAGAGGAAGAATATTCACATCATCTTACTTCATTTTTAATCCACTACAGACCTGACAGATACAGCCATCCCTGAGAACAGTTCACAGCACATGTATTTGTTCCCTGCTCTGAGTCACCTTTTGAGGAAATCAACTGCTCTCCATTAACTGCCCAGGAAGTCTAGAAGGAGAAACCTTCTAAAGCCAAGTCAAGTGAGTACTCTCCTCCTCTCAAAGGGCTATCAGCTCTAGGTGAGAGAAAACAGTCTCCACTGACGTACAAAGTGTTCCTCTCTGGACATGCAGAGCATTTGGCCCTCCCCAAACCTGCTACTGTGACACATTATCCTCTGGTAGGAGCAGCACTGTCAGGGTAGCAGGATATTTTTGAAAAGCTATACTTGGAGGCAACAAGTGGGATTCTATTGCAAATCCTTGAGGATGTGCAAGGCACACAGCACTACATCTCTTTCCATGGTATCTGTATATCTTACAGACTGAACAAACACAGACTACAAAATCTATTTCCTTTCTACAAGCACTTTTCTACTCAGGTAACAGTTAGTGGGGCATAAAGGAAGTGGAGGATGTAAGGATAAGTTTCATGGTTTTCTCCAATCCAGACACTGCTACAATTCTCAGGAGATCTGAGACCTGATCCTGTGGTTAACTCTTTCTGTACTTACCCATCCTTTCAGTGGTGCCCATGTGGGGACTCTGTTGCACAAATCCCGCAGAATACGAAGGACAATTACACATGATTTTAGTCCATTTGCCCTGGCCTAGAACAAACAAAATGATTCCAATACACCTGCAAAAACCTGGCCTTCAATTTTCCTTTTCTTTTTAAATGCACAGAGTCCTCGGATAGATTTATAAAGCATTATTACTTAATACTGAGTAAGCATCATGCAAAATAAAAACAGTTCTATGAAAGTAAAATACTTCCATTTAGAGAGACATATAAAAAAAAGGAAGCAAAGTGTCAAGATTGCTTTTGTAGCCCCATGACAACTCTAGATCAGTTGGCTGTCTACCTGTCACGCTTGTCCTCGCACAGTACAGCACCGAATCTGGAATTCTAGACCTTTGCTCTATTAGGGACTAGTCAGAACTTAAAGAGGCATTAAAATTAAAAACTGTCTCAAATTAAACCTCGTAAGGCTACAATAACAACAAGGTAAGAACAAATAGCCAACCTGAAACCATTTGGCGTGCCGCAGAGACGCCAAGGCCTCCAGGCATTTCTGCCTGTCCAATAAGTCCGGAGGATCTTTCATCGCAACATTATCTACTGGTAAAAATGGGATAAAAAGAGACAGATACAATTTGACCAAGGGGTTTCTGTCACAATACAAAAAGAGTGGCAGCGTCTCAATGAGATAATAAGACTCCCAGAATTTAAGTGCACTGTGTTATTTAATTTCAACAAGCCATTAAAAGGTAGTAAATGTGCACGTGTGCAACAGAAGCAAAGGCATTCACTCCTTGTAAAATAATAGTAATAATAAAGATGGCCACTGCTACAGACAATCTGGGATCTTATTAAAAATGTAGAACACATTTCAGGGCAGAAAATAGCTATATAGCACTTCTCTTTTTTTTTTTTTTTTTTTTTTTTTGGTTGTATTGGGCTTTTTTTTCTCTCTTTGTTCTCTTCTTTGTGACTTTTATTCCACAAAGGTGGCACAGAATTTCAAAGAGACAAGGTTCATTTTACAAGAGGAAGATATTCTTTGGGGGGTGGTTTATAAAATAAATTGTTATAGGTAGAAAAGGAAGTTATATTGCTGAGAATTCCAAAGGAAAACATGTAATATATTTGAAATTTTATTGCATGAACAGTACTAGCCAATATATTTCAAAGAAAAAAATACACAAGAAATGCTAGTAAGAAATTTTACCATTTGATTAGTCTTTCATATAACCAGAACATATGAAAGAAACTGGAAGTTGTTAACTTCCAGATTATTAACATATTAGAGAGGTAGCTTCCTCTTGTAAACATCTCTTCCCAACAGCAACTGAAATGAACAGAGGAAATTCAAAGATGGATTTGAGAGACAAGACACTGACATCTTCTGTGCAGGCTTACACTTTTTTTCTTTTTTTCCCCTCTTTCTCTTTTTTTATCCAGCATGCAACAAACTGCTTTTGGCAGTCACATCCAATTCTATATCAAAGGATGTTATGCATCAGTCCTTTCTTCCCTAATTTTTAAATTATTATTATTTTTAATTTTAAGGTGTTATTAATATCCAGTTTCTCTAGGATCTCTGTAAAAATAACAGATTTTGCATATCTACAAAATCAGGTTAAAAAGATTTTTGGTTTTAACTTACATGAGAAGAACATACTAAAAGAACTAAATGGCTCAACTAAAACCTTCACTATGTTATTTTCCTATGAATACACAATCACTCTATTTCCAAATAATTTGGAAATACAGCCTTTTCATGGTCAATCCTCCAGGTTTTGAGAGACTTAGGCTGCTGGTCTGAATGAAATACAATATCCATTCCAAATTGAAAACTGTGCTAGATAAGCAAAATCCAGCAAGATATTTAAATTAAGTTAGGAGAAAAAAGTATTGTCAGTTTGTTAAACTATTTATTAGTAGCATCTCAAAGTATGTTTTCATGGGTTGCTTTGGATAGTATTGATGGCATGTGCAATTGCATCTTTAATGCTGAAGTTGCTTCACCCCCTATGCCATTCAATGGGAAGGTTACTCTGGTAAAAGCACATTCTGTTATGATGGATACAAGAGCCCAAAGCCAAAAAAAATCTCCAGTGTAAAACTGAACAGAACCAGGTATCTTGTCTGACAGCTCACAGTTGCAGTTCACACCTGCTGGCTCTGCTGTCAGCAGAAGACTGAAGTGCTATATGCTTATTTTCTAACCCCAATGAACTTCGCAGCAGATATTTGCATTGTTTCTTATTGCCCTCATCAACAGTATTACAACACAGGGACTAATCACTCCTCTTGCCTGTTTTCCAAGTAAAAGCTGCAAAGTCTCAAAGCACTGGATTTCTGTGAGTACAAAAGGTCACTTTGGAACACAAGCTTTGCTTCTAAAGTTTCTTTGCAGTTTTGTTATTTTCAGGAGTAACGTACAGTTCCCTCAGAAAATTTATTGTGGACAATATAAACATCTGCTTAAAGCTCATGTATTGTATAAAACAACTACTGTCAATGAATGATCAGAATCTTATTTTCAAACGTTAGAAATGGCAAAGGTGACTGACAGCAAAATCTTTTTCTTTTTTTTCTTCCCAATGAACTGGATCTTTAAATGCCTAGGGACTTTTAAATAATATTGTAAAAGGTTTTGTTGAAGTGTGTTGCAGCCACGGGCAAAGTAAGTTAATTTGTCCTTTAAATGACAAAACAGAATACTGTCATTCTGCCATTCAGGTGAATCATAAACCTCACAAGATTTTGTTTCAACAAGCTAGAATCATGCTTCTTCCTGCAAGACTAAGGCTATTTCCAAAGGTCTAAATTATAAATATCTTAGAGAACTTTGCCAATTGCAAATTCAGCACTAGGTCCTGAGGACCTTTCACAGATGTTGCAGTCAGCCAACTTCTGAGTGCAAGATTCTATTAAACAGAAAGATGAAGAGAACAGGCAGTGAGGAGGGCGAGCAGCTTGCAGCAGGCTCCCTTTCAACACCCTCAGGAGAATGGCATGTTTCTTCATGCTCTGCCAGTCAGGAAAGTGAGACCCAATCAAAATTTCCAAATGTGATTGCAAAGCTTTACTTTTTTGCTTGTGGTTTTAACAAGGGCAGTGATACAAGGAATTTAATAAACAGTTAATAATAAAGCCCTGATGTTATCTTGCACTATGCAACTCAACCAATCCTCCAGTAACTCTCTCCCCACTAGCTGTATGTATTCTCTTCACACAGAAGCTGCCAACTTCATTCATTCACAGCCAGTCATATGGGGAGCGCTAACTTTTCCGGAGAGGGAAGGTCAGTCTGTGGCTCACTGCCCCTTCAAAAGGCACTTGGCACCTTTGGAGCATCACTGGCTGCATGTGCCCAGCAAAGGCAGCAGCAGAGGCAGACTGGCTATGCAGCAGCTGCTCAAGGAGCAAGGTTGATTTCAGCCCCACTTTGGTAAATGATATTGTTTATTATTACACAAGCTTGTTGTTACTGTATTGCTCAGTAACAACTCATTGGCAAGCTACAAAGTTCTAGTGTGGAAAGCCGAATTTATATTTGATGCTATGACTAAAAATTCAGTTTCTTAAGAACTTTAGATTTTAAACTGATGCAAAATGCAGGAATTTTTAGGTGCTTGACTTCTCAAATTGACATGAGAAAGCAGAGTTTTATGGATAGCCATTTGTGAGAAACACTGAAATGCACACACACTGGTCCACTATTTATTTTTGCCAACAAGCAGCAAAAACAAATAGGACAAACATCACATCTTAAACATGAACACTTTTCCAAAGAGGAGGGGACTGAAGAAAAATCCAGGAATGTTTTTTGATACATTCTGACATCAGGGCATGAAGGTACACACAGCATTCCTACAGAACAAATGGGAGCACTGGTAACGAGGTCCATTGCGCCTAACCTTGCTGGTTTGGTTAGAGGACAGATTAGTGCTAATCACACCGAACGTGGAAACCTTGGTCAGTTTTGGGCAGGCTCTGCTCCCTGTGAGTGGCTCCAGGGCCAGTGGCTCTTGGGCAAACCAGAGGCAGCTCCTGGAACCCAATGGCCTATCTTACATGTGAGATGAAAGGCAAGTCAACAAGCATTTGGAGCTCCTTCATTCAAAAGAATGCATGGAACAAAAATCAGTTTTCAAAACATTTGATTGGCATTATTTAGGGGTATTGAAAAAATATGGCAGGACTTTCTTAGGAGATCAAGGTATTTTCAGACAGTCTGAGTATTTTCCCTTGTTTTTAGGTAGGAAAATTTTTTGGTCTGACCTAAATATGGTTGGAAATATTATGAAAAAAAGTATCCCCATCTCCCCTTTCAATTTACTTAGTGACACCTGCATGGCTTTTCACATATTGTTCAAAAGGAATATGATAAATGTCTCTGTTCACATGTGATGAATCAATGTCAAAAAACCTGGGCTTTAAAACAAGATCCATTAGCCTATTAACTGTCCTCATGAGCTGTACAGAACTGATAGCATAACACCACTCTAGGAGAGGCAGTAAAACCATTTTTTTATCAAAAATTGGACAGAATTTTAAAAAAATATTTCAAGATACTAAAACCAAAATAGAACAAATACATTTTAAACATAAGAAAGCATAAAACCTCAAATCCTCATTCATTTTGAGGAGAATTGAGGAGTCCTTAGAGTTTACCACCACAACATAACTTTTTGCCAGAAAATACTTGGATGGAAGCCTTTGTTCAAAATTTTATCCCCCTATGAGAATCCTACAAATCCTTTACCATCCAAGTCTGTTCTGCACTTTGTGCTCTTTCTCAGGGACACAGATCAGCTGCAACAACTACAGGGCTGATCTCAGCATCTTATGGGAAGCTGGAGAACAACTACAGAAATATGCAATTTATTTTTAATGGTCTTGCAACAGAGCATGGTTACTAATTTGAGAACAAGCAGACATTGCAATTTGGGAATCTTTGCCATTCATCTGTTTTGTAAGATTTTTCTGCATCCAACTGCTGTCAAAGTGTTCCATTCATTTGAAAAGGGATCCTTCCTGCCAGTGCCTCTGACAAAAATGAACTGACCAACATTTCTCATTGTATCGGTTTGTCATGTGGGAGAAGGGAGGAAGCAAAAGACTTGTGGCAAGTCTAGAAATGGGAAGAGAGCGCCAGGGAGTTCCCTAGCCCACATGGGCCCAGCTGCCTCAGTTGTCATGACAGAGAGTGGCCAGTTGGTCAAAGGTCTGACATCATCCAGTGGCAAAGTTTCTAGGGATAGGTTTGGGAGGCTGAAGGGGAAATTACTGACAAGATTTTTAAAATCAAACAAAGTATGGCTACATTTGCTTTTCTCTATTTCTCTTGGTTTGTTTTCAACCTCATTGACACTACCAGTCAACACTCCTTTAACAAGGGCCATATAACTACAGTGGAGGTCACGCTGTTAGGGAGAAGGAACAGAAAGAAACTAAGTTACAGTTTTCTATATCTAGTTTGCTCTAAGAATATGAGGTACAATGTTCAATTCAGAAGCAAGAGTGCTGTATTATAGCACTTTAAGTTCAATTCTTAAAGCTAGAAACAGACACATATGTATCATCAATCAATAAAAATTGAGGGCCAAGATGACATACTTGCCAGCTTTGCAGGAGAGGTTTTTTATGTAAAAAGAGAAACAATTTTATGACTTTTTCAAGATACTAGGAACTAATCCCACTTGACTGACTTAATTTGAAAACAAGACTGTGCAGCGCTGGGGTGCTCGAGAATTAACTAGCAAGTCTGACAGAAAGAACTAAACTCTAGTTGTATGACAAAGTTAACACTGTAGGAGTTAACACTGCAGGAATGCAAGTGGAAACTATGCATGTTTGCATGAAAATTGAGTGACTGCTGTCTTTAAGGCACTAATAAGGTAACCTACAGTGGCAATAGCCAATCTACTTAGCAGATGATGCACAATTAAAAACCTACTTCCCAATTAACCCTGTGCTGCACAGTCAAGGTACTTAGATAGAACAGTCTTAAAACAAGTTAAAATGCTCTGTGTACCTCCTTCTTTCTTCTCTGCTTCATCTCGAATGAGAGGGGATGTGAGTATCACCTTCAAAGTTAGCTTGGGCTCCTTTGTGTTACGAATAATAATAGCTGCCTCATTTACATGCTCCTCCACGAGATACTTCTCTTCTGTAAGTTTCTGAAAGTCACCAAGAAAGATTTCACCAATCTCCCAATCAACTGAAAAACTGCAGAATCTCAGTATGTGCATATGCCTCTTAACTAATGAGAAGCCTACATGACATTGCAATAACAAGTAAAGCCTTACCTCCCTCATTAAAAACAAACAGGAAAAAAACAGTAAAATGCTTAAGAAAAAAGGTCTCAGTAAGTTTAAGCAGAATACTAAGTAGTTCCACTATATTATCACTTAGGTTTTAAACTTTTATTTTTAATAAAGGCAGAAGTTGACTTTCATACCTGCTACTATGCAAAATACCACCAGGAACTTTTGTTCTTAATAAGTACACTTCTCCAGTAATGCTGCCTCTAAATGTAAAAGCTCTCCTATGCACTATGAACACAACCATAACTGTCTGCAAATGGAGGACATATCCCAGTGCACAGCCACTGTCCATGTAGCTGCCATGAAGTATGACCAAAGATCTCTTACCAACCAGAGCAACAGGGATTTCATCACCTCTCCAAATAGTCTGTTCTGATTCTTAGCTGCACATACAGATGACCTACTTTGCAACCACTTGCTACAGGTCCAGTGACTTCTTATCCTACCTGTCATAGTCATGTGAGATACTGAATCACTGTCCCTTTATAAACAACCTTTAATGACTTAAAACTTATACCTGCATTTGGCCCTGACTTTTTCCATATCAGGTAACTTTAATTATGTGGTTTTCTAGGTACTCATTCTCACTTTGCTGATTTTCTCCACTTTGTCTATCTCTCTCGCCCCCTTTCCATACAACACTTGAAGCTGGATGCAAGACAACACTAAGCCCTTGGAGACATGCCTGATAATGCCTGGAAAGCAGCTTTCTTCTCTTGACAGCACACCAACAAATCAAGTGGGTTTTAAATTGTTTTCAATAAACTTTTTATTTCTTGCTTTGATTTCTTTTGTAGATAATACTATGACTGCCTTATAACTTGTTCCACTAGCATGCATTGCGTCAGTTATCTCAAGTGATCTGTATCTGCAGGTCTTTCAGTCATCCTTTGGGACCTCTCAACCTCCCAAAGTGTAAAGATAATCACAGATGGTTCAGACTCCTAAAGCTATTCCTTGTGTTTGTGAGTTTGTTTCAGTAAGACCATATGGTTAGAACATATCGAATACATTCTAACTCCTTTCCCTGTTGCAATCTGCACTGCTTCAGCTCCTTTATTGTTGAGATGAAAATGTTTAAGCATCTGCTCACTACTAGCCTTCAAAGAAGCAAAGCAGAAGCTGTTAACATCTCTGTACCTCATTTGCTCTTTGTCCACTAATTGCCCTACACCCTCCTTCTGCCTCCTATAGCTGATGCATCTGCAGAACCTCTCATCGTCTTTTACGTCCATGATAGCTGTAGCTTGTTTCATAAGGCAAATTCCTCTTACTTCATCTTTTCTGTAATTCCTGCTTCTCCATTGGATCTTATCTATTTGTCTCTTGAATTTATTGCAGTCTTCACATCTTTTAATTATGTCTGTTCTGCTGTTCTCACTTTTTTGGAAGCATATGCTAACTTTTCTTACCACTTTCAACCCTTTTCATCTTATGCCTCACTCCAAATAAGTAAAATTTACTCTTTACCTCTCTTTAGATCCCTATCATTTTCAAAGAAGTCAAATTTACTCTTTACTGCTCTCCTTAGCATATTCAGCTAGGGATAGGGCTACAGCTGCAGGCACAACATTCTCTCATTAAAACAAGCCCTTTGTATGAATAAACGAACAGTGAGAACAAACAGCTGTCAAGAATGGCAAAACACATACTGTCTATGTGGAAATAAACACAAGGCAGAAAAGCAGATCAAGTGTGGACATGGTTTGGAGAGAGGCACTTGCAGTGGAATACCTTAGGGCACAGTTTCTCGGCAACAGTGTATGTCAGTCTGGAAGCTGGACTGATTATTCAGGCTCAGAACTCTGTCAAAAAGGAATTATCCCTAGCTGCTTTTAAAAGACTGATATTAGCTCTAAGTGCTGCCTACTGGATGCCAACATCAGAATTAAATAGCCATAAATAAAAAGAATTACAAGCTCATGATTAACATGAGCTAAAATAAGTGACCACCTTAAGTGACTTGTTCTCACTTTAGAAGTACAGAGGCATTTTCTCTTGCAACAAACAGCCCAAGCAAAGCAAAGCAGCTGCAGTGCAGACTTTAAGGTTCAGGCAGGGCACGACACCACAGACCCATTCACATGCTGAAGCAGGGAAGAGTTCCGAGATTGCAATTTAGCTTATGTTAGTGCTTGGACCAGAGAGCAAAAATCAGCTGAGTTAGTGGACAAACAGAAAGGTTAGCTGCCATCATAGGAAAACTGACATCACAGGTAAGGCATGGGCAACAACAGGAACAAGATGTTAAATTTTGTGAATAATGACTTCATGTCACCACATTAAATGTGTCACACTCCCTGGATTCAAAATACATTTCTTCAATCTGTATCACTTGTCTTTATTTCTGGAACAAATTCCAGCCTTTACCCAGATACACCTTGCAATGCTATCAGCCACTGTTAGAGGACTACCCTAAATTTACTCACCTGAATTTGTGCTGGGAGATTGTCTTTAACTATACATAACAAAGTCTTTGTGGGTTTTTCTTTGCACATGAGAACCAGCTCCAGATCCATATCATCTTTTATCAGCAAGCCCTTTGCCACCAAGCCAATTCTCATAACACCACACAATGTCCGACCACCTTGATCCCTGGAAATGAAAACATTTAGAGTGATTAAAATGCTGTTTCCACAAATTCAAAATGATTGTATCACCCTATGACAGTGAGGAGACAAATGGATGGGACTGAAGGCTGTGCTAAGCGGTGTACCACTGATCAGCACATGAAAAGCATAGACTCCTCCTATGCAAGTAGTTCCTATGAAAAAAACCTAACTGAAGCACTGATTTACAATCCATGCAAATGTAGACGTTGCATAACTAAAGTCAGAGAGTGCAAAAAATCCCAAATTCACTATTTGCAGGTCTCCAAGAAGAGTAGAATAATTAATCTATAGCAGCTCCCTGAAATCCTGTTGTCAGAAGTGATCTGAGTTGTCTTCTTGTAACACTCCAGCTTTTAACACTTTTTCAATGTTTTAGTTGATCCATACATTCCAACTTTTATCTTTAAAATTATTCAACCAAATTGTGAAGTTTTAGCCAATATTACAAAGCAACATTTAAGGAAAGCAGCTCATTTCCAACACCCTTTCAGGAACAGTTCCTTCAAACAAGTTTTACCACTGAAACCTACAGGAAGAGAGGTCTGACTGTTAGTTTTTACTCTCCAGGTAAAGTTGAGGGGAATATTTAAGAGCCACAGTAAACAAATTTTAAAGCAACATAAGCACACTTTAGTTTTGAATACTGGAAAAAAATAGTGCCACAAACAACATTTTAGCAGGCTAGGACTGCTTAAAAACATTAAGAAAATGCAAGAAATGCACCTTTGACAGTTCAACACCAGTTATTGCCACATGACATATCCCACATCCTGAGGCACCAACTACTAGCACATCAGTGTTATAAAACTTGCCACCTGAGCTGGCAAGGTAGCATACCTGCTTACAGCATCCTTACCATGGGATGGACTGGATAAAAACCAAAAAATTCCTCCCAACCTAGTCACATTGTGATCAAGGGTTATCACACAGATCCTAAGCTTCGCTTGGGAGTATCTTCATCTAATAATTGTACTGCCTTTATTTTATGTATTTGAAATGGAAAGGGAGGAATAGGTGATTAAACAACATCCAGAAGAAAAGAAGGAGTGACACTGAAAATAAAGTGGGAATCTCAAACCAGTAGCCAAACAAAATCCATTTACAGAAGAAAACATTCCAACTTCCACCCTGGAACTATGCTACTGTAAAGGAGTCTGGATGTGAAAACATGAGAAAATACAGACCTCTTTTAGATATAGTTGGCATAAAAGTATTTTAAGTTACATATTTTTCTAAAATGAAAGCCCCTTTTAGCTTGTGAAGTGATACTGTCCCAAACAAATACATAAATACACAAGCTATTTTATATGTATAAATAATACACCAATGTTTACAAAAACTGTACTCTAAATTTATAACAGAGCACAAGCAGGAAAAATCCTGCGCGCGCACACGTAGCAGCAAGGCTAGCCAACTGTCTCAAAAACATCTACTGCAGGCTTTGAAATTAAAAAACATATTTTTTTTTTAAATAATCCATTCTGTACCTATTGTATCCACACCACAAGATGTCTGAAAAGTTCTGACATGACAGTCACCAACAGAACAGACAGCATGCTGCGTATCAAGAAAGACTGTTTGTTCTTCAGCAAAACACTGAGCTTAAATACCTTCCTTGAGAAGATGAAGATGTGGAGAAGCAGCCTACCAATCCACTACAATGATTCTCAGGTATCAATACAATCATGCTGTCCTAAACCAATCAATACATTAATTTATGTAAAAATATTCATGAGTTGAAGTGTTTTGCTATTTCTATGTGAACACATTTCACACCAGAAAAGTGACAGATCACAGCTCGACCTTACACAAAAATGCCAGTGATCAGACCTGTGCCTGCTGAATATTTATTAGGGAACACAGAAAGCCCACAGGCATTAAAATGTGGAACCATTCCCGTATTTACTTTTCCAAGACTATCATACAATGGTCTTCATGCTGCTGAATGTCCCCTGGGTGAATCTGTGTACTCTGAGTAGGTGGTGTTGCTTTTAAACTTCATGCAGAGTAAGCACTTTCTTTCAATAACCCCCCCCATAAGCCCAAAAACTTATCCTAGAGATAATCAAAGACAAGCTTCACTGCTAAGAAATAAACCTGTGGAAAAACATTACGAATATGTGAGCTAGAATTCACAACAATGTCTTTTGACTAGATGTCTAACGCAGGTTATGCTACAATTGTAACCAAATCAAGTCCCAGGAAGTTCAGAGGAGCAGTATTGTATCACAGGAAAAGCAGAGAACTGGAAGTCAGGTTTTCCAAGCCGTGACAAATTGGCTGTTGGTCTCTGGGTGCTTCACCTCCTAATCTGTAACCTGGATAGATGTTACCTATGTTTGGTATATAGATACTTATATTCACTTCTAATTGCTGCAAAGTTTGTCTGCTAAATGCAACTTCACAACATCACAGTAAAATAAATAATGAAATAGAGAGCAACTGCTGCCCACGTTGGGCTTATTACTATTCCCTGCACTCATCCTACGTGCTCCCATCTTGGAAAGTCCAAATACATCCACTTCCTCCTATGAACATTCATACGCACCAGAATCAGTTAACACTACGACTCTTATTTCGAGGGAAAGGAACTGATTCACAGCAGCACAGTAACACATTATGAAGCTCAACTCACTCACTTGGCATTGCTTTCTGCAGCTTCCTCCTTTGTGTCCACATCACCCTCACATTTTGTAGACTTGTTCTTTTCATCCATCCAGTCAGAGACATGTTTAAGGGCACATTCTACTGTTGATACCATGTTCTGGACAGCTTCAAGTTCCTCTGGAGATGGATAAATGGTTGAATGTTTCACCATGACATGGCGGTCATCATTAGCAAAAGATCGGATAGATCTCTGTTACGAAGTGGGAAATAGGGCAGGGAAAAAAAAGAACACAGTTATTGGATTATCAATAGATGGACACTGGCTGAATGGAAATCCTCTCTCACAGATGCAGGGGAGTGTTTTATGACAACCATTGCTTAAAATCATACAGGAGTGGTTTCCTACCTTTACTTAAATACATTTTTAAAAGAGAAAAAAAAAAAGCAAGCAAGTGGAAAAACATCAGCATTACACTAATAACCCACCCATGGTCTTTTGTGTTTTATGTAGCACCTAATATTTGATGCCTAAATTCAACTCTTCTAGAATCCTTTTATTGGCTACTAAGAGGAATAGGCACATGTGGAGCACAGTGCAAGTTTATGTCTACCAGGCACATCTGGAGCAGCGTTTGTGTTTATGTCTACTTTAGGATGAGATAACTTGTTCTTAGAGGTACATTTCCCCATCCACCCACGTGTGACTACAAAAGTCCAGACTACTTTATCAGATTAGCTGCTACAGACATCTCAACATTGAGTGAGTTGAATTTCATCTTTTGTTTGGTACGTCCCTTGTAAATGGAAGCTGTGGCACTGTGTTTGCTAGTCACAAACCAGAAAAACGGAGAACTTAGGTCTAGGACTAGATCAAACTCCATAAACCCATATACAGCTATGGAGGATACAAAATAGGACCTGTAGCACACATTACTCTGTTTGCAATAGCTAGAAATGGAGTTTCTACATCTTGTCCTTTCATGACTCCTTGCCTCCCCCAATCTTCTTCTCATTTTTGTTGTTCTTCTCACTTTTCCCTGCCCTCCCCCACCCAGTCTCTCTTTGAGAGGAGGACATGGTCTTGCTGGCTAAATGTAAGGTTAGTTCTGAAACCCTGAGCTTCATTTCCAGTTTCATTAAGTGTCTCTGATGTCCCTCATCCTTTGACTAGCTTGTTTATTTAGATTAAGCTTTCAGAGTGAGTGAGAAATCACTCAGGCCTCGATCTTGCTTGAAGTACCTACATCTCCTGTAGATACAAGCTGTGAGCAATAGTACTGAAGGGAAGAGGGGCTTCCCTACCCTGGAATACTTGCAAAAATTAAGGAGTTTCTGAATTTCAGCAATCTCTGTTAGCTTGTGCTAAGGTTGCTTTAGCAGCTGGATAGTCAGAGAAGAGAAAAGCACATTCTTACCCCCAAAAGGTAACTTCATTTCAAGGTAGGGAAATTCAGAACATAAGTATCCCAGGGTGAGAGCAGACTGCATAAAGCACATGGATAGTAGGGCAGACAGGATAACATTCTTCTTTTCTAAAAGGCATTGATACTCTCCTCATCCAACTGCATATTCTGGAAGTGCTGAGCACTGCCAGCTCTCCTCTATTTTTGCTAAGAGATGGCAGCACACACCTTAGAACAAGGCAATTAAACAGCCATTCTCTTATGGCTTTGTTACTGCTGCAGATGAAGTCATTGGCAATACAAATTGTCACAAGAGGCTTAGCAAACTGCACAGGGATTTACAAAGGCAGGGATGAAGATGAAGATAGAGATAAAGTGGGAAGAGAAAACTGAAACAATTTCTTAAAAAAAAACCCACAAAAAACCTCCAAAGAATAGGAAGAGATTAGAATGCTAATTAAAAGACCCTGCAGTGAAATTCATAGTCTTTGAGTGATACTGTTGAGGAAAGTAAACTTAAGTGGTTGGGTAACTTGTGCTAGGAAGCTTATGGTTTGCCACACGCTATCCAAATGAGACTTTTTGAGCTAAACAGTGACCCAGAGCAGCTGAGATCACAGCACAGACCTCTGGCAAGAGCAGCTCTAAATCTTGTTTTCTATAGACACATCAATCACTGCTGAAAGCCTCCCAGAACTGGGAATCCTCAACTAAAAACCTCTGTTCCTCCTACACATTAAATACCTTAATTAGGCTCCATTTTCACCCATTTCATGGGTTTGTAACTGTACACACTTTTAATGACAAAATGGGCCTTTAAAGGACCTGAAAGGCCTTTAGGTTGAATCCTTGTTAAGGAATGGTCATAATTTCCTGTATTACTGCATTCACTAGGTCCCTTCCATTGAAGGTTGATGTGACATCATTCCTTTCCTAAGGAAATGTTCTCCTACACAGACAGACAATTCAGGTAGTAAAAGAAACTCAAATAGAGCCTTGATATTATCCCCAGTACTTTTATAGGTGGCAAAATGCTTCCAGGAGGTCCCTCTTGTGGCTTATCCACAACATGGATACAGAAAGAAGCTGCAGGTCAGCAGTGAAAACTGGCACACTGGATTTATTCACTAACCTCCCCCCATCTCTTATCTCATGAAATATCAGTTAGAAGAAACAGTAAAACAGGGACAAATTAGTAACTCCCAAATTAGAAGGCATTGCTTTATTTTCTTGTGAAGAGGGATTGACAAGATCAATTCTTTGTCACAATTTTGGCCAGAAATAATAGCAAAATGGGACACTATTTAAAATACAATATATTGACAACTCTGTCAAGTGTTCTTCCTCCCTTTGTGCTCTGTATCAGATAAAAGTCTCCTTTTAGGTCTTTTTTTGTTATATAAACATAAACATGCAGCCTAGCAGCAGCAGTCAGCTACACAAACGTTAGAGAACTGTATTTAAGATTTACTGCATTTATGCTCGTTTCCATTCTCTCAGTAAGAACCATAGGGGACTTAAAAACATATAAATATGCCTAAACTGCTCTCCACAGGTATTTTCCAGGAACTGGTTAGGTTTATTGCCTTTTTGTGAATGCATTTTCAGAATTTTACCATCATGATACTTTGTATTTTTACAGCTTTACAAATTTACCATCTCAGGCATTCCCAATTTGCAGCCAGTACCAGGAAGATTAGCAATGACTCCTCACTTAAACAACATACAGCAAGTATATCTGACTACACATGTTTCATCTACACTATTAACAGCATGTGCATAGAACCACATTCAATCACACACACAAATATGAACAATCAACACTTCCTTCTGTGAGGAAGAGGTGGAAGGTTGCATTTGGTGATGCAATCTGCAAGTTCAAGGTCACTCCTGCTGTTTGCTCCAGCTTGCTAATGCCAGTTTTATTAGAAAACCTTATGAGCATCCCCTTCACTCGTTTTTAATAATTCATGTAATGCAGGCTCACAAGACAACTCTCTGGTTTTTAGAAGCTGACAATAGATCAAACCTCATATGCTTTGCTCAAAGCTTGCAGTACCACCTCCAATTTAGTACAAGGTCAGAAAATCCCCTTACTGTGGGTTTTATCAGGCCCCATGCAAGACTGTCAGCAGAGAGCATTTTTAATGCAGCCCTGTGAAAGATGACAAATACCTACCATGGTTTGGTTAGTGTTTCAGCTCTCTCTCTCTTTCTCCTTTTCCCTCCTCCTTGGTGTCTTTGCTAAGCACTGTTTTGCCTGACAGAACCTCTTCATAAGCCTCTGAGTCTCTTGACAGCTCAAGAGTTCATAGAGCCAAGATATTCTGGGAGTCACTTTCTGTAATTCACCTGCAAAAAGAGAGGAACAACTTGAAACCAGCAGAAACAGCATGTTAATTCCAGTAAGTGTTCAATGCAGCACAATAAGTCAAACCACTGATTAAAGCAAGCAGGCTTCAAGATGGGGAAGCAGCCATTGAACCATTTATTCCTGAACAAGCAGATGTCATTGTGGAAAGCAACTTTTCGTAGTGTGCCCACACGTACATAGCAACTTTCCCATGCCAGTTAGAGCTTATCTCAGTGTGGTTTGTCAGCCACCTGGCAATCCAAGTTTCTGATATGAAGAAAATGGGAAATTCAACATGTCAAATACGTTCCATGTGAAACCAGCCCAAGAAGTCTATTTTTATGACACAACACATTAGGACTCAAACACACTATATTTAATTATCAGAAAGTAATTATCTGTTGAAATCCCCAGTGCAGCCCTCAATCCTGAATGTGTCAGATGCACTACAAGAACTAAGACTTCAAGTGGTAGCAACTGGAAGTTGCTATTTAAAGAGAGACAAGTGCATTATAACAAACTGGAGATGTAAGACTTGTGAGAATGTTCAGCTGAGCTCATCCACACCGCCTTTGCTGCCCTTGCACTGCTTTTCACAGCACACAATATTTAAAAGATCCTGCAAGAGCAGCCCTCTTGTACTAAACTAGGAAACAAACACCAGCACTGGCAGCATAAGGAACTGCAAATAAATGCTCTGTAAGACAAGAGAAGAGCAGAATAACAGAGTAGGTAATGTGAGAGAAGAAAGCATAAGTTCATTGCATAGCAAGAAACTCTAGTCCTTGCAGAAAATTCCTGTTTTCCTTTCAGTGCGCATACTGTTGAATCAGCTTCTCAGCAAGATTTTGAAGCAATCCAGTAAATTTCTGCAGACTGACACACACTTAAATGTTTTCCTTTTCTCCTGTGTGTCAATTCTTTGCTAGCAATATGTTACATATTGTCTGTCAGAGAATCCTGACATTGTTAGAGATTAAAAGCATATTTGGCATCAGCACAAGGATAGGAGAGATGACTTGAAAGCTGAGTAGATGCTTAAACCTCAGGGGTGTGACAGGGAATAATTAAAATGTTGCATCTTACAGAGATTTGAACATGGCAGGACAAAGGCAACAACAAATCCTGCTTCACTATTTTCCTAGTTAAGAAGAAATTAAGTAGGTTTACAGGACCAACAGCTTTGGCAGCAAGTGCCTAATAGTTGTTTGTATCTCACACTAATTTAGGATGGAGAGTGAGTTTGAAGAAAAAACAAAAAACAAAACAAACAAAACAAACCAAGCCAACCACGAAAACCAAAACAGCCAGACAAGAACACTGTGCAGTGGCCTGTCTGCTCCAGCAGCTAAAGATTGCCAAGGAAGAAACCCCAAGAGAGGTAAACACAGTCATACTAAAAATTCTTGGGAAAAGCAATCTAATGAAAACCCTGGAGGACCTCACTTCCTATCTCAAAAGCTATATACCCTATTGAGGTGTATTAACACTCTACCAAGTTGCTTTCCAGAAGCAATCAAGGAAGGAGATGTTCTTTCACAGAACCAGAGATCAAGAGATCCTGAACTCCAAGTAGGGGCAAGCTGTGAAGAACAGTATGCAAAAAATTACTGCTTTAGCACTAGTTACTCTCTGAGCCAGCCTTAAGCCTTTCCACATTTAATAGCCTTTCTCACCATCTCCAGAAGCAACCAGACTCTTTACAAGGTCTTTTTGTGTTGCTTTTGTACAACAATAATCTGCTGTTGAGTCAGCAGATGGCAAGCTAGAGCGACTTTTATGAGACATGTTTCTAGATCAACTATCTATTTCAGAGTAGTTCTCTCTTCAAACTACATTCCAGCTATCTTCACATAATCATCTTCCTGTGACTCCTACACGTCACATTTTCAGTTTGCTATCTTCTCTGGTAACTGTAACTTGGCAATTCCAGGCCGAGAGAAGGGGACTGGAATGTGTTGCTGACTTCAGCATATGCCCAGTACAATGTCTCCAGACTCCAAGCAACTCTCCAGCCTGGCCTCCCTCCCAAGAATACTGCAAGCTTGTTGCTTATCAGCTCGTACAGCATACTGAAAGCAGATGGGCAAGGATAGCTGGCTGAGCAAATTCTAGTGCTTCAGTGAATTACTGAGCAGACTGCTGTCTAGAGAGCAAGACTGCAAACTACCTCACAAGCTCTGGAAACAGACCTACCTCGGGGTGCAATTCTGGATGTGCTGAGTGTTTTTCAGTGTTCTCTGAAAATCTGAAACAGACTGAAAAATAAATGTTTCACAGCTATGATGGGGGTTAATCTTCTGCTGAAGGGATGAAGCAAACCCACCATCTCTCAATACTCTGTCTTAAGCAGGTAGTAACCATCTTGTTTTCAAGACAGGTTCAACTTTCAGTGACAAGTAAACGCTGTTGGATGAAGGTATTCACCAGCTCAATTCTACCTGCTCTTTTTCTCAGCAGTGAATGGCTTCTGGGCACAAAACAGCTAAATTACAAGTAAGAGATCTTTATTATAAAGCTTAGAAAGCTGGGGGAAAACAACAATATCCTGAAAGTTGAGTTGAAGCTGATCTACTACATCTTTCAAGTCATTAACAACCTAAGAATATTTCACAGAAATATGCACAGAAGCTAAGCCCTAAACCTAACCTCTAAACCAGAGAAAATTTTCAACAAAAGCCCTAAACAGGAGGGAGTTTACTATAAAAGTGCAGACACAATATACAGAACAAAGTACATTTGACAGCATGCAGAATTAAATTAAGGAAAACTAAAATCAAATCTGCTCCAAACATATGGACTAAGGCAGCAGAACATAGCTCAGCACCAAACACATCAGAAAGCATTATGTGAAGTGAGCAGCAATTCCATAAAACCAACAGTCTCATTTTACTACAGGCTATAGCAGGATATTTGTCCCTGCATCCTCACAGAACTAACAGCTGATGCCCAGACTAAAAAAGCACAATCTTAAAATGCATGGCTGTCTTACTCAGGGGCTTCTACCCACACTTGTATGAAATTCTCTAGGAAAAGCTACTAGCACTACCAAAATCTTGGTGGCCTTGAGAAAGTCACTTTACCTCTACATTATGTGGTCCTAAAGCGGAAAACAAGAGTAAATACTTGCTGTCTCCAAACCAGGTCACAGAGGAGCTGAGCAGAGTCTGCAGTATGGTTTAACACCACTGAGGATCTGACATATGAGAAATGTTATTAAAACACCATGACAGTCTAACAATGTTTCCATTAAACATCCCATCCTTCACAGGCTAAGTTTATGCTTTGGCACAAGACAATGAAAAGAATTTCAGATGAGGTCTTTGTAGTAGGATATACTCCTGCATCTGGCAGTTGTGTTCACAAGAGACAGACATTTAAATAGCCAAAAGTTATGAATATGCTCAGCTACCTTTAAGTGCTTGTGAAGAGAAAAGTGAAAAAGCAGGAGAAACAAGTACTTGTGGTCCTTAGGGACTGAAATGTAACATCAGAACTGGGATCTAAAAGCTTCTAAAAAGGAGACACAAACTATGTTGGGCATCATGACATCCCCTCACAGCACTGAGCAGTACCTTGCATGGACATGTTACTGGTACAGTACAGGAAAGGAAACTAGGGTCATTGGACTGCAGTCCTCCAAACCCAGCTTCAGTGAGCTGCTGTTTAGCCACCTGGCCAGTCCAAGTAGAATACCATGAAAATTGGTATGAAATACTACAATAAGAAGGCACACCCCAACAATGTTCAGTTGAAGCATCAAAACCACTCTCCACCCTCCTAATCTACCCTTACACTAGTATCTGCCCTTAAGAACTACAGTTTACAGTGTACACTACCCTAAGATCGCTCAAAGTTAATGTTAACAGAGCAGCAAGGACAACTAAGGTTGGCAATACAAACCAGTAAGTTTCTAACACAGTCTGAGGTGTATCAGACACAGCAACAGGAAAAAAAAACAACCCTGGTATTTATATCCTTTTTCTGTTCCTTTTAAAAGTCAGAATAAGAGGCTTGCAACTTTCAATTGGAAGTTTATTTTAACTTCTGCTGCACTCAGGAGACAGGTAATTTTTCGTCACGCCACACCAAGTGCTGCTGAAAATATGTTGTGTTTTTCTGCAGTATAATTTTATTGCTGGCCTTCTGCCAAGAGCCTTTCTGGCAGCATCTCCCACAGTTGGAAACTGTGTATCTGGGTCAGAAAAGACAAGCCGCTTTTCAGAACAGCTCAATACATTTGGCAGAAATGCTGATATTGTAATTGAACTCTTTCAGCAACTCTTTTTATGATGTACCCAGACACCAAACAAAACAAGATCTGCAATGTTGATTAATGTCAAAATAACTGACAGAGAAATATCAAAATAGTTTTCCTTCATGTTAAAAGTATCAACAAACTGAGGGGAACGGGTAAGAAATACAATTCATGAGGCTTCAGTGAGGAGCAGAAGGCAGAGAAATCTGCAAAGTATAACCGACCTTCTACTTGTGCAGATATTTACTATTTTAATCCAAACTCCCTGTATGCTGTACAGAACTGGTTTCTTCATTCTGCACCACCATATTATAAGAAATCCTTGCCACTCACAATCATATAAGCATTCTGTAAAGAAGTGCAATTGTAATACTGGGATACATATTTAATAAGACTTAGTCTGCTTCCAACAGTATGCTGAGCATTCAATTTCACCTGGAGACTGTATATTCATAGGAGTTTTATTATTTTCCAAGTAATGCAATTCCTGGCAAAGTTGCATCTGGGTTAGCCTTCAGAAGACTGGAATTTTCCAGCCAAATGAATAATTACAAAGCAACACTAGAGTAAAAAGCTGGAAAGGTACTTCCTCTGGCAAATTCTTACACTTCATACAACAGATACTTGAGTCTAGTATCACTCCTATTTGTTCAGTTCTCACATTTCAAGAAAAGGCTCCTGTGCTCAGAGATCTCTTAGGAGTAGCCTCTCTCAGGGTAGCCCCAAGACCCAGCCTTAACAAGTACCAAGGACAAGGTAGGCACAGGCTTGATAAACACACCTGAAATCATGGCACCTGTGATCACTGTGAATCAAAGTCACCTTCCAGGGTCTAGAGCACTGACAACCTCACAGTGCAAGAAAAACAGCTGCCCACTTGTCAGCATGGAGGAAGCTGCTGGAAGAGCTCCTTGGGAGAATTCAGCTGTGCCGAGGAGGACAGGCACGGACAGAGAACCTGGGGACCCTTGTGTCAAAGATGCAACTGAAAATGGATTCCCCTCCAGACTGTAGAGCAAGGAATGAAAAAAAACAGCCAAAGTAAATCACACAGGTAAAGTAATTTAAAAAGCTGAAGAATTAAAGCCAAATGATCAGTTAGTCTAGATTAATGTATTGAGGTAAAAGGAAAGACGGATGCACAGAACATAGCTTATATTTTTAGCTCCTGGAAAGAGGGTGAAGAAGAGATGGTCTAAGGGGAAATCATCACTAGCATAACAGGAAGGTTAAAAAAGGAACAGAGACACAGTGTGAGCATACCTACAATTATTTGAAGAAGAAAATGTTGTATTTTTCTACAGAACCACACCTTCCAATCTCAAAAAGAAATACATATTAGTAGAAATAACTTTAAATAATTTTATTAAATTAAAATGTATAACAACGAAATAAATAGTTTCAGAGCAGCACACCAGTTGCAGTTCTCAAGGTATTTTTATATACCTCTCTTCAGATATTTTTATGGCCTCATGTTCCCTGGCACCTGCACAACACCCAGCACACTAGTCACAGCTGGCACTACAAAGGCTCTCTAATGGAATAAATTTTAAAATGCCTTCATCTCTTGCTATGTGTCAAGATGCAAGACTGACTAGAGACAGATCAGGTGCAAAAAAAAAAGAATTAAAACCTGGTTGTTGACACTTCTGTAACAAATTGACACAATTAATAGCAAAGTATTCATCTGAGATAAGGCAGAAGCCACCACTGGATTCTGAATGTCTCTGAAATGCTAAACTGATTTCTGACTTCTAAGATCCTAACATAGTCATTCCTGCTTTTCTGGATGAACTGGACAATGGAAACTCAATGCTACTGTGCAGTACACACTTGTTTGTGAAGCAGGCATAATTTGACATCCACACTCAAAATCATCTGACATTCATAACACAGACTACATTCATTTACACTTGAAGAATCAATCAAATTAATAAAAAGGATTACATTACACTGAAATGACACTCACCATCTGCAATGTCATTTTTCCAGATATAGAGCTGGTTTAAGCAAAGTTCTGGATCTATGCCTGAAATTACATAACATCCTCCAGAAGAGAATCACAGTTCTACCTCCTCAACCACATAGTGTAGTTTAGTGCCATGTTGGACCCAAGCCCTGTCCTGCACTTGCATCTCCACACCAAAGCTTTATAGACCATCAAGCTCCTAGATACTTTCCATGTTCATATCATTTGTGTCCACTTTCTTATTTGCAAGGCTTTCTTTGCTCCAGAACCATAATGTGATGCAGCCACAATGTTTAAAAGATTAGGAGCAGGGACAGTCCTTCCCTAGCACCCTTCAGCTTCATTTAAATAGCTGCAGTGCCCCAGTTTCTTTCCTTCTATGATTCATATCCCATAGACTTCAGGTTGACCTAAGCTGCAGCCTACCAACTATGTTTGACACACACAATTAGGATGGGGAAAAGGCCAGAAAGATGTCACTTATCCACCAAGAAGAATGTGTCTTCTACAGAACTG
Organism: Bucco capensis; assembly: GCA_013396975.1. Lineage (NCBI taxonomy): Eukaryota > Metazoa > Chordata > Aves > Piciformes > Bucconidae > Bucco > Bucco capensis. The sequence continues at coordinate 320,864 of VWZO01014039.1, forward strand.
AGGCTAAAGGCATACATATAGAGAAGGCTGGAAATCATGACTTCTCCTCCCTATGTTGGAAGTAAACAAAATAAAATTTTAAAAAAGAGAGAGAGAGAATCTGGACAACAAACTGTCCTAAGTAGAACTTGATCTGCTTTGCACTTTCCATCAATTCCACGAGGCAACAGCAAACTATATTTACTCTACTAGCTTTTCCCTGTTCTGCATCTCAAGCTAATACACATCTTGGCAATTAGTGAGATGAAAAACAACATGGATCCTAAACCTCTATGTTGTAAATAAATCTAGATTCACATTTGTCTAATGTTTACATAAAGCTTCCATTTCAAAATATTAAGGAGTTTTAAATGCTGTCTTTCTGACAAAAATTTCAGCAACCCTTAACAGCAAAATTTAAGCAACAGTTTCTCTCCTAGAATGTCCTCCCTGATGTCAGTATGTACAGAAGTTGGCATTTTCAATGCTGTAAACCCACACTGGCTACTGCGCACATCTGCCTTTCAGCCAGTTTAAACATTTATGACTCTCCACTTAAATGCATTTTCTAGTATGTCAGTCTTGTTGCCTCAGTGACTTCTTTTTTTTTTTTTTAATTAGAAGATTTAGAAGGATTTGGAAGAGAAAACAACCAGACTCTGCAAGTATTGTGCAAAGAGCTCTTGTGCTCTCAACCAATACACATCCTCCATCAGAATTCACTATGTTTTTAATTCCACTATGACTACTGAACAAGTTCAGGTTAATTTTTTTACTTCCTGTCTAATTGGCTATTTTGTCAAAGAACATCTTGTCAAAGGTACTAGGTTACTAAAAGCTTCTTTATGGGTTTCTTCTTGCCATCTCTCATCCATCCAACCCTGTTATTTTCAGTCTTTTTCTCTCTCATTCTCCTGTATCATAGATTATTATTTTCAGGGAAGCCTGAAGCTCAATGTCACAACACAGAACGTCACAGAAGCTTCTGAAACAAAATTTGTGGCTATGATCTCAGGCTGTTTCAGAACCAAACACCTCCTCTTTTGAAAGGCTCTTCCTTCACAATGCTGCAGACATGACCTGCAGTGAGCTGAGGGCTCACTGCAGCCCTCAGCAGGCACAGCACCTTCAGCCACAGCAAAACAGAACCTACAGTTTAATGAATGAATTTCTTCCACAAGACTGACTTGCAATTGATTTGAAGTCATTCACACAAAGAGGGGAAAGGGGGATTTTTAGTAGAATTGTTTCTATAAGCACACATTCCAAAAAAAAACAAAACCAACAACAAATCAGTATCCAATGCCAACTGTAGAGAGACAAGAGTGGTAGAAATACCACGTGCCAGGCAGAAGCTACCAAACAGGATTCAGAATACTCTGCATGGGATGCAAGAACCCCTACAGCAGAATGCTGTGAGTATACCTCTAGGAAACAGTACCATGGCTGCCATTGATTTTCAGCCTCAGAACACAATTACTTACTTCTAGTGCACGACAACCCTACCAAAAGATTTGAATTAGTTTGTTTAGGCATGAAAGCTAGCAACAATGTCCATAGTGAAAGCAAAAAAATAAACCACACCAACACATTAGATGGTCAGAGAAAGAATTGTCAGTCTAACATTAGGGTCTTAAGTCCACTATTTAAGTCTTGAAGAAGATTTTGGCATAGGAAGACCTAACTTGGCTAAGAGAAAGAGCGAGCCACAAAAATATTCAGAGATTAACAAAATTAAGACATATATATTAAAAAAATCCTATTTCCCTGGAAAACCATATGAGACTAAATATTTTTTATTGGCTTAATCCAGCATCATCTTGCCTCTTGCAGATCTATGCTGCTTGTGTGTGCTGTCAAATCTGCCAACTTCAGCTGCAAAACTCATCTATTATTCTTCTCTCCACTTAGCACAGTACAACTGTGTAAAACTAACAAAAAAAGAGGTAACTTTAGCAGAGACCAACAGTGGTGGCAATGCTCAGTTTGAAGACCACTAGCTAAGCTGCAAAATCAATTTCTCAGCATAAGTTATATCTACCAGTCTCATCCTTAGGAACTTCCTGAGAGGAGTAATGAATTTCATAGCCTCTTTTGTTTGCTTATTTTTAGTATGATATTGATTGAAATTTCAAAAGTTAGCAAAATTAAGCTTAGGTGTCTGTAGCACTATATTCTCCAATGTCTTTGGAGACCATAAATGTGCATTAAAGACACTTTTAGTTCTTCATTTGTTATTAGAAGGCTTCCTCAGTCTTTGCTATTCACCAGTTTTCTTCAGATCAAGGAATCATCATACCTTGTTCTCCCTGTCAACATTAAGTAGCACATCTCTGAACAGCCAAATACAAGGCTATGATCAACATCAGTGTCTTGGAGGCAAGATGCTTGCCACAAGCCCCAGGAACTTGCTTTTGAGTGGAGGTTAATAACATGACATCCAGGTTAGCAAACAGGAGTGCATGACAGCAAGCTGCTGCAGCTCCAGTGTAAATGAGGGTGCGTGCCCCATTTTCTCTGAGGGAAGCAAATCAGACTGCAATCAATAGCAGCATTCAGAATGCTCTCAGCTTTGCAGGGAGGTCGATTTACAACAACAATACTCACTTTCTCCCCAAAGCTCCCCTCATATACTGCAGTTGCTAAAAGTAACACTTTTACTAACACAATTACTATCAAGGGAAAGACTAGAGAAAAACAATCTAAGTATATTTTGGGCCATTAACCGCATTTTGTGTCTAGCCAGTTCAGTTCCCTTGCTAACAGGAAACCTGCAGTTCCTAAAAACAACGTTGTTGGGATTTAATTTTTCAAACTGAGGTGCACTTGGAAAGCCACAACCTGGCCAGGTAGAAAAGCACTCAGGTCAAGATGCAGAGGGCAAAAATAAAAGCCAGAATTAAACCCCAGCTACACTACAGACTGATGGTATTCTCCTAAGCTGGGCAATAGGACATAAAACCTTTCATCCCTCAGTGAGAAGTTAGGAGGAAGACAGATTAGAGTCTTAATGTTTTTATTGCCTGCTTAGCCATCTATGTAAATCTGTGACCATGTCACAAAACTATCATTATTGCAGGATGCCACAGCAAGGAGAACAAGAACCAAAGGAACATAAACACTGAACTCTGCTCATCAGCACAAAACCCCTGCTTTTTGCAGTCTAAAAACTATACTTTTCGTAGTGAAAGAACGTCAGATTACAATGCCATCAAACTAGCTTATTCCACAGTTCAAATAAAATTCAACTCTAAAACCTGAAACTTGTGTTAATGAAAAGAATCTCTTTTTTTTTTAAAGTCCATAGATATGTTGCTTTGTGCACTGTAAGAACACTAGCTTCTGCTGTTCTGTGGTTCTTCTCTTCATTTTGCATGGCTCCTCTATTGTAGAAACAAAGGTCTCTGTATTGGGGCTTCTCAGCAAGATCTGGAAACTCCTACACTTACTGCAACAGAGTCTTCACAAGCCAGCAAGAACCATTTTAAAAAGTCAGTACATCATTAATTAACTGCAGAAATACACTAAAGAAAACAATAACAAGGTGAAAGAACATTCTTCCACAGACTTTTCACTTGTTTTGAGAGAAATAAAAAGGAAGTAATTAAATCTAGCTAGCACTTTTTCACTTAGCCTTTTCCTCTAACATGTTTAGAACTCATTCACTGCAGGAGCAGAAGAAGAATGCCAGGGCCATGAGTGCAGAACTCTCAACACAAGAAAAAGTTGTCACTGAAATTCAGTGGACAAATGCTGCCAGACAGTTTCATGCTTTACTGAGATGAAATCCACAAGTTAAATTTAGAATGATGATTTCTGCAGGCACTCAGATGTTTCTGTTCTAAATTTTCTAGAAATTGCAAATTAAAACTTGGCAGACTTTAAACTGACCCAGCATGTGTCTTCTGTAATCCAAATCATATTCTGTCCTCTTACTCTGCAAAACTGTTAGGAAAAAAATCATGCCTTTCAACACATGGTTTCAGACAAGTGACAGTGACATTCCATTTATCTCTGTGCTAAGAACAAAACTTTAGTGTTTTTTCCTCTTGGAATATTGCCATGAAAATTAAAAGCTAATAGAGGAATCAGTTAACTCCACTGTAAGCATAGTTTGCTGAGTAACACTACTTGCATAACTGTATTAATTCTAAGCGGTTGTGGTAATTTTTTTCCATTTATCATGGGGAGAATATACTGCATTTCTAGACTCCTCCTTCTTAACCACTGCAACTAGATACTCACTGAGGCATGCAGGTGTCACCAAACTGTTCTGTGGAAGCAACTGGCAATCCTTGCAAGTTGAATAGCACTTCCTCTGCAGCCACTCATATGTTTTTTCAACACCATGAACAATAAATTGAATGAAACAGCTCAGAGGTTACAAAACAAAGAAATGTGGGGAAACTACTTCTCCATCTACCGGTAAACAGACAGTACTACTCAATGTTCCACTGCTAACCTGTGGGAGATAGCAATCTTCAGGCTGGACTTAAGAGCAGAGGCTGAAAAGCTTTGCTCAGTCTCTTCCATTTTGATGGCAGTATCAAGTTTCAATGTGCTTTTATTAGCAAATATATATATATATATATGGCTGTAGCTACATTCACAGGAATTCCACAACACTTCATAAACATTACTTCTCCAACTGCTGAAATAGGTGTAAATGTTACGCTGTTTGCATTTAGAAGAGACTTCACTGCCCAATACCATAGTAAATCAACAGTAGGACCTGGAAAAGTAGTTAGTGTTTCATTTACTATACACACCAAGCATGGAGCATGCTCTCTCCCCCTCTTCCTAGCTTTCCACCCTTTTCTTAAGCTTCTTCAGTTGAATTTGGACAGACACTGCATTACTGGCTGCTTTTGCTATTCAGTCTCTCCCTCATAGGACCACAGCCATCCTTCACAGGTCAACTTGGCAAACTGTCATAGCAAATGCTTGATAACAATTACCTGTAAATTCATGAGATTAAAAATAGCAATTCAGTATCTGAAAGTCAGGAATCAAATTCAGAATATGTCCTATTTTCAGGCATCAATTTTTTTGATCACACCACTCTTCTGAAAGTCAAACTGATGTGGATACAGGAACCTTATGAGTCTTTTTCAAAAGAGAACAATGGAGTCCCTCTTTTGTTAGGCAGCAGGACACACACAGCCTGTTCTCAGGAAGAATAGGAGCCAGAAAAAGAAGAACATTTCAGGACACTAGGGACTGGAGTCATTCTGCCAGAACAGGGGAAGCTTTGCAGCCCCTGTTCTATATAGCAGGCTGCTCCTCAGCATTGAGCATCTCACTCTGGCCACCAAATCCTACCAGCTCTTCTTCCCTTCCCCATACTAGTCTTAACAGCTCCTGTTTAATCACTTCTGTGCTAGAGTATCTGCAAGCTGTTCTTGTGCTGCAGCACTCAACTGCTACAGAGAGACTGGCAAGAGGAGAACTGGCTTTGCACTACTGCAGACTGGAAGCACTGCAAGGTGGACAAAGCGTACAGAAGGCCCTACCAGCCCACTCATCCACCCTGCATGAGCCTTGCCAGCTCTTCCACTTCTTTCCAACCACCCCATTCTTTAAGTAACAGAGAGAGAACAGCAGGTTTTTGGCAACCTCATGACAAACTTAAGAGGATATTTGTCTTTCTCAACAAGAACAGTCAGAAAACTTTTTTCAATCTTTTCTACACTAACAACCTTCTCTCTACAGAATTATGTGAATGAATACTACAGAATTCTTCTACAGCATAGAGACTGTTGAGTTTTCTGATCTGTTCCAACATTCTAAAATATGAAGAAAATTTAAGACAGTATTTTGTACATGCACATTATTGAGCTACTATCCAATCTATCAACACAAATTCTATACATGCACACATTAGTTGGAAGGGACCTACAACTTCAACACAACAGAAGAGCAAATAATGGAAACAGAGCAAGGGAGAGGAAAGACACTATGACTGAGTACCCTGTACTCAGCTCTCAGCCAAAATTCAATCCTCTATGTACTGTGTATGAGACTTGCTACTGTGTGATGAGGGTAAAGAGAACTCATTGAGACAAGGTGCACCTGCTAAAACTGGCAGTAAAACCAGTTGACTACTGAAAAACAGTAGTGCCCAGTGCAAAGAGAAAGCAAGTCTTTGTACTTCTGGCATAAGAGAACTCCTTTACTGCAAGTATCACATACAGATCAAACATTTACAAGCAAAAGAAAAGAAGCTAGCCAAGGGATTTATATTAAAATAAAGATTACAGATCACAGTGTGAAAGAAAACAATAAACATACCACTGAGGCCCATGCCCAGACAAGCTCTCCTCGAGCAGTTTGTCCTCTGAAGGAGAACTCCAAGGAGAGAGCCTGAGCCAACAGTTTCTACAGCAACTGCAGAAGCACCAGTACAATGATATTCAAGCCTTGCAGTAAATCCAGAAGCATTGGTAAATGGATACTCCAAATACCGAGGGAAAATTTGACAGTTTTATCTGGACTCTCTCTACCTCATTGGACAATTCACTGATCCCAATCACCTTAGCTCACCTCTGTATTTGCCTGTTTCTCTGCAAACTCTTCTGAACCCTCTTGATGCTTAAAATTCTTTCAGTACACTTGTTTCCCTCCAAAATTTCATGGAACTAGATACTGTTATCAGAGAAAGTTTTGTAGATATGAGGCTGGAATGATGACAGACATCATTCTGTATGGAAGAGACTAACTGCATCTTTGGTGCTGCTGCAACTTCTCACTGAGGGTGGAATGCTGTTATGACAATGACACTATACTTATGTTGCATTACTAAAAGTACATTTGGAAGCATCTCAGTAGGAAACAAAACAGAGGTATGTTACTACCCAACTATACAGAAAAAGCAAATCCATTTGTAACATGCAGTTATTTTAACACTAATGCAGACTCCATATTTAGGAACACAAACTATTGCACCTATGCACTCAGTAAGCTTTCCAAAGAACTGTAGTTCATTAAAGAATGTTTAGGGCAGGCTCATTTTTTTCCCTTTGAAGAATCTGCTTTAATAAGTCACATTTCCTCAACAGTCACAGCTTTATCAGTAGTTCCACATTAGCACCCTTCGCAAGAGTTTTTTCTTAACTCTGCAGTCTTACTTTGTTTTACACTGAAACTTAGCATGAAGCTCAGGCTCCTGACCCATAGCAAGAAGTTAAACAACATTGCTCATTTGTTTTCAAAAAGGTCAGGAAGTCTCCAGTTTCAGGTTCCTCAGTGTTCAGGATTTTGCAGAGCAATACATGCAGTCACAATTCAGGAACACTCAGTATTCAACCCCTGTCTGCAAAGAACAGGGGTTAATCAGAGAACTGTCAAAGATGTACTTTGTAAGCTGCTCTTATTATTGGTTTATGACACAAGGCCACATCCACAAAACCAGATTTTTTTGTCAGGAGTTCACTACTTACATAATGCTGACTCCTAGCTACCTGCTTTAAACAATATCCTTTATCTTCTGGGCTGAATGAAAATGACTGAATTTTCTCCAAAGATAAAGCAGATTGTATGGAAATAATCAACCCACAGAAGATGATCTTATTCCCATACTAATATTAGTAGAAAAGAAACAAAGATGAAAATATTTTGGGTTTCTTTTTGTGCCCTTTCTCATGATTAATTCAGAGTACCATCACTATTGAAAAGGTAACAGCTGTTTTTTCTAAAATGTGAAGTACTATGGAATCTAAGTGGAAAAGTATCTTGTAACTTGTTAATGCATAAGCAGGCAAAGAAAACTTCTAGATCAAATTTATTCCTTAACAAGCTAGTTTTGAAGGAATAAAGAGTACAGTTCCAGCCAATCACCTTTTAATATAAAGGAATATATAAAAACTATTTATTTAGGAACTACAGTGTCAGGTTTTGCACATTTTGCTAAGACTGAAAATTCAACCAATTTTTTTATAATTGTTGAAAATACCCCAGTTACAGGAGGTTCTTGTTTGCCTGTAAGGTGGGAGTCATGATTCTTTTCTCTCACACAAATTTAGACAACTGTGTTCTCTCTTCAGCCTCCTGGCCATCTGTAGAGATGAGGAGGTGTGTACAGATGTGGGCTCTGAGCAGAACAAGCTACTTCTCTGAGCTCATATTTTTGGCACTCACCAATTTCACCCTCACCCACCAGAAGCAACGAAGTTATCAGCTTTGTCTCTCCCCACCTTCCCAGTATTTGCCTTTTTCCCTGGCTTTTCTAGAACACTTGTCATCATATTCATCAGAGTACATTTATTACTGGTTTTAAAATAACAGTTTTTGTAACAGAGGGAAACTTTTCAGGTCTTTGTAGGGGAACTTCAGAAAATGAAACTGTATAGTAAATCAGTGGCAGAACCTGAAGAGGGGCCAAATGCTGCCCTAATCAATATTTTCAGTTTAAACACCAGACCTTATTCACTGGATCACAGTGTTGCTTTGTTCCTGGTACTGAAGAGTTTACCCACTGGGCTTTTTACCAGTTTCCAGTTTTAGAAAGAATGCTCACAATTATTCTGGGCTTGACTGTGATGCACACAACTTACATCCCTGGTTACCATGCATAAGAAGCACTACATTTCAAGCCCAATGATGCACTCTTTAAGGTCATCCAAATGGCATAGCTGATTACTTTAAAGAAACAAATTAAGTCTCTCTATATGATTAAAGACTTGGACAGCATGACTGAATAACCAAAGAAGACCTAATCTATTTGTTAAGTCCAATTATCTAGACATCAAGAGATCATGAAGCATTAGGACATTGAACAGCTGCTTACCAAACACTTTCAGCTCTCTGAAAAGATGACAATCACTAAGAATCTATGACATGAAAAGGTGTTCTTCAAAGCAGAGGTGAGGAGAAATCAGTTCTTGAGCATTTATATTTTCCCCTCATCTCCTGTGGAGCTAAACCAGCTATCAGAGTAAAGGAAAAAAGATTAGGGCTGGAAGTAGAAATAGAAATCCAAAAGTTCTAAGTCTCCACACCGTGCACATTCAACAAAATAATTCTAGCATTTATCCGAGATCACATCTGAGGTCTCATTTCTCAGTCTAACAATGCCAGAAGTCTTCACAAGGGAAATAAGATGAGCCCAAACTCCTTCACTTTAGTTAGAGTCCAGCTGCCAGATCCAATAGTTCTCAGGTAGGATTTCAGTCTAGTTTACTTAAGTGGGGAAAAAAATAAATCTCCAGTTCTCCCTGCACTTACTGTTCAGGAAACGAACTGCAGGAGCCAAGAACTGAGGCCAAATAAATTTTTCTTTCTCTTTGTTTCAGGGTGAGGATTTACACAACTAACATTCATCTGAAGTATTGCTAATTAATAGCAGACCCCACCGAGGAACACCTTTCATGTCTGTATATAAAAAGTAAAAAAAACCCACCAAACAACAGAACACAGACACAACAATTAGCCAGTCAGATTTACAGAATCCACCTCCACAGTAAAGTACAATCCAACTTGAAATTTCTCTTACTACTCTAAAGTTAGTCCAGGCTTGGCTCTGGGGTACACAACTACCACAATATATGATATTACAGGGGTAAACACGTGCCAGATTTTTAATGCATACCTTCCAATCGTCAATTTTCTGTACAAGCATTTTATAGTCTTCCATATCATCCTTCATGGACTCCTTGAAGCCTCTTCCTTTCAACTATCTGGAGCTCCGTACTTGTCCCATCATGCCACAGTCCCCACCTTCCCTGTAGCTGTGTGTATTCTCCAGTACTTCACTCCCTGCAGACACATGCTGTACACCTACAGCTCCCCCTTCTATTCCAGAATCTTTTCCATTAAAGCAAATATTCAAAAATTGTCACATTATACATATGGAAACCAAGCAAAGTAGATCAAGCACACAGAGGGTCAGAGAGTAAACTACAGCATCCTATATCCAGAGAGAAAAAGCCAATTTCCATATGCAAAGAGTTGTTCCTTCAGCAGAGAAGTATCCAAACCCAGGAATGACTAATTTTTGTTCTTGTCTTTATACTAGAGTATTGATGTCTTCACCCAGATATAGCATCAGTTACACATGTATCAGAACATCACACAGCTGCCTCACAGCATAGCTGGAAAAACCAGCCATGCAGGTTGTGCTGATGGCTACCACTCCCCACCAGCTCAGAGCTGCAGAGCCACTATAGCCATAAAGAGCTGTTAGTTAAATTCAATGCCAAAATTGATTAAATGTTAACACATGTTAATCAGCACTTTCAGATCCACTTCTAGGAGGTTATCTGTTTCTACAGTTAACAAAAACATCCACAATCCAATCCCATTCACCTTATCTACAGAAGGTTCCACCATTAGACCCTTTCTAACCACACTACACACTATAAGAGAACCACAGTACCAGCTCCACTCTCAACAACTAACTCATAGGGCAGGGAAATTCAAATGCCTTTTTTCTTTTTAATACAAGCTGTAATTTGTTTTTTAAATGAACTGATCTGTACTGTCTTAACTGTAGGCTTCCACCCAGTCTCCAGGTGACATGTTTAGTACAATCACCCAGTGTCTTGCTAAGCAGGCTGTAAAAAGACAATTTAAGGACCTTCTCTATTCCCATATATACCAGCTAGCAATTTTAAGAAGGTCACCTATTTCAATATAGGCAACTACATTCAGCAGGGTGCAGCTTGCTGGCTTGTTCCTTGCTGTATTTTCTACACTCTTTTTAAACAGCAAACACAAGGACATTCAAGAGAGATACCATGTTTATGGAAAGGATTAAATAGGCTCTTGGTAGCAATGCTTTGGCTGCTACACTGTAACAAAAAACAGAGCCACTCAATGCCCTGCAACAAGTAATGAAATTTTTTACGCCTCCTCCAAGATTAAACACAATTTACCACTACCCAGTGTTATAGGACACACCCCACTCCCTTTAAAATACAGAATAAAACCAAGTGTATCAGTTTCACAGTATCATTGGCACCAGGATAAACCATTTTATGGCAAAATCTCACTGGAGGAAAACAGCAGTGTTGTGCAGCTGAGAAGATCCTGCTCCCAGGCCTCAAGTCTCCTCAGCCTCTACAGCAACTATTTTGCCAAAGGTCATTTCTAGAAACACCCACCACTTGTTTCCAAACTAGTTTTGCAGAGCTGGTGCCCCTGGGCTTCACACAACCCTGTGGTCTGTCTGCTCCTCCAGGAAGGCAGGTGCTGCCAGCAGAGAGCTAGGGTTAGGGTAAGATTTTGCTTAGGGTCACAGTCAACTCAATGCAGTATCTTGGGAGAAACATTTCCACGTGTCACTCAGTGAACACTGAAGACACTTTATGACTCAGTACTTAAAACTATGCTAATAGTTTCAAATTTGCTGTATTACAAGTCAAACAAGAAATGTGTTTAATGGAAGTGTCTCTCCTCTCCCAAGAATCAGAAGAAATAGAGACGTAAAGGCTTCTAAAATAAGCTCACCCTTTTCTGCAACTACTACAGGGCAATTTCTAAGAGGCAACATCAGCTTCTCACCACTGAGCTCACTCACTGTCAAGCCAAATGCCCAGTCCTGCTTCACTCATTGTTTCACTTCTTCAGCACTAACTACATCAACATTTAAGGTCTGAGACCTCATTAAAATCTGTTTTCTACAATTCCTTCAAGTTCTGTGACATCTCATGATTACCCACTACCAAGAGTGTTCTTCCCAACCGGATATTCAAACACTCAATTTTCCAATAAAGTCATTTTAAAGTAAACACACAAAACCCCAAGAAACAGCAAAATTTAATTCACTGTGATAGTCAGGCACACCCCAATTTTATTTTATTTTTAAGCATGTAATTAAGAGTAATTTAATTCCCCTGTGTAGATATTACATGAAAGAAAAACATTACTGTCAGAAGAACTTAGTACTATTGGTACACCAACCTTATGACAGATAAATTAGAGCCTAGTAAAACAGCATATAATTTACATTTTGTTATGTCAATCACAAGTAGCATCTCGAGGCTCCTACATAGTATGCTAAACCACAACATAAGAGAATTAATTTAAATCAACCCCTGTGGCAGGATCACTTAAGTTTCCACAATCCAAAAGATCCCCTAAAATGAGCTAGCAATTGGATTTTGTAAGATTATTCCTCTTCAACATCCATTTATGCTTTTCATTTACCAGCGTGTTACGAAAATATTTTACTAAAAAGGGTTATTAAGTTTTGCATAGTTATAGAAAAAAAAAATCAATTAAGTAAAAACAAGGGCAGGGGTTTTAATAATCCACAGCCTTTAATACTTGAGAAACCACTTGGCAACGTGCAGGTTGCCCAGGAACACAGCAGCCTTGCTTAGCTGCATGGAAAATCCACACATTGGATTAGTCTCAGAGATCTTGGGTTTAGCCAGTAAAGGAGGGACAGAGCAGCCCAGTACCATGCTTTACATACCTTTCCGTTACAGCCCAACAAATGACATATCCAAAATTGTTCTTAAGCTTCTCCTACAACCAGCACCTTGTCTACATTCCAATACTGCATAGGAAATGAACAGAAAGGTTAGTATGTGCATTGCAAAGCTAAAGTATGAACACAAGGCAACAGACCAACATGAAGTGAGGCCCAAGAACCCTCTCTGTCCTCTTTCATTCCAAGATGTTAAGAATGAGAGAACAAGAAATAAGGTAATTTAACTACAAAGAAGTCAAAAATTCCAATGTGCATGAAATCTGTGTTGACTCAGGTATACAATTTGAAGGAATTCCCATGCATGCTGTTTCTTAAAGGGACAGGAATTAAGGTTTTAAAAACAGTTAAATAGAAACTCTATCCCTCTGTCAGTTGACACAGCGTATGTGCCACTATCTATGTTTTCTGCCATATTGCTCAGGGAAAGACTTGCACATAAAAAGGAAAAACTACACAAGTGCCAAGAAATGCAGAAGCACAACTGAAAAAATATTATCTCTGGTCTTGTAGCTTGTATCAACTATCACTTTTAATAAAAAATAGAAGGAAATATTCGCAGGCAGTGCAGCTTAGGCTTCTGTTTCCTTGAATATGAAGCACAAAGTTTCTATTTGTCAAATCATGCTGTAAGTATAACAAACATACTCAAATGATGATTTCTACATAAATGATTGAGACTTGCAGTTTTCTGCTATTTAAATCTCCAACTGCTTTTCATATTGCTTTAAACAAGAATTTTTCCTTTTGATTTCACCACTGCAGCATAGACAGCAGTAAAGCATGCTTTACTTGCCAATATTGCTCAGTTTATAGCAAATCCAGGACACCACATCAGCCAAGTGCTCCTAATGTGTATGTTGTTAGAACAGAAAAGTCCTCCCTCACCCAGCCTCAAAACAAAGTAAGTCATAGAGATCAAACTTCTATGCTAAAGTCCTCTGTTGGCCAGGCTCGACTTACCATAAATCCTAACTCACCAAGAGCTGAAGGTTAGCTGAAGGTGTAGGTTGAACCATTGCATTCTCACTTGCCTAGCATCTCCCTCAGATGATCAACACATTCCCAGGTATCTTCCTCTTGACTGCCCAAGCACTCTCCCTCACCCAGCCCAGGCTACAGAAATATACAAACTGGCATTTTTTTACTGTATATTTACACTCAGACTTGTTGGCCACTTCTAGGTGTATGTACATCACCACAACCAAGGACAAGACTCTGCAAACTTCTGTGTTTTAATAGATGCTTCAACAAGCACGCTCACAGTGGCTTTTTACACACTCAAAAGCTTGTTAACTAGCCAGGGCATTTCCCTCTCCTCTTTCCAGACATGGACGTGCTCTTCAAAGAGCTCTATTTACATGCCAAGTTACAAAGTTCAGCTGCTTCCAAAGCAACGTGGAAAAAGTACAGCTTTTATGATTCCACAGTGAGGTTTTTCACAACAAGAAGTAGCTCCTTAGACTACTTATAAATTTTTTATTTCCAAACAGGATTTCACAGGTCAAAAAAAAAAAAAAAATCTCAGTCCACCCACAAGCCTTTGAGGAGCATTAATAAGGGGCTTCAAAAGAAGAGGACTCTGCAACCTTGAGCATCATGTTACTGAATTAATGTCCATGGAGAAAACTGCTTACAGTCACTTCTTCAGCAACATTCACACCAGTTATCACCTAGGGCTCTTCACAGCCCCCAGCACAAAAGTATTTCTACATAGAATCTTTCTCCAGTCCCCCAAGATACTGAGATTTCTACCTTGCATTTAACCTGTCAACCACTGGGAGCAAAAAGTGACACTTCATCAGCATCTTCTTTGTGGAGAGATAGCAATATTGTCAATAGTAATGATTAGTTTGGATGAAGAGCATATGCAAATAAAACCCCTTTACAAAAACAGGAATAAGAAAATTAGCAAGAACTAAAGATCTACTAGAAATGCCAAAGCAGCACTAGATTTGCACCATCAATGACAAGATTCTGAGAAACAGAAAACTGAAAATTAGTGAAGCCTTACTATTAGCAATCCTTACCCACTCTTTTCCTCATCTCTTCCTTCACTCTATACCAACATGAGGCAGAGGAAAATGACTGGAAAGTTCCAGAGAGATGAAAATGACACATGCCAAGAACTTCCAGAGGCAAGTCCAACTTCCTAAATAAGACCAGGAATTGAGTAGAAGCTAAAGCCAGCTGCAGGCTGCTGAGATAGACTTCTTCCTCTCTACACTGGCAGCAAATAACTACATCCCAGCTTTTACAGATTTTTGACAGCCCATTTAAGAGGTGGACTATTTAAATTCTTGGAAAGCAGTTTTGCTTTTCAGTGACTATGAGCAACAACGTTTGCAATAAAGGGACAGAGCAATACAACCTCTACAGAGAGCCTGCGTCAGGCCTTCCTCACTTCCCACTCCCAAAGTGTTGTTTTTCCAGGCCTGCCCTCCAAGCATGGACAGCACTATTCCATCTTCCTTCCTTCCTTCCTTCTGGCAAACATTAGGCTCTCTTCTGCCTCCACAGTTGCTTCCTTTGGGTCTCTCAAAAATGGTTACCACATCTTTAAAAACACAATAAAATGAGGCCAAGTTTTGCCAACTGTCCTTCCTTCTCCATTCTTTCCAAGGATGTTACATTCCTCTGCATGAATGAGGGAAATTTTCATTTTCTTTCCTTACCCTAGAAGGCCACATTTCAAATGCTCACTAGAACACAAAGCTATTTTAATTTAAGTTAAATAGCCCAGCTATTTTAAGTCAAAGTTGCACCAACATGTTTTGGAACTGGAGATTTGAAATACCTTTTGGTCCTGAAAACAATGCCTACTTAAGTCTTTCTTTACTTTAACCACACTTAGAATTTCTAAGTTTTCAGGACAAAGTATGATAAAATTAAAAATAAAGTTATCAAACTATAGTACACAATTATAGAAAAAAAGTAATCCAGACATATCCAGGAGCCCCCGTGTATTTATAAATAAATACATCTTTGGTACTGTTGTATTGCGTGCATGAGCTCTTTGGAGCACACACTCTCTGGAGCAGGACATTTTCTTCTTACTTTCTGTAAATCACACGGCAGCATTTTCAGAGCCATTTAAATAAATAATAAGACATTTAGCTAGATAATGCATATTTCTACTCTGAATCAAAACTCTAGTTTTGCTCTGCTCACTAGCCTGCACATTACCTCTCAAGTTTTCACTTCCAGAAAAATTAGTGGGTTAATGATTAACAAAATCCAGTGCATATTTAAAAAGAAAAAAAAAAAAAGCCACCATGAACCAAAACGCTGATGATTTTTCCCTCTACAACCAGGAAGCCTGTGAAGGTACCATGGGCACGCGGGACCAGAGGCTGCCTGGCTAAGGGGAACATCCCACAGGCGGGGCCAGGAGCGGACAGGGCGATGTGCTGCTCCGACCAGGCTACAGCAAACTTTGGATGGCGAGCGAGCCACGGCTGCCGTGCGGCCAGCCCGCCAGGGAGCCGCTCGCCCACCGCCCCGCTGCCGGCACCTGCCTGCGGCGGGCTGTCAGCCACGGGCCACTCGCTCTGCCCGCCCGAGGGAACGCGCGCACAGCCAGCAAGTCCGTCCCGTTCCCCTCGCTCCAGCCACAGCTCCACCTCACCAGCACCTGCACACCCGCGGACAGGTACGCGCCGCGCACCGGAGGAAGGGCAGCCACCTGCGCGTCCTCCAGCGCCGAGCCCCCCCTCAAGAGCCTAGTCTTCCCCTCACTGCTGAACGCTCCTCAAGCCCCTAGTTTCCCCCGCCCCGATGAATTCCCTCAGCACCTATTACCCCCCCTCACAGCCGATCCCCTCATGNGCCCTTGCCTCCTGCCCGCAGTGCCCGGTGCAGTGGGAGGAGCAGTGCCCGGCGCCCGCCTCCCCTCCGGGGCGCGCAGGGAAGGCTGTCTGGCGCCCCAGGCCCTCCTCGCCGCCAGCCCAGCCGCTCGCCCGCCTCACCCCGCTCGCCGCCGGCCCCAGCGCAGCCCCTCGGCCCCGTCCCGGCTCTGTGGCCCCGTCCGGCTCCTCCGGCTCCGCAGCGGCGAGCGGGGCTCTGGCACGTGACAGCGCCCGGCGCCCCCATAGGCTGGTGCTGCCGGGCAACGTGAGCCCGCCCCCTCTCTGCACCTGAGAGAGAGCCTTACGCCAACTGCGTAGAGGGATGCCGGGCCGCCGCGCCAACTCCGTAGCAGAGCCGACCCAGCCGTTTCCTTCCTCCTCGCGGTAGGCCAAGCGCAGCCTTACGGAATTGACGTAAAGCTGTTCGGCTCCTCCCGTCAGGTTTTCTACCTGGAGCCGCTACTCATTGCGTAAACTGCGTAATCACACCCGCCCCCCCCCGGGGCGAGGGCTCTCTGCAGTTCAGAGTTGCTCCTGCAGCCACGGGGGTTAGGAGCGGCCAGGCCCGCTCCTAGGAACGTCACTTTCGTAAAGCCCCTCAAAGAGGTTAGTGTGCCTTACGAATTCTCCGTAATGTCGTCAACTCGGGCGCTGCACCTGAGAGGGCTCCCGTTGCGCAAATGCCGTAGGTGGTAGCGTGGCGGGCGCAAAGTGCGTAAGCGAGGGTTGTAGGTTCCTCCCCTCGGCAGCTGAGGGATGGCCGGGCCTGGTAGGAGGCAGGTGTGTGTGTTTGTGGGGAGCATCCTCGCTGCCCCGCTGCTGCTCCCACGAGGCATCTTGGCGGAGGCTGGCTGTGTGCTTTCACCGTTACCTGGCCCTGCTTGCAGCGGTTCAGGGCCGTGAGTGTAAATAGTCATCACAGGCAGAGCGGTCCCTGCCGGGTGAAGGGGCACGAAGGTGCTGGGATGGCGGGTGCTGGCAGGGCCTGGCCGCTAGGCCTGAGGGAGGGACGGGGCAAGGCTGAGGGGAGGGGGTGAGGTGTGAGGCAGGGCCCTGGCACCCCTTAACCACACAGGGCAGTTCTTGATAGATTCTATATCCCATTGCAGAAAGAGTAGGATTCCTAAATTAAGCTGAGAAGTAGCACTTTCATGTGAATAGTTGTTCTCTGTCTGGAATCCTTAAGTGATTGTCTGAGGACATTAAAGTCAAGGCAGCTTTGTGCTGTGTTTAGGCAGGTTGGGCAGCACAAGGAATATGACGTTCAATGATGTCCATCTTTCTCTTCTAGAAATGATGACAAAAGGGTTCACATTAGCTTTCAGCTGCCCAGCAATAATTCTGCCTAATCCCAGACATCTGACTGTTCTAGAGCAGACGGCCACTACAATGAAGTTGAGAGAGCTCCAAGAAATATTGTTCATCAGACTCTTCAGAGAAGTGCTAGCATGCCAGAACCTTTAGGTATGAGGAGGGAGGTTTGAGGCTGGTGGGTCTTTTCTTCTTTGGATGGGCATTCTATAGTGTGTGGGTTTGTTTCACGTTCAAATGGCTGATATCTTCACATGAGAGCTTCAAAATTTCTGCCAGATTTTCTAGGCCAAGTGCATTTTCAAACCCAGCTTTCAGCATGTAAGTCCATGGCAATCATGTTTAATATCACTTTTTACACTTTTCAGAATTAATTTTATATGGTCTGTAATGATGAAAGACAGTGGAGTGGGGAGCTCTGTGCCAAAATAATCAGCACCCGACATGCTGTGCGGAAGTGGCCAGTGAGGGAACTTTGGCAAAAGGTAGTAGGATCAGGAGATTTGCAGTGCAGAAGCAGAACAGTAACTTTCATTCAAAAGAGGGATTTGCAGAACTAGAATGAAAGTAGAAAACATGTGAGTTAACTGTACATGTAGTGAGACTTCTATATGGCTAGGCTTCATGAACGAAGCTCCAGGGAGGGCTCCATCCATGCTCCTCATCAGCGCCTTTTCCAAGCACGGTGATAAAAAGAGGATAGCAGATAGCACCCTCCAGCCTGCACAATGGATTTTTTTTAGGTGAGACACAGCATGCACAGAGCTGGACCCACCCTTTAGCCCTAAGGTTCATCTGCCAGGGCCTAGCAAGCTTGGATGCTGGCAGCCAAGTCCTTAGGACATAGTGAGACTTCTACCTTGTTCAAATTAAACTTAGTTGTGTGTACTACTTTGCAAGCCTGTGGCTAAAGTGTCACCCTGGTTCTGAACAATCAGACACAGCTTTACTTTGTTATGAGCTTTTATCTCATGATGTTTAAGGCTTGAAAGGAGAAGCAAATCTGAGGAATCTCAGTTAGTGCTTTCAAGGCTAGAATCAAAAGGTTTCAAAGCATTGAATGAGTTTAGCTAAATCTCTTGTGTGAGTTCAAAATATTAGTGTAGGCCTTGAGAAGGGGCCAGAAGATAATAGCTAGAAAATCAAGGACTGGTTCAAGGACTTAATATAAGAACATTTTTATTTGAAATTGATTACAATGAATAGAGAAACACTGCAAATACAGCCCATAGGAAGGCTGTAGGAGGAGACAGAGGAATGGGAAGGGGCAATGTAGTAAGGAGAGAAAAATCTGCAAGAGATGACATCTCAGATAGTGTTTCTTTTGCAGAGGCAGAAGAAAGATATTTTCAGCTGTGGTCTGAGTGAAATCTTCAAGTTTTCTCTTGAGTTTTACTCTGTTGAGTTTTTCTGTTTTCTGTTGATTTGCTAAGGGCAAATAAAAAGAAGAAAGGTGATTGATGGATTAATTTAGAATACAGGGGACTGGAAGAGCTTTGGTGCTGCAGTACAAGTATATAAATTTAACAGGGAAAAGAACATCTGATGTTTGGAAAAAAGTTAACATCTGTGTTTAGGCTTCATGGAATAAAAAGGAAGAAAATTGAATGTATATCTCCAAATATACTCTGTGAGAGGTGGGGACTTGAATTGTGTTAGAAGCACCCTGGAATTAGAGTTACCTTGATGCAAGTTGAAGTAGTAAATAATTATGCTCTTTCTTGGGACAAAATACTGGCATAGAAAGATTTTTTTAAAAAAAAAGTAACTGTGTGTGTTTCCTGCAGATCTTTCAATAGAGCTATTTAAGACATTGTCATGTATTCTTGAATGTTACCAGTATCCTTTAGACAAATAAGGGACTTATAAAGGCTGTAGAGGTGCAGAGACTAAGTAAAACAGTTTGCCAGAGGTCACACACAATGAGTAGCATAGTCTGGATTAGAATTCCAAGCCTTGTGCTCACAGTCCTGTAAAAAAAACCCTCTCTGCTCATGAACTGATTTTCCTTTTTGTTGATCTCATACCTGATTATGCCATGTTCTATAAATGTGGTAAAGAAATCATATATCTTTTTACCAGTGTTAAACAAAAAAAATATAGAGACAAGGCAGGAACTACTATAAGTGACTGGCATGTGAAAGGAGTTTTCTGAGTGACAAAAAAAAAACAGAAAAAGAGAGACCCTTTGCAAAAAGTTGTTGGTATCTACTGATTTGAAGCTAGGAGTGAACGAGGCTCTGCAATGTGCAGCGAGGCAGGATAGGCTACTTGGTTGATCTAGCATCAACTACAAATACTACATTAAGGACTAAATGGCTATTAGCTAGAGTAAAGGGAAAAGTCCTAAGTGAGCAAGGATGAAATGTAACCTATCAAATTTCAAGCGTTTGGTATGGTTTACAGACAAATGGGAATGGTCACATAATGCCTGAGGGAAGAGGTTTTTTCCTCTTGTTATAACTCAGGAAAATAAATCTCTGTTTGAGACTTACCATTGTCCAGTGACCCAGTTCTTTACAGGTTTCAAATTCTGCCTTTAGACATGTACCAAAGTTAATGGGATTTGTGCAGAGATATCCGAGGACAGACTTTGAATTGCATAAAAATAACTCTGTGTGAGGCACATATTTTAAAAATCTTCATAGAAAAAGCTATCTTTTCAGTGAAATTAGTCTCATAAACTTCAAAAGAGCTTGAAATAACAAAAAATTAGAGAATCTGGAAAGGAATCTGTTTGACTTTACGTCAAGCAAACAAATAATTGTATGTGCTTAGCTTTAATTTCAGTGGGACTAATCACACATTTAGTGTGGCTGTATGCTTGCTTTGAAGTTTGAATACTTTCCACACAGGAGGCTTGGATTTAGAAGGTGATAAGCTAAGGAGATGAGTTGCAAATGTGAGGTGTTCTGAAGAAAAACTTGAAGTTCCAAAAGGCAGCTCATCTCTAATGACAAGGATGAAGTTGGAAACAATTCCGTACGACATAAAACAGTGTCCAAAGTCAATCTTGTGTCTTGTTGTATTTGCTTGTATGGAGAGAATTCAGGTGCAAAGGAGGGAGGTAGGATGCCAAAGGATGAAGAAAACAAAGTGGAAAGGCATGATGTCATCTGGCTTCTACAAAAACAAAACAAAACCCAACAACATAGAGAGCAGAAGGTGAAAGTTAAAGGGTTATAATATAACCAGTGTAAAAATAGATGTTGAGTGGATTAAAACTGCATTCAGAAGGGGTAAACTTTTTTTTTTAATCCCCTATCTTTACAGGGTGACTGTGCATGTATTAAAACCCAGAGGCAATACAAATATTTCTGCAAGTCTGCATTAAAATCAAAGGCTAAGTACCTGAGTAGTCAATTGCTGGGAGTGGTCTCGGGGTGCAGGAAGGGAAATCAACAGTGAAAACTTGGCAGATTTTAATTGAAGCTGTTTGTCTGCGAGATGTAGGCAGAAGATTCACAGTGGGGGGAAAAAAAAATGAGATGATATCAGCACTGGAATAGTCTTTGCTGGGGTAGATAAGCATTGGTTGTGGTAGGTGTAACTGTGAGTGGGTATTGATCTCCTGAAAGCATATCCAAATCTTAACCAGGCAACTCTCCTTACACCCTGCTTTTGCTGGGACTCAAGCCTGGGCTCTCACCACAAGGTTGGGAGTGTGAATACTGCTGAGTTTTACTTTAATACAGGCTCTTACATGGCTGTTTCCCAGTGAGGACCCTGCAAAAGTTGATTAACTGGGTTCATGTTTGGTAGTTCTCAAATGCTATCTCGCTGTTCTTCAAGCATCCCACATTGTTCTTAGGTGTCAGAATTTACATTGTTTTGTCAGTACCTAATCCCAGCTTTATTTAATTTCATTTCATTCTGCCTTCATTTTTGTTTGGCCCACAGCTGATTAATATGCGGCATTACAACGAGTTTTATTCTGAAAAACACAAGTTATATATTCATTTTCTTAAAGTATATCTCAGGCATAAAAGGGAGAGAGTCAAACAGATGACTATGCAGTGTAGAGGGAACCTAAAAATCTACTGCAAAACAAAACATGACATGCATAAATCTGGCAGTTCTTTTTGTACCTAACTCGTTATTTGGAGTTTTACAGAATACTTGCTAATATCTGGTGCAATCCTGAATCATAGTTGTTTGACATTGGACTGGAGCAAGGGAGCTAAAGGGGTAGTAGAGGAAAAATTAGACTCTAAAAGAGGAGGAATCACACCATGAATTGTACCACAGTGCTCTTCAAGTCCCAGAACAGACTCTGTGGGGTAACAGTTCAGAGATCTTTTTAACGATAGGGATGAGGATCAGCTTGAAAAGCAAGTAAAACTGGAACCAAGTAAGTGGGAAATACTTTCAGGTTATGACTAATGCAATTATTAGAGAGGCTACTGCATGTACTGTGGTGGATTTAGCTTCAAATAAGAACAGAATTTATGCCATGTGTGATTGATTCCAGGTTGGGTTACAATTTAGAAGTGCAATTAGTGAGTCATTTGCTACTTTGTATCAATTATTAAAAACAACAAAGGTCTAGGTTAAAAGAAAATGAGTGCATATCTCCATATGTGCAGCTCTACTTGTTAATATTCTGATTTCACTGTTTTGTTTGATGTGTCTCAGCTTTACTGAGTGTCATGGTACAGTGTTCCTTAAACTAGCAAGTGAATTGCTGTGTGTTTTACCAGCATTCAGCTCTGCAGTCCCTGCAATGTGTGATCCTGTCACAGCATCCCTTACTTACATTGTTTGTTTAGAAACAGCACAAGTGAAGTTGTCTGTAGTCAACCTGTGAATAAGCAGCTTCCTGAGCCATTTGTAAACTGAAATGCTTTAATCTTATTTTTATAGGTGTTGTTTTATCTATATTGGCCTTTTTAGCCACCAGCACGCTTGTAAAAAAACGTGTGTGGAGCCCTCCCTAAATCTTGGTTCGCAAAGCCTAGCCATGATGATGATGATGATGATGATAGGTGTTGTTTAAGGCACAGTACAATGTAGCTGGCCTTGGCCATCTGCTGACATCTGAATCGTTTTCTACACTGTGCTGTCTTCAGTGCACTAGTTGTATTCTCACTCCCATCTGACAACTGCTGAATGTATAATTAAGCCTTTTCCACTAGTGGCCATGGCAAAACTCATAGCAGTAAACAGGCTTTTATAAAAGGTGAGTATGCATGTATGGCTAGGCTT
>VWZO01014043.1:0-20859 GCA_013396975.1 Bucco capensis
CTCCAGCCCAAACCAGGACACAAACTAATTTCAGGAAGTCCACTTCATAGTAAGTCTTCACTCTCAAGTATAGTTCTAGTTTTTAACATTATCTTTGTATTTCTGTTGCACTCAGTCTGTAAAAGTGTACTGTACTGCTATATTGTTTATCCACCATTTCCACTATCTCTGGATTTAGCTTGATGTTACTGTACATAGTAGTACAAAAAAGGAAAATAAGGATGGATCCTTTACTTTGGGTTTCTGTATCTTTACAGATATTAATCTGTGCTGTAATCTGGATTTGTATCAAAATATCAAATCTGCAATAAAAGTTCACTGTCCCCATGAGGCAAACAGGATCCTGAAAATTTGCATACTATTCACCTGGTGTGCTCGCTATTCATCATAAGATTAAATATGCTTCTGAGGCTGAAAAATAAGCTTAGCGAAGACAACATTTATGCCAGTAATACAGTAGAAAATGTAAAATGTTTCCAAGCTCAGAAGACAATGAAGCTGCTGAAAAATAAGTGAATACTGAGAACAGATGTAATTATATCATGGTCTAAGCATATATGTATTGATTCCTGGGACAGACAGTTGGCTGTGTGAGAGACAGGAGAGAGTAAGAGCAAAGAGGAGGGCCATGGATTCAGTTTCCAAACTGTTTTTACTTTGAGGAGATTTTTCCTTTCAAAAACATTTGAGCATTTGAGATAAAATGAAAATAGAGAGGCTGCATAGGAATTAAATTCCCCTAACATAATTTTAAAGTCTTTTACTGTTTTGTGTTTGGTTTTTTTTTTCTTTTCCCTCAAAAATGCCCAAAATCATATGAGCAATGGCATGGGCAGTATGGGCTGAGTAATAAAACTATCACAAAGCAAACTAAGAGTGTTAATAACTGGGCATTACTTTTGTTTAAAGTTTTATAAGCCTCCAAATTAAATGTGTTTTTTTTCTTTTGTATTTTACTTTTATTCATTGACTTTAGTTAAAATTCATCAGAGATATTTGCATTTTTATGAGATTTTTTTTTTCCCTTGTGCTATACTAGATGTTAGCTTTAGTTGCCTTTTTTCTTTAACAGTCTTCTCTGGGCCTTCATCTTATTTGAGTGTTGTTGCTTCACCTGGCACTGAGATTTTACAGCTTCATCTATTTCAGAGTAAAGGTGACCACATGTGGCTATGCTGATCTGCAGATTTTCTGGTATAGAACTGCAAAGCAGTGAAGCCCCAATCCCGTTGCACTCTTAGTGGAAATCCATCCTTAGGGTGCTTGAAGAGTTGGCACAAGAGCTAGCTAAGCCACTGTCCATCATTTATCACCGGTCCTGGCTAAGTGGGGAAGTCGCAGATGACTGGAGGCTGGCCAATGTGACGTCCATCTACAAGAAGGGCCAGAGGGAGAATCCAGAAAACTATAGACCTGTCAGCTTGACCTCACTGCCTGGCAGGATTATGGAGCAGGTCATCCTAAATACAATCAAGCAACAACTACAAGAAAACCAGGGGATCAGGCCTAGTCAACATGGGTTTATGAAGGGAAGGTCCTGCCTAACCAACTTGATCTCATTCTGTGACTGGGTGACCCGCCTGGTGGATCAAGGGAGGGCTGTGGATGTGATCTACCTAGACTTCAGTAAGGCCTTTGACACAGTCTCCCATAGCATCCTAATGAAAAAGTTAGTAGCTCATGGCTTGGACAGGTTCACTCTTCGCTGGATTAAAAACTGGCTGGATGATTGAGCACAGAGAGTGGTTGTGAATGGTGCCACTTCCAGCTGGTGTCCAGTGAGCAGTGGTGTCCCCCAGGGTTCAGTCCTGGGCCCAGTCCTGTTCAACATCTTTATTGATGATCTGGATGAGGGCATCGAGTCTACCATCAGTAAATTTGCAGATGACACCAAGTTGGGAGGGAGTGTCCATCTCCTGGAAGGAAGGAAGGCACTGCAGAGGGACCTGGACAGGCTAGGTGAATGGGCAGTGACCAATGGCATGAAATTCAACCAGGCCAAGTGCAGAGTCTTACACTTTGGCCACAACAACCCCATGCAGCGCTACAGGCTGGGAGATGAGTGGCTGGAGAGTGGCTCAGCGGAGAGGGACCTGGGAGTATTGGTTGATAGCCGGCTGAACATGAGCCAGCAGTGTGCTCAGGCAGCACGGAAGGCCAATGGCATCTTGGCCTGTATCAAGAATAGTGTGACCAGCAGGACTAGGGATGTGATTCTCCCCCTGTACTCTGCACTGGTGAGGCCTCACCTTGAGTACTGTGTCCAGTTCTGGGCCCCTCACTTCAAGAAGGATGTTGAGGTGCTGGAGAGGGTCCAGAGGAGAGCAACGAGACTGGTGAAGGGGCTGGAGGGGAAGCCATATGAGGAAAGGCTGAGGGAACTGGGACTGTTTAGCCTGAAGAAGAGGAGAATCAGGGGGGACCTTATCGCCCTCTACAACTACCTGAAGGGAAGTTGTAGTCAGGTAGGGGTTGGGCTCTTCTCCATGGCAGCTAGTGACAGGACAAGAGGCCATGGCTTGAAGCTGCAGCAGGGGAGGGTTAGACTGGACATTAGGAAGCACTTAGTCACGCAGAGGGGGATTGGGCTCTGGAATGGGCTGCCTAGGGAGGTGGTGGAGTCGCTGTCCCTGGAGGTGTTTAAGAAAAGATTGGATGTGGCACTGAGTGGCATGGTTTAGATGTTGTGGTGTTATTGGGTCATAGGCTGGACTTGATGGTCCTGGGGGTCTTTTCCAGCCTTGGTGATTCTGTGATTCTGTGAGATAGAAGTTGATTTTCAAGATCTTAATTAGTCTTGAGAAACTAATTGAAAATTGTAGTAGAAGTTATTACAATTGTGCCAGCAATGTACTGATACTGCAACAAAGATAAGAAAATGCCCTGGCTTTTAAAACCACTTGTTGATCTATTTACTATGAGCATAGGGTAGTGCTTTGAAACTGTAGTGCTGGGAAGAGTGGTATGCTGAAAGCCTTTGTTCAGTGTAGCATGACTGGGGCAAAGGATTGCAGCTAAGCATAAATACAATCCATAGAGTTGATTCTGTCCCTCTGTCCTTTCTCATAGGCACATTTACCTGTCTTTTGGAAGAGGGAGCTATCTCTTTTTGTGTGCTTATAGCTCATACTGATAGTAGTCAAGGTCTGCTGGTGCTAATGCAATGTAAATGCCTGTTCAGAAATAGTAAGTTTCAATGACCTAAGCATATGGTGTTTAATGCTTACAGAGAAGGTAGACAGGTAAGATGCTATTGCCAGGTCTTCCCCCCGCTTTGTTACAGTCTGAAGAGTCATGCTAAAAAATAAGCAGGAGGAAGAATTGTGATTTGATTGCTAGTCCAGAGGCAGTTGGTTGAAGATAATTGTGTTCATTTCACATCAGGCACTGAACGGCTCTCAGATCTTAACAATTTTTAGCCATTACTCTAGCTAGGTTGGATTTGAACTAGTAACAAAAAGGTGAAAGGCCCTATGGACCATTATCAATCCCTAGTCATATAGATCTCTTTTGCCTGTCTTCTTAAATTTGTGCTTCATCAAAAAATGAGATTCTAGCACAAAGTATCCAGAACTTTTAGGATGGACTACACAGACATTGTAAAGCAACTGGGGACACAAGGAGAGTTTCTCTTCATAATTCAGGCTGACTATAGTGCACCACATCATAAACAATTTTTTTACACATTTAATCCTTAAAAGTGCCATTAGTTTCCCCCTTAAACTCCTATCTGCCTTTCTTTACTTAGCAATAATATTTTCTGCACTGATATGAAATTTTATGAGATGCTCTGTAGAATTTTTATTTTTAATTTCACTTTTTTTCCTAACACAGAATAACAAGGTGGAAAACAATGAGAAGAAAAATGAAATTATTTCCACTGTGCCTCTTTCCTTCACAATATTTCTACCTGTATGTGTGTGCCTGTGTGTGTCCCCCCACATGTTTATCTATGCTTGGGATATTCTAGAGTGTATTGCAAACTCTATACAGCAGCACTGAGAAGAAGGACTAACTTTGCTTTAGTGTGACTTTTTAAGTAACTGTGTAGGACTGTGTACATACTTAATATGTAATTACTGGTATAATTTTGTGTAACGCACTGGTACTCTGATACAGTAACTGTCATAAATTCCAAGTGACTTATTTTGAAATCTGCATATTACCCTTTAAATACTTAACTGAATTTAAATTATGGAAAACCAATTAGTTAATTTGTATCTTTGTAAGCCTCAGACAATGGTTACTATTCAAAGTATTTGCAACAACAAAAAATCCACCCAACAATCTAAAACATTTCAGAATTTTAAGTATTATATTACTAAACTGGGAATAAGGAGGTTTCAAGCTTACAGATCCATATATATATTCCTATTTGTTAGCAGGGAGGATATATTTCTTCAACATTTATGAGCACAATTAAGTGTTTAATTCAGTTAAAAGATAGTTTGTAGCTCTGCAGTGTGGAAAGCCTTGTAAAAACCCTGGAAGCTGTGAAAATTGGCTCCGCACTCTGTTAGCTCATGCAGCAAAGAATTAGCTGAAATGGGAAGGCAATTAGCAGCAAAACTTTTATGCAGCACTAAGCTGTAGGCATTGGGTTAGCCAACCAGGATTTGGCTAATACAGGCTAGCAGGCTATGCAAGTGAACCCTTCCTCTACTAACACACATCAGTTTTAAGAAAACTTGTAAATATATCTGCTCTTTCCACCTTGCTACTTAGAAGTCATATGTAATGGCACAAACCCCACTCTCCTTGCAGAAGGCAGCTGTCTCTGTAAGGATAAAAGCATGGGCTTGGAGTTCAGTTGATTATTAATCATTAGATTGTGGTTATCATTATTAGGAAATAGCCACATACTAGATTATATGCTCAGATCTGTCACCATCAGTACAGGGTTTTCTTTTAACATGTGCGATTCTGTTTTTTTCATCTAGTGTATCATTTCTACACAGTGCTTAGATGGTCAATCACATCTTAGACAGTAGCAGCCTGTGTGGTCAGGCTCATTTTGCTTCCTGTCCAGGTCTGGCTCAACACTCTCAGGGTTTTGTTAGCACAATCTTTTGCCTGAGCTAATTAATCCCTGACCAAATCTGCTTTGTGTCTGGCCAGGTTGGAGCACGGGCAGAAGAGCTGGGGTCTGGTACAGTCCTGGATGGACAAGCTCAGAAGGAGGGCTGGGTGACAAAAATAATTTTCATAAAAATAGGTTGGCAGCTCTTATTCTACAGATCCGAAATTGCATGGACTCCCACAGCTTCTGTATTATTGGCAGGATTTTCTGTTTTCCACTTCATTGCGCAGGGTCATGCCAAGTGCCTTGCTCCACAGATTAGTGCCCTCTTTACTCTGTGTGTTAGATGTTCAGCTGGGGAGGCTCTCTAAATATTGCAGAGAGAACAGGATGGATGCATGGATGTTTCTAACACTCTTTTGAATTCCTCAGATGAAATGTGGAATATGCATGCAAAGTGCTATTGTGCAGGGATATTCAGAGGGAATATTCAGTGCCTGCAGGAGAATGAATTCAAGCTGCAATCCTATCATTGGTTTCCATCTCAACACAATCAGGATCCAGGATCAGGACCATAATGGGCATCTATATTTGAGCAAGGAGTTTAAAAGCAACTCTTTTAAAGAACTGAAAATGTGTTTTTTCACTCCTCTGATCTGAATTTGGCAGCAGTGTAATCCATAGGGGCTGCCATTTCAGTGATAGTTCCAACAGGAAACCCAGCCTAATAACCTGTATCAAAGTGAGAGGAACAGTGCTGCAGCCAGATACACAGAAAGCTGCTGCAGCCAGATATACAGAAAGCTGCTGCTGCCAGGAGAGACTGAGAACTGGGGATGGATTCTAGAGCCATTCAGACGTGGAATTTGCTGTCAGCTCTGCGTTGTATTCTGAGCAGGGTGTTTGTGTTCTTTGAATACAAGAAACATGAAGAAAAAGGGCAGGGAAAGTTCTAGAACTTGCAGAGAGCTGTGAGAAGTCTGATATTCCTTAATATCTTCTGGTTGCAGCTTTGATTTCCTTCATCTATCTTTTTATTTTCATATTCCATGGTAAAACATGTTTGTTATAGGTAATTTAAAAGGAAATAATTGTCAGACTTAGGCTTTCATTATTAAAACATAAAGAGAGTTTCATTCTTGAAGTAATTAGGAAAATATTTTCAGTGTTCAGTGTCTGGAATATTTACTCACTAACTCTGAGGCATTTTGGACTTTTCCTCTTAAAAGTGGATGACCAATGCCATATATTTATCTCATCTCTAAGATGCAAATGAGAGAGGCAAATCCCTGTTATTTGTATTAGTCTTGAATGAGATCAGAAACTGAGTCATCTGGCAGTCAGGGAAGTCACCTAGGGAATTCCCTGAGCATAGCACTCAATCTGAATTATGCATATCTGTTATACTAACCTGGAGTACATCTACTTTTCACTACATTTGTAACGTAGTGGTCATAAAGTCTGATGTGTCATCAGTTCTCTGATGTCATTGATTATTCTTACACAAGGCATAGGTGACTAAGGCCTTGTAATCTTAGCAGTGGAGAACAGGAGGTATTTATACAATTATAATTATTGTTAAAATATATAAATTCTATTGTTAGACATGCCTTGTTGTTTTTATATCACATTTGCCATATCTGTATTACAGTTGATTCAGAAAGAGCAGAAACTTTTTTGCTTTTTAGTTTCCTAATTATTGTTGTTTCAGTACAATACACTGTTTTTTATAAAACAGATCTGCCATACGATAGTTATAATTTTATTCCAGAGTACCAAGGAGAACTGCCACATGAAATTTAATCAGTTCAAACAGAAGTTTTTCTGTAGTTTTCTTCATACTTTGGAAGTATGTCACGTGTTTGTTTTAGACAAAGATTGATATTTTTTAATACTGTTTTCTTTCTTTTAATGTTGCTTTCTCCATTAGAAGACCACCACAAAAAATAAAGATAGCTGGCTATACGCAAAGAAACTGTAGAGAACTATACAGAAAAACATATTGTTGCATTTTTCATAAATGGTTTGAGAACAGCTTGCAATTTACAGTGCTATAAGATGTGTTCTGAAGTAGGTCTCTGAATCACACTGAGCTCTTCATGCGAAGAACTACTGCTAAGTTTTTCTCCACTTCCCTCTCAACAATGCCTGTAGGACAAAATCACACCTTTTTGTCTGTCCATGTGATGTGACATTCCAGATGTGGTCCTGCTGGATGGCTTGTGCACACAGATCACTCCTACTTATTCCAAAAGAAGTTAGGAATTAGGTTTTCCTGTTGTGTTCTGAAAGAAGAAATTCACCCAGGAGATCAAACAGCATATGCTTTAATATTGAAAAGTTTATTCTTACTACTGTTTCACATTTCTCTCTTAAACATTTTGAACTTAAACCATTTCCTTGGCTGTGGTTAAAAGTATTAGAAACTGGTTAGTTGTCAGTTTGCTACTGCATGCCCATGCCTTCTCTGGTCCTGAATTTCTCTATCACACCCACAGTTAGGAATTTAAGTGAAGTATTAACTTGGCTGTAATTTGTCAGAGGGCATTCCCAGGATGCTTTCCCACCACACTGTTTGCCACTGGACTTAAACCACTTAGTACAAAGGCTAATGGTTCTTCATAATTGGACACGTAGTTATAGGAGAACAGGTTGATAAGTGTTCCATGATCCAAATCAAAATGGTCATAGGTATGTCAGTCGAAAACCCTTTTACTGCCCTCTGCCCAGACTTCTCCACTACTCTGTTATGTAGAGATTAATGGAAGTAGACTAACTAAGAGAAGGGCCAACCGGGCTTGTTTGTAGTTTTATTGTTCAAACATTTTGCAACTCTAATAAAGTTTAAGCCTATAAAGTAGGGCTGTCTAATCTAGTCTAATCTAATAGGGCTGCTATGAAGGAAGCCAAAATATCCTTATGCTGATTACTTTATATACTACATGCTTGAACTCAGGATATTAGAGTTATTGAATGCAAATTCCCTTATTCTATGCAGAAGCAATTTGCTTAGAGTCTAATACACTGCAATATTATACTGTATGCAGTGATCAAAGTACTGTTGGTGTAAAGGAGGAATACAAATAGAAGAGAAGATTAAATGAGTTATATTGGAGATGATATAGAATAAATAAAGCACTACGTTTAACATCAAACAGACACAGAGGTGGACTTTGCTATTTTGCCCTGGTCATTTGTAAAACTTTGTTTTAACATTGCAAAAAAGCCCAAACTCAACTTGTAGGAGTCAGATTAATGTAGAAACTACTCTGGAAAACACTCTCTGGTACTGGCCTCTTGCCTTTTAATTTTAGGGAATAAACTGTTTACATGCCTAAAAAAGCCTGTATTTTTAAAGTAAATCAAACTATCTTCTTCACACTTTTATTCTGCAAGACTTTTGAATTATTAAAAAATAACAGGGATAACTGTTAGTGCTTGTTATTATCACTTGACATGGCATTTTTCATTTTCACATTAAACTGTAGTACCTTTTTCCTGTTAAAATCCCTCAATCTTGCTGCAGTAAACTGCAGAGGTTGAGTAGGCAAGTGTAAGCTGTGTATAGGCTTAACATGCAAAATGAAAGGCAGGACGTGCTGCCACAGGACCGTCACCATGTCTCTGCCTGTGCCTAGCAGCATGCCTGGGTGGCCATTTTAACCTGGGGATGCTGGGACCCTAAACCAGTGTCCTCTCTAAAATGGCTATGGGGAGGACTGAGAAGAGGCACAGACTTCTGGCAGTAGAAGCAGCTGCAAAGCAGCCAGTGCAGTGACCTTCATGTAGCTACTGCTGGGTATTCTCTGCCTGGAGCTGAATGACTCTCATGCCCATTCCCTCTTTCCCTCCCACACAGACTCTTTGCACCAGCTTTGTTCCATGCCTGCACTTTGGTTTCTTCTCCCTTGCCTGATGCAACTTTAATCTCTTTCAGTGTCCAGTCTTGCTACCCTTTTTCCTACTTAAGCTCATTCGTCCATACCAAGCCGCCCCTAAATGGACACAGATGGTAATAACAATCTGCATGTGTGCTCACTTCCTCAGCTGCCTTTTGTCTGCTTTCTCTCTCCAGATTCCCAGTTCTTATGGCAAGTGCTGTCTGATGCTGTTGACTTCTTAAATGTGTGCGCAATGATGCTGCTGTCTTGAGCGCTCCACTGGTCTATGCTAATTAATGAGACAATTAAGGATATATTGTTTTCAAAGTTTCTCTTAATTTATTGTAAAACTATTTCAACATCATGGAATGTCATCTTATCCTTCAGCTGAGTGTGAAGATATACAAATGTTTACCAATTTATTGCTATTGTTCACTACTTTTAGTAAGGTATCCCTCACAGTCTATCTTTTCCATCTTCTCTCTGAAAAGAATGTATCTATTACTACCACAATCTGACAGCACTATTAACAGGCTTCTTATAATGTATTGCCCTTTCTGGGCCTATATGTTTCTCCACTA
This sequence comes from Bucco capensis, assembly GCA_013396975.1. Taxonomy (NCBI): domain Eukaryota; kingdom Metazoa; phylum Chordata; class Aves; order Piciformes; family Bucconidae; genus Bucco; species Bucco capensis. The sequence continues at coordinate 9,483 of VWZO01014043.1, forward strand.
CTCTTCCTTAGATGAGAAGGGCAAAATTAAGCACAGTGTTTAAGTATACAGACTACATCAGTTAGCACTGCATGTTTGCAGTCTATTTTTAATGTGTTCAATATTAGACCCAGGGATTAGACCCAGCCAGCATGGGTTTAGGAGGGGCAGGTCCTGCCTGACCAACCTGATCTCTTTTTATGATCAGGTGACCCACCTAGTGGATGAGGGGAAGGCTGTGGATGTGGTCTATTTGGACTTCAGCAAGGCCTTTGACACTGTCTCCCATAATATACTCTTGGATAAGCTGGTAGCCTATGGCTTAGACAAGCGTACCCTCTTCTGGATTAGGAGCTGGCTGGAAGATCGGGCTCAGAGAGTGCTGGTGAATGGGGCTGTGTCCAGCTGGCGGCCGGTCACCAGTAGTGTTCCCCAGGGGTCTGTGTTGGGTCCTGTCCTGTTTAACATCTTTATTGATGATTTAGATGAGGGGATTGAGTCTATTATCAGCAAATTTGCTGATGACACCAAGTTGGGAGGGTGTGTCGACCTGCTGGAAGGCAGGAGGGCTCTGCAGAGGGATCTGGATAGACTTGAGAGATGGGCTGATTCCAATGGGATGAAGTTCAATAAGGCCAAGTGCCGGGTCCTGCACTTTGGCCACAATAACCCCATGCAGAGCTATAGGCTGGGCACAGAGTGGCTAGAGAGCAGCGAGGCGGAAAGGGACCTGGGGGTACTAATTGACAGGAAGCTCAACATGAGCCAACAGTGTGCCCAGGTGGCCAAGAAGGCCAATGGGATCCTGTCCTGTATCAAAAATAGTGTGGCTAGCAGGACCAGGGAAGTGATCCTTCCCCTGTACTCTGCGTTGGTGAGGCCGCACCTTGAGTATTGTGTTCAGTTCTGGGCCCCTCAGTTCAGAAAAGATATTGAGGTGCTGGAGCGGGTCCAGAGAAGAGCAACAAGGCTGGTGAAGGGACTGGAGCACAAGTCCTATGGGGAGAGGCTGAGGGAGCTGGGGTTGTTTAGCCTGGAGAAGAGGAGGCTCAGAGGAGACCTCATCGCTGTCTATAACTACCTGAAGGGAAGTTCTAGCCAGGTGGGAGCTGGTCTCTTCTCTCAGGCACCCAGCAATAGGACAAGGGGGCACGGGCTCAAGCTCTGCCAGGGGAAATTTAGGTTGGAGATCAGAAAAATGTTCTTTACAGAGAGGGTGATCAGGCATTGGAATGGCCTGCCTGGAGAGGTGGTGGATTCACCATCCCTGGAGATTTTTAAACAAAGATTGGATGTGGCACTGAGTGCCATGATCTAGTAAATGGATTTGAGTTGATGGAGGGTTGGACTTGGTGATCTCGGAGGTCTTTCCAGCCCGATCGATTCTGTGATTCTGTGTGATTCTATGTAATATCCTGCTTGAATTTTTCTTTGTTTTACTGTGCAGAGAGCAGGTGTTTTTAACTGAGAATGCATGGTTCACATGATTTCCATTTAAGTTGAGGCATGATGAATATTTGAGACAATAACTCCTAAAATATGAAAGGAATTGGTAAAATACACCTGAGTACTGGGAAGGAGCACAAGAAATGGGAGATTTCCAAAAAAGACTATTAATTCTAAGCAGATTCTTGACTGCAAGTGGGAATATACAAGCAGAATGGCTTTAGAAAGTAAGTAAATACTGTGAAATATGTAGATAAGCATCTTTATTTCTGAAGAAAGGGAATATTGAGCTATATTCTGAAAAAAGAAAATTACAGCATCAAGAGAAATGGAGAGAGATAGGTGTGTTTGGCCTGGTAGCCTTTTCTTCTTACTGAAATGTCTAATCTTATTTTTACAACTTCTGTAATTCCTATTGTCACAACCAGCCTGCTTCCATGAAGGCTGGTCATCCCTATGGCTTTAATGAACTCTTTATCAGGAGTGACAGAGAGTGCTGCAGTCAGCAAGAAACCCCTTGTTCCCTTTGCTCCTGAGACTGAATGTGTGACTTCGTAATGCTTCTGGTGTCATAGCTATAAAACTGCCAATATCCACGTGGTTATGACAATGGCCTTTAAAATGTGACCAAAAAACTAAATGGAAGAGAATACAAGAATGAATTGCAGTGGAATTGTTGTACTGAGTGTTTTCTGGGAGTTGGACTCGATCCTTTTAGGTCCCTTCCAACTCAGACTATTCTGTGATTCTGTGATAAAATATATTCCCTGCCTAGCTTTTTTCATGTCAGTTATTTATCATCATTAGTATAGGAAAGGTCTGTGTGAGGCAACGTAAATTTATGTTGGAAAAATATTTGTCTTATGTGCATCAAATTTTTTCTTTATCCAGTGTACCAAACTTTCCTTTTTCCTCTTAATTCCATCTCACTTGACAGCCTTTGTAAGGAATTTTTTCCAATGTATGTCTCTCTTTCCTGAACTCATCGTCTCAGATTTTTTAGCTCTTTAGTATCTTTTTATTTGTTTTTATACTTATGAACAAATGAATATTTTAATTCTCATGTCACTTGCTTTTTCTTCATTTTAGTTGAATACATTTGTCATTCCTCCTTTAACCTGTGAATTGTGAGTTCTTTGGAGCAGATATTTTTTTTACTGAAAATGTGATAAATGCTTAAGACTTTTAGTAATCCATAGCATCATATATGCTTAGAACAGTGAGATTCTTATCCCTAATAACATTCATAGATGTTCCAACAACAACAGCAGCAATATAATAAATAAGACCTAGGAACAGTAGCATTCATAGAATCATAGAATCATTAAGATTAGAAAACACCTCCAAGGTCATCAAGTCCAGCTATTAACCTAAAACTGAAAAGTCCACCACTAAACCTTGTCCCTAAGCACGCATCAACATGTTTTCCGAACAGTTCCAGGTGTGGTGATTCCACCACTTCCCTGGCCATCCTTTTCCAATGCATAACCACTCTTTCAGTGAGGATATTTTTCCTGATCTCGAACTTCAGTCTCCCCTGGTGAAACTTAAGACCATTTCCTCTCATCCTGTTGCTTGTTACCTGGGAGAAGAAAGTGACCCCCACTTCGCTACAACCTCCTTTCAGGGAGTTACAGAGAGCAAGAAGGTCTCCCCTGAGCCTCCTCTTCTCCAGACTAAACAACCCCAGTTCCCTCAGTCACGCCTCATAACACTTGTGCTTTAGATCCTCCAACAGCTTTGTTGCCCTTGTTTGGACACACTCCAGTCACTCAGTGTTCTTCTTGTACTGAGGGGCCCAAAACTGAACACAGTACTAGAGGTGCAGCCTTACCAGTGCCAAGTACAGGAGGATGATCATTTCCTTAGTCCTGCTAGCTGGCTGTCAATGAGCATCCACAGGTCCTTTTATGCCAGACAGCTTTCTAGCCACTCTACCCCAAGCCTTTAGCATTGCATGGGGTTTTTGTGACCCTAGTGCAGGACCCACTTGGCCTTGTTGAACCTCATGCCACTGGCCTCAGCCAATTGATCCAGCCTCTCTAGATCCTTCTGCAGAGCTTATCTACCCTCAAGCAGCTACTGCCACCCTACTTGGTGTCATTTGTGAACTTAGGATGCACTCAGTCCTCTTGTCCAAATCATTGATAAAGATATTAATCAGAATTGACCCAAATACGGAACCTTTGGGGAACACCACTTGTGACTGGTCATCAGCTGGATTTCGCTCCATTAATCACAACTCTCTGGGAATGGCCATCCAGCCAGTTTTTAACCCAGTGAAGAGTACACCTGTCTAAGGCATGAGCTGCCAGTTTTCCCAGGAGAATGCTGTGGGAGACAGTGTCAAAGGCTTTACTGAAGTCCAGATAGACAACATCCACAGCCTTTCCTTCATCCACATAGGTGAGTCACCTGGTCGTAGAAGATCAGGTTGGTAAAGCAGGACCTGTCTTTCGTGTGTCCGTGCTATCTGGGCCTGATCCCTTGTTTGTCCTACATGTGGCATGGGATCGCTCTCAGGATCATCTGCTCCATAACCTTCCCTGGTACCGAGGTCAGGCTAACAGGCTTGTATTTCCCGAGACCCTCCTTCCAATCCTTCTTGTAGATGGGTGTCACTGGTCGCATCTAGTCAAGTGTAATCTCCCCAGTTAAGCAGGACTGCGATAAATGATGGAAAGTGACTTGATGAGCTCTTCTACTATCTCCCTCAATATCCTTTGGTGGATCCCATCTGGCCTTATAGACTTGTGAGCATCTCTGTGGAGTAGCAGATCACTATTTCCTCCTAGATTATGGGGGCTTTATTCAGCTTCTTGTCTCTATCTTCCACTTCAATTGGCTGAGTACCCTGAGGATAACTGATCTGACTATTACAGACTGAGACAAAGAGTGCATTAAGTACCTCAGCCTTTTTCCTCATCCTTGGTGGCAGTGTTCCCCCTGCCACATCCGGTAAAGGATGGAGATTCTCCCTGGTCTTCCTTTTGTTGCTAACATATTTATAGAAACATTTTTTTATTGTCTTTTTTGGCATTAGCCAGATTGAGTTCTAGCTGGGCTTTCACCTTCCAAATTGTCTCTTTGCATAATTTCATTACATCCTTATAGTCCTCTTGAGTGGCCTGCCTTTTCTTCCAGAGGTCATGAACTCTCCCTTTTTTCCCTGCATCTCAGAGAAAGCTTCCTGTTCAGCCAGGTCAGTCATATTCCTCACTGACTTGTCTTTCAGCACATAGGGACTGCCTGCTCTTGCACCTTCAAGATTTCCTTCTTGAAGAATGTCCAGCCTTACTGGACACCTTTGCCCTTCAGGACTGTGTCCCAAGGGACTCTATTGACCAGGCTCCTAAACAGGCCAAAGTTTGCTCTCCAGAAGTCCAAGGTAGCAGTTTTGCTGACCTCTCTCCTTGCTTCTCCAAGAATCAAAGACTCTGTCATTTTGTGGTTGCTATGCCCAAGATGGCCTTCAACCATGTGATCCATCAGTCCTTCTCTGTTCATAAACTGCAGGTCTGGCGAGGCACCTCCCCTGGTAGGCTCACTCAGCAGCTATGTCAGGAAGTTATCTTCCACTCACTCTAGAAACCTCTCTACAGCAGATATCTGCTGTATTTCCAGCAGATATCTGGGAAGTTTAAGTTCCCAATAGAACCAGGGCTAACGATCATGAGGCTTCTGCTAGTCACTTGTAGAATGCTTCATTTGCTTCTTCATCCTTTTCTTTCTTTCCCCTGTTAGTGAAATACAGCCATGATATCTGGCAAACTTTGAGAAACTGATCTTCTGATCTAGATGGCTCGCTTCCTAAAGCAGGTCTTTGTGTAGCTGCAGGAGTGACAACATTCTAAATACATGTTGATTTTAGCTTTAATGATGTATTATTCTGTATTATTTATTCAGTATTAGCACAAGATATGATTATCAGGAAGTGGTTCTTTCATCAGTTTACGACCTAAACTTGAGCAAGGAACACTTGAGCACTTAAACAAACTTGACATACCTAAGTCTATGCAGCCTGACAGGGTCTACCCACGAGTGCTCAGGGAGCTGACTGATGTCATTGTGGAACCGCTCTCTGTCAAGATCAAACACTGAAGTTTGAGTTATCTGAGGGTCCATTCCTTTAAGCTATTTTAAAATAGCCTTAAGCTCAGTATCATTATAAGTACAATTATATTTCTGTAACAGTCTAATAAACATGTCCAATACCGTCTTCTCCTTCTGAGACAGGTTATTCCCCATAGTTCGCAATTGCTCACCTCTCCATTCAGGTGATTGATGCCGTATGGTCTGTGATGGCCCCACTGCATTACAAGTTCAATTGGGCTTCACTGCCCGAGCTGATTATCCAGCAAGCTTCAGGACTGGTGTCCCTGTTCGGGTGCCATTTGCGGTAAATTGACGACGCGGACACCAGATGTGATTGCAACTGAAGACCCTTTATTGCCAAAGCAAGCAGTTTCATTGCAAAAACTTACACTGACCTTCGCACATTCTTTACTTACCGTTCTGCAATTAAGCCTAGCTTCAGTGCAGCTGTGATGTTTACTTCTTTAGCTACAGTGTTCATATCTAGTTCCTAGCTACATGACTATGTCTAACCGTTTCCTGACTTCTCCCATGGCTTCAGGGTCAGCAGATCTTCCTTACTGCCCTGATAACTTTCTCCATCACCTCCCACAACTCTCAGTGGCTGGGTCACAGTGACTGGGAAAGGTTCCTAAGACTGTTTGAAAGCCAGTGTCACTCCTATCTTCACAAAGGGCAAGAGGGAAAATCCAAGGAATTACAGTTCCTCCAATCTTCCACTGAAGACAAAATTAGTAATTTTCTTATTAGTTTCTCTCTGTTGCTTGTTGCTGTATACGTGGGAATTTACAGTCCCTGGGTAAGATAAAATGTGGCATTAGCCACATTTCTGATGGAAAACTGAGGCAGAAAAAGAGTAAGATTCACTAATTTTGGCTTGTTATTTTATAATCCTCTATTTGTCAGTGTTATGTGGAGCTTGTGTTAAAAGAGTTTCTGTTGCCTTTAGTATGAGTGTCTGATCCTGTTGTTTTTGGCAGTTGAGCCATGTGGTGACAGGCTCAGGACCAAAGGTAGAGAGCACAGCCAGCACCACCTGCTCAATGTCTGATTGAAATAACCCAATTGCCATGACATGAAATATCTGTAGCAGAGGCAGATACAGAGTCTTCAGGCAGGATTCATCTGCCTTAACCTTTCTGATCTGCCTCATTATGCTCTACTTCTGATATACCTAGAAAATGATAACCTACTGTTGCCATCAATTACTTCGTATGCTTGTGTGGTAGTTACTAGTATATCAGAACAAACGATTCCAGTTTGGCAGATAACCAGTCTTGGCAATGTGAGGCCATATGATCAAATTCTAGGGTTTTTTATTTGTTCAGAACACCAGAAAATATTTAACTAAAAGAAAAAATATTTTAGAAGAACGATCTTAGCTCTGTCATTTCCCAGTCTATGCATGTATGAATTTTTAAACTTAGTGGAAATCTAGTTTTTCCATTCTAGTCAAGGAAAACCAAATTTACATCTTAAGAAAGTAACTATAATCATAAAAAAAAAATCTCCATTTTTAAAACTGTAACTGTATTTTTTCTGTTTGTATTCTTTGTGTAGCTTATTGTAGTACATTAGACTGTAAGCGTACTGATGTTTTCCATATTTTTTTTTAATTCCTCTTCAAACAAATGTGATTGTCATCCATAATTATGTTTCTTTTTGTGATAAATTATGACATATGGAGAAAGTCTCAAAATGGAGTACCAAAACCAACACAAAATCAAAAATTACTTACCACTTCAATGGAAGTTTCTTTGTTTATATCAGATGAAGATGAGACCTTATTCAACTTCAGCCTAAAACGTTTTTTACCTTGTTTAAATTATCTCACAAGTTAGTCTAATGGTTTTATATTTTTATGTCATCCAACTTTTTCAGAGTTTTATATGTTGATTATATTACTGACCAGAATAAGGTCAAGGAAGGCTAAGGCCCACTTGAAATGAAATCCATCAGGAGATGGCAAGGACAACAAGAGAGGCTTCTTCAACTACATCAGTAGGAAAGGGAAGAGTAGGGAAAATGTGGGCCTGCAGCCCAGTGGAAGTTTCATCTGAACATTAGGAAAAACTTCTTTCCTTTCAGGGTGACGGAACACTGGAACAGGCTGCCTAGAGAGATTGTGGAGTCTCCTTCTGTGGAGATACTAAAAATCTTCCCGGATGCGTTCCTGTGCAACCTGGACTAGGTGAACCTGCCTTAGGAGATTGGACTAGATAATCCCCAGAGGTCCCTTCCAACCTCTACCATTTTGTGATTCTGTGTTTCAGTGTGATTCTGCGAAAAGCACTTCAAACAGGGTTTGAGTGTTATATATGTATATATATATATATATAAATCTCAGAATGTGGGGGAAATTGTTTGGTGTGAATTGGTGTTTTTTTAGATCTACGTCCTTATTAATTTCTTCTATTTTTCCATCTTTCTCTCCCCCTCTCCTGCCTTTCTTATTTATTTATCCAATATCAATGGTGAAAAGGAAGCAGAGAGTGGATGCTAGCTTTTGGTGAAGGACAGTCAAGTGTAGCTAGGGAGCAAAGAGGTGAAGAAATAGGTTAGATGGGTAGCAGCACTTTCTGCGTTTAAATATCTACTGGATCTGGGGAAACACATGATGTGCATGGTGAGTCAGTATGGGATAGTCCTGGATACTCTATGTAGTACTCTGTGGAGACATGTTGTGTTCATGTAGGTTATTCTGGGAAAAGCCAAGGCAGACAGAGAGAGGAAGTAATTATGCACTGAGATTTCACGAGTATTTGTATATATATATGCCTTTGACCAAAGGAACTGTTGGGAAGAGGTGTGGTCTGTGGAGTGGAACTAGAAGAGGGTTACACAAAGGATCCTGAAAGACTGGGTACTTGCTGAAATCAGCAAAGAGAAGCTGGTGAGACAACAGAATTTCTTTGTGCTTGAGGGGCCAAATTATTTACTTGGTTGAGTTTATGTAGGGAGCCTTACCTGTGTGCAGTTGTGCATATTTGTATGCCTGTGAGGGATATTTAAATAAAGGTCATTTCGGGTTTGAATTTTGTATGAGGAAGAGTATGTAATTCCTAGCTCTATTATGTTTATTTGGAGCTTTGTAAACTTGCTGTATCATGTTAGCAGAAGGGCTTCTTAGTCTGAAAAGGAGCCAGGTAGTTCAAACAGTATGAATGGAAAGCCAAGTAAACCATCAAAGTGTAAAAATGTACAAATTGGGTTGAGAGCATCACAGTTACATACCAATAGCATTGAGAAGAAAATCTCAGGAAGCTTAAATGAGTGACATGTGCATGTAAACAGAGGGAGAGATCTTTTATGTAGAAGATATTTTTTATTTTTGCCAGGTTAGGAAAATGACAATACCTGACACACTAGCAAAGGTGTAAAGCTAATTCTCATTCCACTATCGGTTCAGTTTTGGTTTTTCTTAGCATTACAGGAAGCTTTTTGCATTTTGGTTTTTATTTTTCTTATCTTGAAATGTCGTAATGCTGACCAATGGAACTCTTCCTCTGTATTGGAATAATAGAGTGAGGAATTGTATCTCATTGGAACAGATGTTTTTCCAGAGAGAAAGCATCAGATACTCAAAAGCTCAGGTTCAGCATAAGGCTATGTAATGTGCATTCTGGGACTGTAATGTGTTTGCTTTCTGATTTATGCATGGGAATGCCAAACAGACAGGTGCTGCTCACTCTTACATGGTCTGAGCAGAATATATTACAGGCAAAGGAATGATGCCTCAATTCACTGCACATAAACAGTAAGCAGGCTGTTGGGTGCACATTCATCCATGAGCAGACTGTAATACTGGATTGTGTTATGCTGCTAATGACCAAAGCTAGTCCATATGAATGAAGTTGGTACAAAAAAACCCTTGATATCCTGAAGCAACAAATGAAAAGGAAAGGGCAACTATGAGCTTCTGATGACATGTTTTGTGATTGCAAAGCAGTCAAAATCACAGTCCTCAGTCTGAATATTTGTATTCTAAACTGCATCAGTTTACCTACAGGTGTTCAAAGAAGAGACAAGAAATCAGAATACAGAAGATGCTGTTATTAGTGGGCAAATGTAAAGTAGGTCTAACCCTGTTTAAGCTACTTTGGAAAGAAGATAAATTGCCTGTATGCCTCCTCCCCAAACTCCATACCAAAGAGGTATAGTGATTCTTTGACTTTTACACACCTACTATAAATCTTTGGCTTCAACAGAGTGAGTTCTAATGATGTCAGAAGAAAATTGGGCTCAATGTCTATTTCTATACAAATTAGATAGAAGTGCCCTGGCTCCCTATCTGACCCTGAGGTCAAGTGACAGAGCATGGCTTACATCCATGTGGCTAAACTTTCTTCACTAAAATATGTCAGCCCTGTCTGTATTGCATATTGGGAACTATCCCAGGCTTGCCTTGCCCTCCAAACTGTGCCCAGGTGTTGCCTCAAAGAGTGCTACTTTCCATGAGTCAAATCTGTCCCAAGTTGTGTACAAGTAATTAAATAGTATGGACAGTTGCATGCCATAGTGTCCTGGCCCTATTCATAATAGTTTACTAGACAATGTCTGCAAAGGAAGCTGCTGGCACAGTAAACCCAACAAGAGCTGTAACTGTTAAACTGTTTGAATTCCAATTAGATGGATCTTTAGAGGACCAACTGTGGAGTGAAGGGAATTGAGAGTAATCTTTTCAGTATGAATGTTATAAAAATAATAAAAATAATAGTGTTCTGGAATAAATACTATACCTCAGATACTAAAATGTTCAATGATGCCGTATCTCCATATTGTATTAGAAAAGTAGACATTCAATGGCTATTTCATACCTCTGTTATTCTCACTTCCTCACTTCCTCTGGACAGTTCTCTTCCATAAAATTGTAACTACTGTTTATTAGTATTTTCCATGGATGTTTGAAGTAAGTTTAACCAGCTTCTCTAGAAACAAAGCAATATGTTACTCCTCCCTAGCTTCCAGAACAGACATCCCTAGGCTTTCATTGCAAACATACATAAGGACTTTTCAACTACTTTTATTCTTCTTCAAAACGTATGAGACTCTTGGCAGCTCTAGCTAAGTAGAAGCTTTGCATTTCAGCAGTCAATTCAATCAAATGAAATTGCAATGACCAGATGATTCAAATATGTTCTTCATCAGAAAGAAAGAATCACAGAATCACAGAATGTTAGGGGTTGGAAGGGACCTAGAAAGATCATCTAGTCCAACCCCTCTTCCAGAGCAGGATCACCTAGACGAGGTCACACAGGAATGCATCCAGGCGGCTCTTGAATGTCTCCAGAGAAGGAGACTCCACAGCCCTCCTGGGTAGCCTGTTCCAGTGCTCTGTCACCCTTACTGTAAAGAAGTTTTTCCTCAGGTTAATACTAAACCTCCTGTGGTCCAACTTGCTCCCATTCCCTCTTGTCCTAACATTGGATGACATTGAGAAGATCCTGGCTCCCTCCTCCCGACACTTCTATGATGGAGTGATTGCAGCAGTTGATGAGGGGAGACCGACTGATGTCATTTACTTGGACTTTTGTAAGGCCTTTGATACGGTTCCTCATGACAACCTCATCTCCGAACTGGAGAAATGTGGATTTGATGAGTGGACTGTTCGATGGATAAGAAATTGGCTGGAAGGATGCTATCAGAGAGTCGTGGTCAATGGCTCTTTGTCCAGGTGGAGAGCAGTGACGAGTGGTGTCCCTCAGGGCTCTGTCTTGGGACCTGTGCTCTTCAACATCTTCATTAACGACCTGGACATAGGTATCGAATGCACCCTCAGCAAGTTTGCGGATGACACGAAGCTGAGTGGTGTGGTTGATAGGCCAGAAGGGCGGGATGCCATCCAGAGGGATCTGGA
>VWZO01014043.1:21046-56902 GCA_013396975.1 Bucco capensis
CCCTTCTCAGTCTCCTCTTCTCCAGGCTGAAGAGACCCAGGTCTCTCAGCCTGTCCTCATAGGGGAAATGCTCCACTCCTTTAATGATCTTGGTGGCCCTGCACTGGACTCTCTCCAGAAGCTCCCTATCCTTCTTGAGCTGAGGGGCCCAGAACTGGACACAGTATTCCAGGTGGGGCCTCAACAGGGCAGAGTAGAGGGGGAGAATAACCTCTCTCGATCTGCTGGCCATGCTCCTCTTAATGCATCCTAGGATGCCATTGGCCCTCTTGGCCACAAGGGCACATTGCTGGCTCATGATCATCCTCCTGTTCACCAGGACTCCTAGATGTTTTTCCCCAGGGCTGTTCTCCAACAGATCAGTTCCTAGCCTGTACTGATACATGGGGTTGTTCTTTCCCAGATGAAATACCTTATACTTCCCCTTGTTAAATTGCATTAAGTTTCTCCCTGCCCATCTCTCTAGCCTGTCCAGGTCACACTGGATGGAAGCACAGCCTTCTGGGATTCCAGCCACTCCTCCAAGCTTGTTATCATCTGCAAACTTGCTGAGGGTATACTCTGCCCCTTCATCCAGATAACTGATGAATATATTGAACATTACTGGACCCAGCAGTGACCCCTGGGGGACACCACTGGTCACAGGCCTCCAGTTATACTCTGCTCCACCAACCACAACTCTCTGGGCTCTGTCTTTCAACCAATTCCCAATCCATCTCACAGCACAGTCTCCCAATCAACACTTCTTAAGTTTGGCTATGAGGATACCATGGGAGACAGTATCGAAAGCTTTGCTAAAGTCAAGAAAAACCACATCCACTGCCTTCCCCTCAAAGTTAGTTGGAATCTGTGAACTCATGGTTCAGGAGAAAATTTTCCAGCCTGTGTATTCAATACTTTTACTTTGCCTCTGAGAATGGGTATATTTTAGTATAGCGAGGCTTACTTATGTTCAGTCTACACTACTGTAACAATTACTTGCAGGTATGTGGGGCACCTCTGCTGCTTTAAAACTTTACACTAGAAAACGAAGGTATGACCAAAGCAGAAGCTGGAAGACAACATGCGGTTTTTTTCTGATTTTTGTTTTGGAAGCTAAATGGAAGTTACTTTGCAGTGTATTGATGTAGGGGCAGGGAGAGCACACAGACTATTACATCTGCTAGACAGCAACAATGAGCGAGCATAGATCCAGATCAAGGAGAGCCAGGGGTTGAATTTTAGACCAGGCTGTACAGGGGGAGTTCCTGAGCCAAGCAGCCCCTGAGCAGCCTGAGCCCCGTCAGGACCCGGAAGTCCACGGGAACCGATGAAGGCGAGGAGGGGGTGGAGCCGGAATTGGCGCAGGAGATTTAAACACCGTCTCTCTCCGGTGTTGTGGGTTTTTTTGGTTGGTTTTTTTTTTTTTTTTTGTGGTTTTTTTTTTTTTCCTTCTTTCTTTCTGCTTGGGTAAGGCTAGTAACTTTAGCAGTTAGGAACTATGGTCACTACGTGGCCCAAAAACACGGCAAGAAAGAGCGTGGGAACTCAGACTGAGCTCCCACACACACATGCAGCTGTGCAGGTCTCCGGTTGCAGCGAATGCTTGAGCCTGAGCTGGAGACACCTCCTGTGTGCGGTGTGATCAAATCAATTACCTGCTCAGGCAGGTGGTTGAACTGAGGGAGGAGGTAGATAGGCTAATATACATCAGAGAATGTGAGAATGAAATAGATTGGTGGACCTATACTCTGCAGCAAAGACAACAGGCAGAGGCTATACAAGTAGTCGAGGATCCCCTTCCCTCCTTTCACCAGGTGGAAGGAGGACACCTAAGGAATAGGGGGGAATGGAGACAGATCACTTCTCAGAAAGGCAAGTGTAAGCCCTCCAGGCCACCCACACCTTCCCAGTTACATTTGCAGAATAGGTATGGGGCTTTGGAACCAGAGGATCAGGCAAGTGAGGATGGAATGAAGATCCATCCAGTGAGTCCCCCAGGGCTAGTCACTCACCCCCATGCTTTAGGACTTCCTCAATGAAGAACAAAAGGAGGGTTATTGTAGTAGGTGACTCTCTTCTGAAGGAAACAGAGAGGCCCATTTGTAGACCAGAGCCATCTCACAGGGAAGTCTGCTGCCTCCCTGGGGCTCAGGTTACAGATGTTAAAAGGAAGCTCTCTGCCCTGGTACAGCTCTCTGATTATTACCCCTTGTTAGTTATCCAGGTTGGTAATGATGAGGTTGCAGAGAGAAGCCCAAAGGCAATTAAGAAGGACTTTAAGGTATTGGGGTGACTACTTGAAGGCTCGGGTGCGCAGGTGGTGTTCTCATCAATCCCTCAAGCGGTAGGAAAAAACACCAAAAGAGGGTGGAAAACACACCTGATTAACACGTGGCTTAGAGGCTGGTGCCACCATTGGAATTTTGGGTTCTTTGATAACAGGGAGGATTATATGGTGCCAAGTCTGCTGGCAACAGATAGGTTACATCTGATGCCTCACAGCTTTTGATTTTGATCTTTTTAACTTTGTAGATTTTAGAATTTATTGTAGCTTTAATATTAGTACTGTAGATTTAGGAGTTCTGTGTAGCAGCTTAATGTTTACATTCTAACCTTCTCCCTCCCTAGCTAGCTTAGTCTTCTTTTCAAGATAGGACTGTAGGAAAACACCAGGCCAGGCACCAGGAAGACATAAACACTGCAGAAGGACCTTCACACAGAGAACATTCAAAGCTTCCAAGGGACAATATGTGTCATGAGGCAGAAGAGGATGAAGTAAAGAGGGACTCCAGACCCCAGACGCAATTCTTGGAGGGGTGTGCCAGAGGGCACTTTGGGGCAGGATTGAGACAAGTGGCACAATGAGATTGGATGGACATTATTATAAAAATAATGGACCCGGGGGCAGGAGGCATGTGTGTCCAAGTATAACATCTCAAAGGTGTGGAATTCCAGTTAAAGGTAACTTTATCTTTTTCCATTAACTTTGTGCCACATACCTATTTTCCAGAATTTTAGGCATCACATCTGTCTCAAAGGGGAAAAAGGATCCTTGGGAGGGCTTGTGGAAAGGGCTTTAAACTAGGCTCGAAAGTGGGAAGGGGATAAAACCAGGCTCACTAGAGATGAGCCTCAGGACAGCCTTCAGTCTACTGTACTACTCAAGGTAATTAACGGTGGTTAATGGAACAATAATAGTACAGGACTCAGTAACAGGTTAATAACCACGGAAATGGCCAGGAAACTAGAACTGAAGGGGGAAGTGAATAAAACCTGACCCACCAGCAATGAGACTAGACAAAAGATGAGGGTGAAATCTACAAGAAGGGCCGGAAGGAAGATCCAGGCAACTATAGGCCTGTCAGCCTGACTTTGGTACCAGGAAAGATCATGGAAAGGATCATCTTGAGTGAGCTCTCACAGCAATTGCAGGGCAGCCAAGGGGTCAGGGCCAGCCAGCACAGGTTTATGAAAGGGAGGTCTTGCTTAACCAACCTGATCTCTTTCTATGACCGTGTGACTCGCGTTTTGGATGGGGGGAAGGCTGTGAATGTTGTCTACTTGGNCCCTCATTATAGGAAGGACATTGAGATGCTGGTGCGTGTCCAGAGGAGAGCTACGAAGCTTGTGAGGGGTTTAGAGGACAAGCCATATGCGGAGAGGCTGAGGGAGCTGGGCATGTTTAGTCTGGAGAAGAGGAGGCTGAGGGGATCCTCATTGCCCTCTACAACTACCTGAAAGGAGGTTGTAGAGAGGTGGGTGTTGGCCTCTTCTGCTTAGTAACTAATGACGGAACCAGAGGGAATGGTCTGAAGTTGAGACCGGGTGGGTTTAGACTGGATATTAGGAAGAAATTCTTTAGAGGAAGAGTGGTGAGGCACTGGAACAGCCTTCCCAGGGAGGTGGTTGAGTCACCATCCCTGGAGGTGTTTAAGAAACATGTAGATGTGGTGCTCCAGGACATGCTGTAGTGGCAGGCATGTAGGAGTGGTTGTGATTGATTGTGTTTTGGTTTTGGTGTGGAGTTTGTTTGTTTGTTTCTTTGTCTGTTGTTGGGTTTTTTGTTTGATCTTGGTGATCTGGGAGGTCCTTTCCAACTGTGAATGTTCTGTGATTCTTTTCTGTTCTGTGGTTCTGTGATCTTCTTTTTTTAAACTCTTGAGAAGCTAGTTAATTACTTATGCTAATTCTACATTCACTAAGGTGAGGATATGTTTATGTGGATGCTGATACCAAAGAAGCATATATTTCTGTGTCATATATCTTAGCCACAGCCATATTGAATTAAAGGCTTCTCTGTCACTGGTGCTAAGAAGGAGGCTTTATATGGCATATAAGGCTTCTATAAGCTACCTATTATAACAGCTGTAGAAACTGGCTTTCCACAGCGTTATGTTTTCCAAAACTAGTTGGGAAA
The DNA here is from genome assembly GCA_013396975.1 of Bucco capensis. NCBI lineage: Eukaryota > Metazoa > Chordata > Aves > Piciformes > Bucconidae > Bucco > Bucco capensis. The sequence continues at coordinate 25,446 of VWZO01014043.1, forward strand.
TTGAACATGTAATTTTAGACTTTTGAAAGAACAAAGATAATCTCCTTTGGAAATTATTCATTGGACTCTGTTGCTGCCAGAAGAAAGCTTATGGGGAAAACTTAAAAAGCAGGACATGGAGATTTTGATACCCCATAGATACATAGTAAGAAAATTTAGTGTTGGTATTCTTTTCACTACATGATGTTTAATAACTGAGCTTTGAAAATGAAGTTGATATTCATTTCTCTGTAAAGCGGTAATCCTTGTGGGATCTTAACTTGACCTGTATGGAATCAAATCTCTGTGACTTAGTAAGAGGAAAACGAGATTAATTACTGGTCTTAAATAATAAGCAAAATGTCTATAGGACCCTCTCTTCCCTCTGGATATCTATCCAGACCATGCTCACTAGAAATAGAATAATGATTAGTAATTTATAAACTATTTAGAACAATGCTTTAAAACCTGCCATGTTAGTTTCTGGCTTGAAGTTCTTAAAAAAGAAAGATTTCTGAAAAAAATGTGTTCTCAGATCAAACACCTGCCTTTTATAGGACAGAAGGACCTGTGCTGAAAATTGAAAGATACAAGCAGGACTCTTAATCAATGGTATACTATTTCTTCAAATAGTGGGAACTGGTCCCTGAACACTTTCATAACAGGAAATAAGATTTAATGGATAATTTTGTTTCAAACACCTTTTTAATAATGGCAGTAATAGATGAATTTCAGTAAAGTCTGTTTTAGTTCTAAGTCTATTTCTCCTAATGTTTGTTTATATGTACTACCTACAAAACAGGTTTGTGCTGTTCTTCCTTTCTCTGAGGAGGTTATTTTAAAGTTTAAATGAAAGTAGTTACAGGTTTCATTTGAAAATCTGGTGGATATTTGACCATTTGCATGACTCCTTCAGGAAATTAGAGATTGCTTTTTGAGACTGCATTCATTGTCTGAGATGAGAGTAGATCCTCACTTTATATAGAACATAGCTAGCTTTGTTTTTTTGTTACCATACTTACAGTTTTCTAGCTTTACTGTGGTCTTCAGGCAGATTATCTCCCTGAAAAGCAATAAGCTTTTCAATTGCACCACCAGAAGATATTAAAATATTAAAAGAAAAAAAGAAGTTTTCTTTGAAACATCACATTGTCTATTAGTTAAGTTTCTTACCGTTTCTCATTTTTAAGAGATAGGCAGATTGTACATGCCCATTAAAACTACTAATCAAATATCTCATGAGGTTTCATCATTCCTAATATCTTACCAGCCTTGTCAAATGGATACTGAATGATTTGATCTTGAGGGAGTGAAGGAAAAGGGTCACATCAAGTGCCAGGAGTGGATTGGAACTCACTGCTTGGCAAGCCAGCCTGTTGAGATAAAAGGTTGGACTGTCTTAGAAGACCGTATGTGTGCAAGAATTAGAAGCAAACACTTCCATTACCTCTAGTTGCTGAGTTCATGGGGAGAAGAAGAGTTCTTGCATGGAAGCCCTCCCTTTTTTGTAAACTGGTCTCCAGTTGCGTAAAAAATGTCCGCCGGTGTGACTGTTTGTGGAAATGGTTTAAAAATAGCTTCTCTATCACATTTGATGACAGAAGATGAGTGGGATAGAGAGAGGCCACAAATCTTGGTTTTAAATAAGAAATGCAGATGAAAATCATTGAAAGAAGTTTTGCTGTACCCTCTTTTCTTGGTTGTTTGTTTTCTGTATATTTTGATTCTTTGCCTTTCTTTGTTGATAATTCCCTCTAGCTTTCTATTGCTTATAATAGCCATTACCCTCTCTTGCTCTCCTAGTAGCAACTAACAGTAAGAACATAAAATATACGTTTTCCTTGAATGAAGCTAGGAATACACCTGCATTAACAGCTGGAGAACTGAACAGCAAACAATAATCATGACCATTTTAAAATGCTCTGCAACCTGCTGAAACTTTGTCACATAGAAAGAATCCATGCCTATGGGAAAAGCATTTTACCCCAGGCTCTTTCTCATATATTTTAGCCAATTTTTTAAAAAGCTGAGCCATTGCAGTTCTCATAATCTTTGATTGATTTAAAAACACCCAGGAACTGCTGCTGGTAGTTTTTGACCTCTTCATTTACTTACTAGGTGTGAGCTAAACTGTCCTGAAAATCTGGCATTAAGATTATAAAAAATAATTTCCTAGATGCAATTGCATAACAATCTCTGGTTTCTGAATTCAAGGACTATCTGTTAGTGTTTGGAACTGACTTCTGTATCAGAGGACAGAAAGCTGATAATGGCTTATATGAAGAGGAATTTTTGCTGAATAAATCAAAACTAGTATAAGTTGAAAGAGCAACATGCAAAACTGTTGTTTTATCTTTTTCTGTCACAGGAACAATATTTCCCCCAAAAGGCATTTCTTTTAAACACAGCTTCAATTTACTACTCCCCCACACCAAAAGAAACATCCTTGAAATGGTTCCAAAAAAAGCAGCTGTATACTGAAGGCTTCATACCATCAGCTTTCAGCATGTAAACTGTGTTCTGTCAATGAAACTAATCACATGATGCTGAGACCCACTTGGTTGGCAAAACTGAATAGAAATCAGAACGATCACTTGATTGGGACCTCTTCCAATTTTGTTTTGGGTTAAAATCAACGTTCTCTGAACTATTCCCCTCCATTCTTTATCTGTTCCCTCTTTCTCCTGAAAAAAAGAAAGTAATAATGGAATCACTTATTTCATTATGCTTTTAGACATAATTTTAGGCATCTAAAAGAGATTGTTTATAATCTACTTTATTTTTTCTTTCTCTCTTTTTTTTTTTTTCTTTTCTTTCGGAGTACCTCAGTGGTGGTACTTTTAATGGAAATGCTGGTTCATCTCCACACAGGACTGACTTCTGTCATGCATTTTTTAAAAGGAGACTAAACTTGTAGGCTTCAGGACTTGTGATGTTATTTTATAATTTTATAATTAATTCCACTTGGGAAGAATATAGGGAGGTTGTCAGAGGGTGCAGGGAGGCAACAAGGAAAGCTAAGGCCTCCTTAGAACTTAACCTGGCAAAGGAGGTCAAGGATAACATGAAGAGATTTTTCAAGTATGTTGGAAGCAAAAGGAAGTCTAGAGGTAGTGTGGGCCCTTTGAGGAATGAAATGGGTGCACTGGTGACCGAGGATACAGAGAAGGTGGAATTACTCAATGCCAGCTTCACCTCAGTGTTTAATGCTAATGCCAACTACCATGAGTCCCAGAACTTCAAAACTGCAGAGGAAGATGGGAGGAACATAGTTTTTACCTCAGTTAATGAAGTTTGGGTCAGTTGAGCAAACTAGACATCCGCAAGTCCATGGGCCTGAATGGGATGCTGAGGGAAATGGCAGAGGTCATGGCTAGGCCGCATATGCCATCATCATAATTAGATGGATAGATGGAGGGAAGGCAGTGGATGTGTTTTTTCTTGACTTTAGCGAAGCTTTCGATACTGTCTTCCATGGTATCCTCATAGCCAAACATAAGAAGTATGGATTGGGAGACTGTGCTGTGAGATGGATTGGAAACTGGCTGAAGGACAGAGCCCAGAGAGTTGTGGTCGGTGGAGCAAAATCTAAGTGGAGGCCTGTGACTAGTGGTGTCCCCCAGGGGTCAGTGCTGGGTCCAGTAATGTTCAATATATGCATCAATGATCTGGATGAAGGGGTAGAGTGTACCCTCAGCAAGTTTGGGGATGATACCAAGCTTGGAGGAGTGGCTGGCACACCAGGAGGCTGTGCTGCCATCCAGTGTGACCTGGACAGTCTAGAGAGATGGGCAGGGAGAAACTTAATGCACTTTAGCAAGGGTAAGTGTAAAGTACTGCATCTGGGAAAGAACAACCCCATGTATCAGTACAGGCTAGGAACTGATATGTTGGAGAACAGCCCTGGGGAAAAAGATCTGGGAGTCCTGGTGGACAGGAGGATGATCATGAGCCAGCAATGTGCTGGATGCATTAAGAGGAGCGTGGCCAGCAGATCGAGAGAGGTTATTCTCCCCAGCTACTCTGCCCTGGTGAGGCCCCACCTGGAATACTGTGTCCAGTTCTGGGCCCCTCAGCTCAAGAAGGATAGGGAGCTTCTGGAGAGAGTCCAGTGCAGGGCCACCAAGATCATTAAAGGAGTGGAGCATCTGCCCTATGAGGACAGGCTGAGAGAGCTGGCTCTCTTCAGCCTGGAGAAGAGGAGACTGAGAGGAGACCTCATTAATGTTTATAAATATGTTAAGGGTGAGTGTCAGGAGGAGTGAGCCAGGTTCTTCTCAATGTCATCCAATGTTAGGACAAGAGGGAATAGGAGCAAGTCGGATCACAGGAGGTTTAGTATTAACCTGAGGAAAACTTCTTTACAGTAAGGATGACAGAGCACTGGAGCAGGCTGCCCAGGAGGGCTGTGGAGTCTCCTTCTCTGGAGACATTCAAGAGCTGCCTGGACACATTCCTGTGTGACCTCGTCTAGGTGATCCTGTTCTGGCAGGGGGGTTGGAGTACATGATGCTCCCTTCCAACCCCTAACATTCTATGATTCTAAGTTATTCTGCTCTGTGTGGACTCCAGGGTACTATACTGGTGGATTTAGTCTAGGGGTTGGCCTTAGTGTCCTAAGCTTTATAAAGTTTTTCTCTTCTATGGTGTTGCCCAATTCATGCCTGCCACAGAGATGACTACATCTGTGTGCTGTGGTGTGCATGAATTGGAAGCATTTGGGAATCTGTAAGTTGCAATGTAAATGCAAGTTATTATTATACAGAATATTAACCCAATATTAAAATATAGAGGGCTGCATTCTCAGAATGTAGTATGAGAGAGAGAGAGACTTATAAAATCCATTTCCAGTCGGTGTCATTTGTTAATGGGATTATATATTTAGACCTAACAGATGACTTTAACAGTTACTTCACAATATCTGTGCATTCTGCAAGTATAAAATATGGCATGAAAGTGACTTATGATATATGAAGCCTAGTGAGCTTGGAAAAGAGGTATCCATGGACTTACCTTCCTACCCCCTACTCCAAATCCTGCTTCTTCGACATTTTTTGCTGTCTTGAAAACTATTCAAGAATAAGAGCACATCAAGGGTTGAAAAAGGCTGATAACTCAGACCTACAACAAAGTCTGCAGTGGGAAACAAAAGTGCAAACATTATCTTTGTGTGACAAAATTGTGAGCAGCAAGGAAGAAAGGAGCAAAACACACTTGTTCTTACTACAGCCTGAAGATGTTATTCACGGCAGTTCTTGAATGCCATAATGCTGGTAACAGCAGCTTATGATGTGAAAACCACTTTTTCATCCTCATGATCTCTGACCTCTCTGTAGAAATTTGCCATTAGCATATCGTAAATAGGGAGTAAACAAATCTAGCTGTCAACAAATATCAGGTTCTGATCACGGGTGTCTTCAGGAGATTCTGACCACATCATCAGAGGAAAAGAAGCTTTGGTTTATGAACTGGCAAAAACCTGTTTGAATAAGCCTAGTCTTTGATAAAGAGAGCTTACTACTAAGCTCTCATGCAGTCCACAAGTGGCCCAGCAGTGCTTGCCAGCCCTGCCTGGCCTCCCCTTAGGCCTCCTGCCTGGGCCAAGCACTGTGCAGCCTATTCTCCAGGCGATGTAGTAAGAAAACGCAAATGAAAAACAGACATTATCCAAAAGCACTGCTGTAACAATGGTGGCTGTACATATTGACTTATTACAGCCTTTAGATACTTAAAGAAGCCTATAAAAAAGATGAGAACAACCTTCTTAGCATGGCTTTAAACTGAAAGGGGATAGATTTAGACTAGATGTAAGGGAGAAAATGTTTACAATGAGGGTGGTGAAACCTTGGAACAGATTGCTCAGAGACGTTGTAGAAGCCCGATCTCTGGAAACATTCAGGGTGAGGTTGAGTGGGGCTCTGAGCAACCTGGTCTAGTTAAAGACAGAATCATAGAATCATTCAGATTGGAAAAGACCCTTGGGATCATCTAGTCCAACCACTAACCCTGCTCTAGAAAGTTCAGCCCTAAACCATATCCCCCAACACCACATCTAAATGACCTTTAAACACATTCAGGGATGGTGGCTCAAACATCTCCCTGGGCAGCCTATTCCAGTGTCTGACTACTCTTTCTGTGAAAAACTTTTTGCTAATGCCCAGTCTAAACCTACCCTGTTGCAACTTGAAGCCATTCCCTCTTGTTCTATTGTTAATTACCTGTGAGCAGAGGCCAACACCAACCTCTCTACAATGTCCTTTCAGGTAGTTGTAGAGAGTGATGAGGTCTCCCTTTAACCTCCTCTTCCTCAAACTAAAGAGTCCTAGCTCCATAAATCACAGAATCACAGAACATTCATGGCTTGAAATGACCTCTCAGATCATCAAGTCCAACAAAAAAAAAAAACAACCCAAAAACCACCCCAAAAAACCCACACAACCCCTGCCCTCACTAGAACATGTCCTGGAGCACCACATCTACANTTTCTGCTGGGCAGCTTTCCAGCCACTCATCCCCAAACCTGTAGCATTGCCTGGCGTTGTTGTGTCCAAAGTTCAGGACACGGCACTTGGCCTTATTGAACCTCATCCAATTGGCCTTGGCCCATTGATCCAACCTGTCCAAGTCCCTCTGCATAGCCTCCCTGCCCTCCAGCAGATCAACACTCCCACACAATTTGGTGTTGTCTGCAAACCTACTGAGGGTGCTCTCGATCCCCATGTCCAGGTCATCAATAAAGATGCCAAACAAAACTGGCCCCAAAAGTGAGCCCTGAGGGACACCACTGGTGACTGGCAGCCACCTATATTTCAGTCCATTAATTACAACTCTCTGGGAATGGCCAGCCAGCCAGCTTCTAATCCCAGTCAAGAGTACATTTGTCTATACCAAGATCAGCCAGTTTCTCCAGGAGAATGCTGTGGAAGACTGTGTCAAAGGCCTTACCAAAGTCCAAGTAGACAGCATCCACAGCCTTCCCCCCATCCAAAAGGTGAGTCTCATGGTCATAGAAAGAGATCAGGTTGGTTAAGCAAGACCTCCCTTTTCATAAGATTTGTTCTTCAGGCCCTTTACCAGCTTTGCTGCCCTCCTCTGCACTCACTCCAGCACCTTGATATCTCTCTTGTATTGATGTGCCCAAAACTGAACACAGTACTCGAGGTGTGGCCTCACCAGTGCCGAGTACAGGGGGACAATCACCTCCCTACTCCTTCTGGTCATGCTATTTCTAATACAAGCCTGGATGACATTGGCTTTCTTGGCCACCTGAGCAAAGATGTTCCTGCTAACTGCAGGGCATTGAATGAGAAGACCTTTAAAGGTCCCTTCCAACTCAAAGTATTTTATGATTCTGTGATTATAACAATATTATGCTGATTGTCACAGTACAGATCTGAATCTAAGAGTCAAGGATGAGCAACAGACACTGTGTTCCAAAAAGATGCAAAACCTCAAGACCTTTCTCTTTCGGAGCTTGCTCACATGCCCAAACACCTTGTTGCACTGGAGTTCTGGCTCTAGGACTAGGTGGTGTGGATCATATTCTAGGTGGACAGCCTCCCTGTTCATGTGCTTCAGCCTTTCATGGACATGCAGTGGTAATGGACATGTTGAACTGCCTCTGTTCAGAATGTTCTGTGCAGATCCAATGGTGTAGCTAAGCATGAATGTTGTTTAAATCATGACAGAAAGAAGTGTATGTGATAGGGATTGATTCCTTATCCTTACTTGATAGCAGCTAGTGCAGAAGCTATAAAGCCGTAACACAGAGATTGCAGTAATTGCTAACTTCTCACTGTTCTTGAAGGAGGGAAAGTATTTTCCTTGTATAAGGTCAGTTTTATATGGGCCTACAACAATATGACATGTAATTGGGGAAATCAGTGCTTTTCATTACAGAAAGACCCAAACTGGCCTGGAGCTACCAAAACCATGAGGCAAGGCATAAGACTTGTTTCCATGAGCAAGCACTGGATGTAGAAGTTAATGTGACTGGCAAAACATTCTAGTGAGTTTAGTCTCGCTAAGTGGCCATCCCAGTGCAGCAAGAAAGCTTCTACATCACAGCTGATACATTTGTATAGTGCTGTGCACCTATTTAGTATCAGGTGTAGGCAACGCTAGCCAGACCAATAGGCATGCTGTACAGGTTTTGCCTGGGATGGTGTTAATTTTCTTCATAGCAACTTGTGTGGTACTATGTTTGGCAATTATGACCAGAACAGTGTTGGTAACACGCTGATGTTTTAGCTAATGCTAACGAGCAGGCTGAGGGTGCACAAGGAGTTGGGAGGGAACACAGCTGGCACACCTGACCTCAACTGACCAAAGGGGTATCCTACACTGTAGGACATGGTGCTCAGCAATAAAAGTTGTGGGGGAATTTTGCCAGGGCTGCTGTTGCTTAGGGGACTGGCTGGTCATCAGTCAGCTGGTGGTGAGCAGTTTGTTGATGGTTTTTTTTTTTGCATCGGCTGTTTTACTTGGTTGATTTTTCTTTGTTTCTTCTATATTTATTTATTAAACTGTCTTTATCTCAATCTACAAGTTTTCTAACTTTCGCCCTTCCAGTTCTCTCCCCTGTCCTGCTGGGAGAAGTGAGTGAGTGGCTGTGTGGGGCTTAGCTGCCTACCAGGGTTACCTCACAACAAATGCCCAGTCTGTTCTGTATAGCATAGTATTTTTAAACATGCTTCTGTATGTACTCTTCTTAAGTAGAAAACTTACTGTCTAAGGAGAGAGCCATTGTTTACATACGTAACTGCATGCTGTGTACTCGGAATACTTGGAGCTAAGGGTTACTGTAGCCATGTATATTAATCCACATTTAATCCATGCTGCCAGGCTGCTAAATCTGTAAATTTTTCATGGTTGGGAAGAGGCTTTTCTGACCAATATAACTTTATAGTTCACAGAATCACAGAATCGCAAAGGTTGGAAGACACCTCTAAGATCAAGTCCAACCATCAACCTATCATCACCATGCCACTGAACCATGTCCCTAAGTACCACATCTATAAATTTTTCAAACACCTCCAGGGACGATGACTCCACCACCTCCATGGGCAGCCTATTCCAATACTTAACAACCCTTTTATTGAAGAAATTCCTCCTTATATCTAATCTAAACCTCCCCTGGTGCAACTTGAGGCCATTTCCTCATGTCCTCTCTCTGGTAACCTTAGAGAAGAGAATGACCCATATTTCAGTACAGCCTCCTTTCAGGTAGTTGTAGAAAGAGTTAAGTTCTCCCCTGAGCCTCTTCCCCAGACTAAACAACCCCAGTTCCCTCAGCTGCTCCTCATAAGACTTGTTCTCCAGACCCCTCACTAGCCTCGTTGCCCTTCTCTGGACACACACCAATCCCTCTAAGTCCCTGGGTGCAAAACTGAACACAGTATTCTAGGTGTGGCCTCAACAGCACTGAGTACAGGAGGATGATCAGTTCTCTGGTTCTACTGGTCACACTATTTTTGGTACAGGCAAGGATACTGTTGGCCTTCATGGCCACCTGGGCACTCTGCTGGCTCATGCTCAGTTGACTATCAACCAGCACCCCCAGGTCCTTCTCTGCCAGGCAGGAATCCAACCAGTCTTCCCCAAACCTATAACCTTGCATGGGATTATTGTGACCAAAGTGTAGGACCTGGCGCTTGGCCTTGTTGATTCTCATCCCATTGACCTCAGCCCACTGATCCAGCCTATCTGGGTCCCTCTGCAGTGCCTCCCTACTCACAAGGAGATTGGCACTCCCTCCTATCTTGGTGTCATCTGGACCAGTTACCACTGGGTGCTTCTCCCAGCTATTCCCAGTCAGGCTCACCTCAGCCTCCAATACAGTCAGTTCTCGAGATCCTCCTGTTATTCCAGTAATCATGACAGACTCTGAACCCTTGTGATTCAATGGTATTATGGTGCATTGTGCACCAGTATCTACCAGGGCCTTGTACTCCTGTGGCTCTAATGTGCCGGGCCATCGAATCCACACAGTCCAATAGACTCGGTTGTCCCTATCCTCCACCCGGCTGAAAGCAGGGCCTCCCTAATTCTGAGGGTAGTATCCGCTATTCATGGCTGTGTTTGCCAGGTTCACAGGATTTGCCATGTTCCCAGGATTTGTGTGGGCTACATGCAGTACATTGTCATTCCCCCTATAAAAACCTGAATTTGAAGCCCATGAATTTGGGTCTCCGTAGTGTTGCCAGATGACGTGAGCAACATTCATCCACCCAGGACCCTGTTTTCCCTGATTTTTGCTTTGTAGCTGGCATACTCACACTTGTAGAGCAGGGGTAGGTTTTCCATCCCATTCACTCATATCCTCTCTAAACCCTTGCAAGAGAGACCACAGAGTACGTTGAGACCTGTACTACTGCTGGTAAGCTGGTCTTGGAGGAGAGTGTCTCTTTCTGGTGGTTTCAACGTGGGCCTATTCAGGAGAAGAGCAAAATCCATCTTCTTTATCTATTCTCTCAATCACCTTTCCAAGTGATTTCTCCAGGGCTGATACACGGGCCTGTAGGGGACCTGAAATGCTGTCCTCATATTACCGCACCCTGTTAGCCACCTCCATCACAGTTGGTATTTTGTCATCTCTTCCCCAGATCATCATCAACAATGTGTGGGAATATGTCAATGGTGCACTTTGAACAAATTTGTGCAGCATTGGTCATGTGCACGGCACTTCATCGGGGTTTACTCTTCCCCTATCACCATAGATCACCTCTCGCACGGCCAGTTCTCTCAGATACTGGATGCCTCTCTCCATGGTGGTCCACTTGTTCGGGTGGCATTCAATGTCATCTTTATAGGGATACCTGTCCTTTACAGCAGACAAGAATCTCTTCCGGGGGCTGCGAGTGTTATTTCTTGCAATAGCCTTGTCAATGCCTCCATCTTTAGCCAGGGATCCTAGTTGTCTGGCTTCCTTACCATCCAGGTCGATGGAATCAGCACCATTATCCCAGTATCGGGCCAACCAGGCCATAAGTGACTCACTCTCATGACGGCCAAAGTCCTTTCTTATGGTTCCAGCTCTTTCATGGATAAAGATCTAACTGTGACCTCCTCATCTGATAACCCCCCATCTGATGGGCTTCCTCTGGGAAGAGCTACTCTACTAGGGGGACCTTCTCCTGGTGAGTCTGATGCAGAGCGATCCGTTTCATCTGATGACACCAGGCGATCTGTTTTTGTCAAATGCTTTCGCCCATTCACAGAGCTATCAGACTTCACATCCTCAGAGGTGTTAGATTTTACATCTTGTTCTGCCTCAGGAGGGCTTTGTGCCTGTTTTCTTTGAGCCTTTGTCTTTACAGGAGCAACTTGTATTGGTGCAGATTGAATGGGACTGTCTGGCAGCACAGCTTTGCAATCCGTTGTCAGAGTCTGTGCCAGTGCAGAGGCAGAGCTCACGATGGGCAGTGCTTCTGGATTCTGAGCAGCTGCAAAATCTGCTGCCAGAACAGCACACATTCCACAAGTGGAGGCGGCTGCCTGGCACACACACTTACACTGATGTTTAATCTGACGCCACGTGAGAACAAAATTCAATGAAAAGGGTAAGGCAAATGACACAGGTAGCACAGCATTTTGAATGTGATGACTGTATGTAATATCATTCCCACCCAGTGGGAAAGGACTGAAAGTATACACAGCCACCAAATCTACCAGGTAACGCCAGCAATATTGAGACATATGCACTAGCCAGTCAGACACGATGTAAATCAGTGATAAGCATCCTAACAAAGCAGCAAAGATTGCGCAATATCAGCCGTTAGTAATCTTCAGGTAAGCAGTTAAACCAAACAAACAACAATAGAGAATATATGGAAAGAAAGGAAACATTGTAATACTTAAATTAGACATTGACTCTCGGAGTATATGAAATATCATTGCTTTCAGAACTGGCATCATTATGCAGTTTCCAATCCCCAAGGGCTTTCAGAGAAAAAGATCTGATACTTGTCTGAAAAGAGCAGGCTGGAATTTGAGCTATTTGGGGCAATTTGCCAAAACTGTTCGTATCCCGGACGAGTCCCCAAAAGGTTGTTATGGTTTGAGTGAAATAACGAGACTTGTGGATTGGAAAAGGCAGAGTAGCTTTAACTACTTTAATGGAAAGCAGTAACAGCAGACCGTTATATATAAAGACCCAGCACCAAAACCTAACCTTCTGCTCTGCCTCCCAATCGCTATGTTACCACAGCAGAGCTGGGCCCACAGCAGGACTGCAAGGGAAGCAAAGAAGAAGAACGCAGAGGGAACTGCCCTCTGAATTTATACTGAGCGTGATGTGTATGAAATGGAATACTCGATTGGTCAGTCTGGAGTCACCTGTCCTGCCTGTTCCTTCTCTTGGTGCAGGCTTTCACTCTACTCCCCACCCCGACTTCTCTGTGAAATCGCATAAAGATTGCATTCCAATCCTTAGTTGTAATCCAAACATTTTAGGCTTAAGCTATTAGAAGTTGCTAATGTTTTGAAAACATACTGCCAGCTTTCAGAGAAAAGCATTCACTTTTTAGAGGAACCTTGGCTGGAAGCAATACCACCTTAGCAAAATCTATTCTGCTCCAGCTTGAACCAGGACAAGAATCTAAGCACCCTCCCTGTTTTCCCTGCCTGCACGAACTGCCCTGCAAACTGCTGCGCCCAGCCCTGTTTTCCCATTCCTGTTCGCCATGCTCCATGTCTTTGCGCTTCTGAGATTGGCTTTCATACAAGAGGGTGTAGCTGCCCTCAGTGCTGGTCCTGCCCAAGGTGAGTCAGAACTAGGGACTCAGGGCTACCTGCTCAGAGGATTTGGGCTGCAGCAGCCTCTCTCTCTACACTTGTGTCTTACTTTTTTCCACTTTTCTCTGCTTTTGCAAAGGGTCATCATGGTCCCCTCAGTGTGATCCTTCTGCTGCAGAGCTTCTCTGGCAGATTTGAGCTCCTGGGTGACTTTGCTTGAAATAGTTGCAGTTATTTGAATTTTATCTTCTTTTATACTACAGAAATACTTCTTATAAAACAAACGAACAACAAAACAAACAAACAAAAGCAACAAAAACCCCAAACAAAACAAAACAAAAAAACTCCTCCCCTTTTTCTGTCTTGGCAAGTAGAGAAGAGTAGCTAATAGTTTCTATCTCATGAGAACAATTTTGTGCAGTAGTTCTATGTTTTTTGAGGGAGTAAAATACTGCTCGTAAGTTTGTTGTGTGATTCTCTTTGAATCCTTTAGAAGCATCATTACTTGTTTAGAACAAATTGAAAGATTTCAAAATTTTAATTTAGTTTTATAACACAAAAAAATATCAAAACTTGGTTTTCAATATCTGCTCTATTACTCACCTAAATACTCTGAAAACTCTGTTACTAACTCTGAAGTGCTACTGTGTTATAAAGGAACAAAAAATTTCCTAGATTCCTGCAATTAGACACTCCTCAGGATATGAGCTGAAAGAAGTCTAGTCAGGTCATTCAACACATCCCTGAAGCTGCCAGGACAGGGAAAAGAAATCTAAAGTTATACTGCAATTGATCTTGGTCTGCAGCCAGCCTGATACAGTTTTTAATAGCTTTGAGACTGCTTTAAATGACACTTGAGACCAATTTATGCTCCTGTGTCAGGGATACATAACTTCCTGTTTTCTCAGCTGAATATTGAGGATTTTTATTAAAGGAAAGAGGAAGAAGTACAGCTTTATGAAAAAAGTACAACTACTACTCTTCAACGTATAGAGAATATATATTCAACTTTTTATTAGATGTACAGTATTAACACATTGATGCCCAAACTGAGATTGGTATCCTATTGTGCTATGTGGACATAGAGTACCTGCACAAATAAATTGCTGTCTGAAGAAACAAGATAGTAGGAAAATGAGGATAAAGGAAGTGTTATTATTCCCTTGCCACAAAGGCAGGTGAAATGAGTCCTTTGTCATGCTGCAAGTTTGCTTACGGCCAGAGGATGGCACCTAAGGGTCCTGGGTCTGCCTGCTGGCCTCACCACTGCACACCTCCAACTCTGCTGGAGAACAGTGAGTGTGGACTTCAGCTCCCACCATCTGTCATTCTTCCTTGGCACACCATGTGTGCCCTGTCATTTAACAAACAGCAGTTTTGAACACATGTAAACCATGGTCTACAGTAGGAAAGAGTAAAGACTTCTATGTGTTTATATTTTATGTATTTCTACTACACCTGTTACGTTAGTGTGGTGACCACTGTTGAGCAATAAAAGAAGTTTATGCATTTATTGTTGAATATGGTTAACCTTTCCTGTACTATGAGATTGCTAAATGAAGATTGAGCTGGTAAAAGAGGCTCTGTATGTTCTCATCTCTAAGATCTGAACACGGGTAGCAGAAACCAGATTTTCTCTTCCAAAACTGCTTATAAAGGTAACTTTCAACTATTAACCAGGTGTGACTAAGGAGGTACTGGCAGAGTTTTGGGGGAGAGCTTTCAGTAATAGTCCAGTAAGTGGATTCTATCATATTCAGCTCAGTTCAAATAGACATAATTTGCATTTCAGTACTATTAGCTATTGCAAAGCTGATTAATGTTTAAAGAAAAATATGTCATGCTGTGGCAATTATATCTACTGTGAGAGACATCTCCCTGTAAGGCCCGAGGAGGCAAAATGAATCTAGTCCAAGAGCCTTGTCTGAAGTTGGAGTGACATGGAAGAGGAATCTGATGGTCCTGGGCAGAAAATCATGAATCTCATTTTAGTATCTGTGTAATTGTCTACGAATGTCAGTGTTGTTGCTCCAAGACAGCTGAGATCTCAGCCTTTTCTGAGATCTCAGCCTTTTCTGATATCTCTACCTTTTCTGATGTCTGAGAGTGCACCAAATGTGTTGAGGCAGTCTTAGCCTCTCTGCCCTCATTTTATTTGAGCCTATTTCACATTAAATTAATACATTAATCTTCTGTATATCACAATTACTCTACAAACAGCATCTTAATTGCAAGCCAGGCAAGGGTTGCACAGAATGGCTGCCTATTTGGCACTGCCTCCTCTCTGTGTACCAGCCCTCTGTTCCAGCAAAGCCTAACAGCCCAATGTCATCTACTGGTCTGAGTAATGATCTGGGGACACACCAAACCCACCAGAGCCATCTTGTGGCATTTTGAATAGATGGGCTACAGATGGAGATGAGATTTTCTACTACTCCTTTCTGAAACATGACATGTTTTGTGATTTTATTTTTTTTTTAATTTAATATGGAGACTTCACTCCTGAATTTTTAAATGTTGGGGTTTTTTTCCTAGAAAACCAGATCACATTAGGTTTAAAACTAAGTCAGGTTGGTATTTTTGGCCTAGGAAGCTTATGAAATGGTACATAAGGCACTGAAAGAGCATGTATGTGCTTATGTGATTTCTGTATTTGACTTCCTGTATTTCTCTGCCTTTAACGGGGATCGAGGTAGATTTGAAGCCTAAGTGACTTCTTCAAATCAATAGAGCATACTTCAAGAATTTAACACACTACCGACATAATTTGGAAATACTTCCTTTTGTTTGCTATACAAATGTTTCTGATCAAACTTCAGTTCATCCTCTAGTGCCATCCACTCAGTACCTCAAAACCCTGGTGTCCAGGATGAAAGCTGGAAATCATTTTTATCATTAGTTGTGAAAAAACAGGTTTTACACTGATGCAAGCAAGGTGACTAAGAAGTTTTTGAGTTTGGGTCTTAACAGCATTTTGCCAAGTTGCAGGCACAGAGTACTAGAAGGAAAATGAAAATGGTAGATTTGCGTTGCTCATACCAGCAGTAATTTAGACCATGGTAAATGATGTTTGTATCAGAGGAATCTTGTTACTGACAAAAGAAAGCCAAGTCAAAGTTAGAAGGCACAGGAATAAAACCAAGGCCTTACTATACTTAGAATTATTTTCTTTGTTCCTCCTCATCGCTGACTCTTCAACATCTGCCACAGGAATCTTCATGCTTGTAATTGTTCTCTGACAAATCAAAGTTTATGTTAGCCTGTGCTTTCACGTGCTACATACCACATCTTATCTGCAAGCATCTTCCTTCATGTTTCACACTTATACAGTACTGGTAAGGTTGTCCAGTTGTGCACCTATTTATCTCCAAGAAAATGATATTTTATCTGTAATGTTCTCAGATTTACTTGGATGTGAAGTAAACCCCTGCATTTGTGACATAATTGCTCAACAAACATAAAAACACATCAAGTCAGTATGATCTACTACATTGTAAATGCTTCATTTTCTATATAATTTAGGCTAATAGAGTGTACACAAACTGAAGAGTTTTTACGTGCATTAGAGAAGTGCTAACACCTAAGCACATTACTGTGTTATACAATATAATTTATATTTGTTTTGTTTAAATATAGGGGAAGCAGCCTAAAGAATGTAGTGTAGCAGCTGTCCTGAACTCCATCAGATGATTACATTTAGAGAAGACAGAATTTTAAGCACTTTGATGTAGCATTTTGTGGACCAGAATTCATTTTGGAATTGTATTCTTTGCTTTGCTTGCATGTTGAGATGATGTAAAAAGCCTTAGCAGAGTAAAAGTGGAATTTGCCTCAGCATTCCTTTGAGACAGGTGCAAAAAGACAATTTGGGGGTTGATTTGCCCCTACTACAATTTAGATATCTGCATTTGAGCTCAGTGCCTTAGGCTTGCTTTATATTCAGCAGCATTTAGAGTGATGAACTTTGATAAAGTCTTCTGTATTGTAGACATTTTCATTTGGTCAATGAATACTAGCAGTCTCAAAAAACTGAGAGGCATAATGTTTGGTGTAGTAGACTGTTCAATACTTGGCCTTATGTGTAAGCAATACAGTTTATAAAACATTCTCTTCAACCTTTCTAAAGCTGCTGCTACATTTTTGTACTTAAACCATTTTCATGGAACATCAGTGGCTATAATGGCCAGTGCTTTTGGTAATACCAGGAAAAAGACTGAGGATTGAAAGCAGAGGCAATGTAATTTAGAGGTTATATCATTCAAGGTTAAGTTAGAAAACATTTTTTGACATGGTCTTTGCTTTATCTATTCTGTGGATAGAGACTAGTGGATTGATTACTTGCTGTCTCACCCTTTTTATGTGTATTTACACTCATTAAAAGGCTTAACACCACAGCCATCTTTAGTTCAGTGTTCTAATCACATAGATGTAGATTTTTGGACCACTCTCTCTCATGCATATGCATAAATGAGTAAGGAGTAGCTTTAACTACAACATGACAAAAGTTGTGTTCCAGTGGCATCTCTACTTCGATTAGAAAGCAAAAGCTTCTTGCTCATAATTGTTTCTGTTAAGATCTGTACGTATTTCACATTTATGGCATGAGAAACTACTCGGGGAAGGAAGTATCCCTTTTAAATAGTTTGTAAATTGTTTTTTCTGTTGCTTAAATTGACTTCTAACAGTTTATGAGGAAATGGAGTTCAGGGTTTTTTTGTTTGTTTTGATTCTCAATGAATATTTAAAAATTAGTTAAGATTTCTGTAGTAAACAAGTATTTTGTGCCATGTGAACAAAGTTACAAAGAGTCATGGTTTACACATAATTCTGATGGCAGCAATATAAAGCTAGTATCAGTAAATGAGAGAATGGGAAACCAGTTGCTTCCTCTTCCTAGTTTGCAATCAGTGCAAGACTATGATGGCAGTTACCATAACTGCCTGCCTAAAGCAGCAGCGAGTAGCATAATCAGTCCAGTGATCATACACTCTCCACTACTTGATGAAGAAATTTAGTCTGCTCTGATAGCTATCATGTCATTCCAGTGTACTGCTTTTAAACTTTTTAAGAAGCAAAAAGGTACTAAGATAACTCAGTTAGAAAGCAATGGAAAAAAAATAATACTTCAGTCATCATAGACCTACCCAGGCTAGAAGGGACCTCAAAAGATCCTCTGGTCCAACCTTTTGTAGAAAGGGAGCCTCATTTATGTTATCTAGCACCCTGTCCAATTCTATTGCAGTTAGGGTACCACAGAGTGATATGATGATTCCTCTCCCAGATGTTTTCATTTATTTGCATTAATTTTATTTCACTGCTTTAGCTCTGTTCTAGTTGAAATAGGTAGAAAAACTAAAATGTCATAATTAAAATAATTTATAATAGCAGATATCTCCTTCAGTTGTGGTGTTTCTAGCAAAATGAAATCATAAGCATTCCTAATCCTTTGTTTCGGTCTGTGCTGTTTAGTAATCTGTCAGGGAAGAAAGCCAAATAAACAGCTGGCATGTTTTAGCGGTTACTACTAGCTTCTCTCTTGGCTGTCTCTGTTGAATAGGAGGGATTGCCTGGTGAATTTAAATGCAGGGCTGAGTGCCACACATTCTCATTTTACACTTCAACTCTGCTGTTACATTGAGCAGTTCTGGCGCAAAGGAACTCTGCAAGCGATGTAGTTGCTCGGTAGGGAAAGAAGCCTTCTCCAGGGCTAATCTCAAACTGTGAAGCGAACTCCTAGTACTGCCACAAACCTTTGCAATTCTGTTTCTAGTGTAGAGCAAGTTTCTCTGGCCATATCTGCTGAACTCAATAAATGCCAACATGTATACCTAAAAACAAGAGAAGTAACATTCATCTGTTTTTCAAAAAAGGCAAAAGCATTGTGAACTTTTTTGGTGGTGATAAAATAAGCATAAAATAGATATTGGTCATGTTAATGAACAACTGGTGGTGGGCATGCAGTATGACATGTGGTAGTGAAGAATTTTGTTTCACTTCTGAGAATGACTTTCTCTACAAGAAAAAATTAAGACAGTTAATATTCATGAATTAGTATGCACTATAATTGCACAGTGTAGCAATATGCAAACTGTTACTAATTATTTTAATTCTGTCTTCAATAGTTTATATTTTAATGTTATCACTTTTGGTTGGTGCAAATTGAGAAGATCAGTATTACTTTATTGCCACAGTGTGGTTTTAAAAAAAAATCATCAACGTTGTCTTAATTAACACCAATAAATTGCACATGATTAATTTCCATAATACTCTTCCTTTTGGAGAGTATTTTATCTCCTTTTATCTCTATTCTTCTGTCACAGGAAACTTGTTGCATCTTCACTCAAGGAGTAGTTGGTATTGAGTTAAACAATGCTGTGGAATTAACAGTTTCACTTGAGAAGCAAGGTGCTACTCTGAATTTGTAATGCTTTTTATTTATTAGTGAATACAAATTTACACAAATTGCTTAATTAACTCCAGTATAAAGTGGATTTGTTGAATGGATGCTTACAGGTTTGTATCGTGTTTAGCACGAGGAGGTTTCACTGTGGCTTCTAGTTGGTACTGTAAAATATGAACACTGAGCTATGAGGTTTAACGAAGCCTGAGTGTGATTTACAGAGTGTTTAATTCTATTTGCCTATGTGTCTGGGGATTTTTTATAGAAAATTTTTCACACAGCATTTCATAGATCTAGAAATTTGTTTTTATTTCTAAAATCCTGTTTGTAATGGAGTACAAAGTGCTG
Organism: Bucco capensis; assembly: GCA_013396975.1. Taxonomy (NCBI): domain Eukaryota; kingdom Metazoa; phylum Chordata; class Aves; order Piciformes; family Bucconidae; genus Bucco; species Bucco capensis. The sequence goes on from VWZO01014043.1 coordinate 44,908, forward strand.
TGATCTCTAATCTCATTTTTTTTCTTCCTGATCCTTATTAATGGCCTTCTCTTTTTTTTTAGATTTTTTTTGTAACTTGTTTAGAGATAACACAATGACTTAAGTCGCTATCCCATTATGTCCAGTTACTGGAAATTTTCTGCCCAGTTCTCTTGTTTTTACTAACTTAAGTCACATATTTCAATATGGCGTTTTCTATATTTCTTTGCCATATTCTATGTCTGGTGTAACTGTCCATACTTTTATACACATCAGTTTGTGCTGTGTGAATCCTAATTAGAAACTTACTAATACATCAACTTAATTTGAATTGCTCTTCAGAATAATACAAAATAATAATGCATATGTACATATATGCATACAATACCTTTCTATGTAAAGATTTTAAATACCCAGGTAATAATTCTTAAATTTAATAATTTAGTTATCTAAAGCCTTTCTTAAATTGAAGTGTTAGAACCCTTATTCACCTGTCTACGTACACAAAAATTTTAAAAATCTACAAAGTTTTACATTTATATAGACATACACTGTAAAAATACAGGCTTCTACAGCCAGTGCTCAGAATCTTATTTCAGAATAACTCTCTGTACCCTAACCCACGCCATTCTAAAGTCTTTCACCTTGAAATCACTTTTTATCCATCACTCAACCCCAAATGAACTCTGGTAAGTGTTGTAAGTCATCTACCTTTTCTACTTATGGTAATAAATTTAGTTCCCAACTTAGTTAAAATGTATAAATACAGTATCTTTCTGAATGCTGGGATACAGGCAATCCAATACTAAAATTGTACGTTTCTTTTCACTGACTGATTCCTTTTTACTTATTCTAGTGTCACTCTTCATTTCATTAATTTTTCATTTTCTGCTTCCAGGAAACTTCTCTCTGATTCTGGCATGTTTCCCTCTTTCTCCCTAGTGAACATACTTGAGACAAAGAAATCTTTTAGCTTTGCAGTACTCTGTGCTTCATCTGTCATCAACTCGCCTCCATCCATCACACCAGGAGACTACAGTCTCTCTCAATATCCTCCTGATCTTTGTCTCTGTGTAAACCTTTTGTTTGTCCTTCTACCATTGACTAGAATGGTTTTAAAATGTTCCTTTCTACTGTGGTGCTTTTTTTTTTTTTTTATGTTTTAACAGATGTATCAATTATAACAATAATAGTATTTGACTACTGTTTGTAAGCACAATCAATGTAAGGAAAAAAACCCCCATAGTTAATAGATGCAAAATGCTTTAGGACTATATCCTCCTGTAGATTTCACACAAAACATTAATCTACATTTCTGCTGTAGCAGAAGACTTGCCTTTTTTTAAAGAAAGAAGCCAGAGTATACATAATTCACAGTTCACTATAATGATAGGGACAGGGACTCAACCACTCTGAATTGCCTTAGCTACACTGAAGATCACAGGTTGTACAGTTTCCCCTGGTTTGTATCAGGTAAGCTTACTGTGTGCCATGGTCTTTTATGCAATACTGAAACCAAAAATCTTGTATTAAGTGACCAGAGACTTGAATGAGGCTCAGATTCCCAACTGTGAATAATGGCTACTAACAATAACAAAAGAGATGGTCAGAATGTATCCTGATTATAAACAGTGGCCAGTTATGTTAAATTTCCTGCCTTCACAGAAGTGTCTAATACTATCTTGAACATGAATAATTTTTAAGTTTCAGATTAAAAACTTACTTAGTATCAATTAGCTCACTTCTGCTACAAGAGTCTAATGTAGCGTACCAAGCAGTACGTGGATGTGAGGGACAAGGCAGATGCTCATGCACTTTGTGTAACAGATGAACAATTTAGGATTAATATGTAAATTGTCAGTATGAAACTAAAAGTGTAGCCTCTATTTTCAATAAATTCTCTTGAGTCACATGAAGGGTTTCAGCAGCCCTTGCAAGACAAGAGTTAGCATTCTCATCTCTGAAAAAAACCCTGAGCTGAGCACTCCTACGTGTCTTGGAGGCACCCACAAACAAAAACAGTGATAACTACGCAAAATGTGGATTTATTGTAACTGACATTACTCAGCATTCCTTCCAACAAAGTTAAATTACAAGTTTGGATGTCAGTTGGGAATATACTACTACACAATCAAATAGCTTTAGGGTATATGCCATTTAGAAAGATGAGCCAAAATGTGTACATGCTCAGTCATAAAGGGAAGATGTCCCACTCAAGGGTATACTTGGTCTTGTCTAGTGGACAAAGATGTCAGTGCCTACGACCAGCTAGGGTAGACAAATATAAATCAAAATACAGTCCTTTCTGTAAAGAACTAGGACTGTAAGTACCATAAAATAGGTGAAAAGCACATTGATGGTGAAGTATAAGCAAACTGAAAGACATTTGAGGTCAACGTGGCAAGCAGTGATCAAAGTATACCTTCTACCTAATCTTTGTCAGTGTTTTAGTGTGGCATCAGTGCAAATGAAGGACTCAAGGAGCAATCAGAGATGTACACTTAGACAGCTTTGCAGATGTTAATAGAAACAATAATGTGTAAAAGATAACACAGAGAAAATGTTGGAGGGTGTTAGAAAACAGAGCACTTACGTGGCAGAGATGGGCACTTTTACCTCAGAACTTTTCTTTCCAGGCAAGAATACTCTAAACGCACTAGCTTCAAATTGCTTGTTGTCTTCTAAATCTGACATGTCTGAATGCTCATTAGCACTCTTATATAATATTGTTTTGATTAACTGATATGTCATCAGCTTAGACATGATTTTATGCAATTCTAATCTGAAACTTTTGCTCAATTCTCTAAGCTACCATACAAGTTATATTCTCAGATGACCTACTCTTTTGTTTAAAAATATACAGAGTCATATTGGAATGTATTTCTAATGTATACTTATATATATTATATTATGTATTGCATAAGTACAATATGTATAGTTAACCTCCACTCTCAAACCATCCTGACAATTTCCAAGCCTACCTAAAATCATATTCAGAACATATCTACTGTCTCTGAAATGGACATTTTCCTGAAGACTATGTCCATATGTAAAATTTCAGAATCACAGAATAGTTAGAGCTGAAACGGACTTCTGGAGATGTATTCCAATCCACCTGCTCAGAGCAGGGTAAGCTAGAGCAGATTTCTCAGGGCTATTTCCAGCTAGTCTTTGAATGTCTCCATAGAAGGAGACTCTACAACTCTCTGGCCAACCTCTTCCAGTGTTTGATCACCCTTACAGTAAAAACTGCCAACAATTCTAATGTTTGAATGGTATTTCCTGTATTCTGCCCATCGTTTGTTCTTGCCTCTTTTCCTGTTAGTGGATATCACTGAACAGAGTTTGGCTGCTTCTTCCTTACATATCCCCATCAGGCACACTGATAAAGATTGCCTTAGGCCCTGCTCCCCAGGCTAAACAGTCCCAGTTCTCTAAGACTCTCCTCATATGAAAGATACTTCAGACCCTTCATCATCTTTGTGGACCATTGCGAGACTTATTTTAGTATGTTTCGCTCTCTCTTGTACTGAGGATCCCAGAACTGGAAACAGCACTCCAGGTATGGTCTCATCAGTACTTCACAGAGGAGAAGGATCACCCTCAAATAACCTGGTGGCAATGTTGTTGGCCTTTTTTTTGCCTCAAGTGTGCATTGCTGGCTCATTGTCAACTTGTTCACCAGGAGTCTTGCATCCTTCTCTGCAAAGCTTCTTTCCAGCCGGTCAGGTCCCTGACTTTTCTGATGCCTAGGTGCAGGATTTTGCATTTGCCAGGTGACCAGGCCCTGCTTGGTCACTTGCTAACTTCATTTCTGTAGATTATAATTTAAGTATCTGACTTTCCCTTCCCATGATTTCTGTTTCACATACAAAATCTCAAGTTAAGGATTTTACATTATGTACTTTTTGAAGACTTGTCATGTGTAAATCAGATTCAGTGATGAGCTAACCCAAATTCTAGCTATATTCAGATACAGATTTGGTTTCTTACCTCAAATTATTTTGGGTTTGGGTTGTAAAATTATACAATGGTAGAATGTTTTCTGATTTATTATTCCAGTCAAAAATTATTCAATCTTAGTCCATGTCTGTGTTTAAGAAAGCCTAAGAACAGAATAGATTTGTACATATCCCTTCCTGACAGAGCATTCCTCAAGAAAAATGCCCTGACAGGTCTCACTCTCTAGCTCTTTGTGTTGTCTGCTTACAGTGTCTGACTTTATTTTTTATTTTCTACCAAAAAAAGAGTAATAAAAGAAATTACTGGGAACCTACTCTTCTGTACTTTTCAAGGGACTTCATTTGAGAGCCCCTTGAGTTTCTGCACAAGACCAGATGTCATGACATCACATGTTATCATATGATAGAGCATTTTCATGCATGATAAACTTCTTCAAAAATCCCATGGTCTAGGCAGAAAATTCATACTTGTCCTCTACAGTAATGTGATATTGCTGTTCTGCTGATACAGCAGCTAGTCACCTGAAGTATGTGGTGCATGGAAGATATACACTCCTTCTGTAGCTGGAGAACTGTCAGTACCACAGCTTTGTCAAACTCTTACAAAACAAGTTCCTATATGAAGTTACTGTTATCTACTTGACCCATTTGGGCTGATGGTTGAGAATCAAATAATTTGGGATTAGGAAATTAGTAGAAAGCAGCACACAAGGTCAGGAAGGGCAACTGTTTTTGGACAGGGAAGCGTTTAACTTTCCAGGATGTCCTCAGCAGGCTGTCATTTATCCTGTAGGTGGCAAAACACCATCTTGCTTGAGGAAGACTCACTGGTTAACCATGCACTTCATTGGAAGATTGAAAGGCAGAAAGTCCCCTTGCTGTATGCAAGAGAACTTATAGTACTAGTACCATACCACCAGCTTGCCTAGGGACAGCACCCAGGAGCAGTATAGCACCTTCCTCCAGTGTCAGATAAATTACAGTCCTAGACTGGCAGTAAGACACTGCTATCTATCCAGTGTTTCCATCACTCACTTTCAATGTGGTCTTCCCAGACACCAGTCTACCTGCTCTTCCCAGCCTCAAAAAAACTGTCACTTACCAGACATCCACTAGATCACAACTAGATTTTGAGCTAAATTCATTCTCCATCTGCACTGGTTGGTTTGGGTAAGGACACAGAGTTCTTGGGTTACTTGCTCTAAGAGCCTGCTCCAGCAGTATTGGAAAAGACAATGAGAAGCAGACATTGTCGTGCTAGACAATGAGAAGCAGCAGAACATTGGTGAGTCTTTTTGTCTCTTTTCAGTTTAAGGAAGTGGGGGCAAGGCTATACAGGGCAAAGGAGTAAACCAGATTTTTTTAGGTATTGGTTACACAGGAGGAAAATAGAATGAAGACAGGATATGCTCCCACAAACAGGTCTTTCCCCAACTTCACATTGTCTCAGTTACCCCAAGGGTAACAGGAAGAAGAAATTACTGTATACATAATGTGTTTTAGAATATTACTTCTTGTTAATATCACTGTTTTTATCTGGCAATAAGTAATGTTTGTTTTCTTAAAAACAATTTAGAGGAAAAATCAGTAGAGCTGTTTTCAGGACGTAATGACATTTGGACTTCAAATATATCTATTCTTTTTCTCCCCTCAAAAGACAAATGCCATCGTTGTATACTCTTATTCTGGGTCAAACTCTTAGTAAGATATGTATGTAAAAATCCATCCTCAGATGACACTGAAAGAGGATTGGACCAAGCGTGTTTGCAAGATAGAGCAGAGGCATCTGGCATCAGGGCTGAGGAGCATGTGGAGGATGGAGAAATGCTGGAATGTGGCTGCATGACATCCTCCAGTGAGGCACTCAGAGTTGGCAGGTGCTTGGGGCAACTGTCTGTTGCTCCATGTTAGGTGGTGAGCACAGCAGTGGCGCCTACTCGCTGCTTTCACAGGTTCAGAGTCATACTTTTAGCATGACTACTGGAGGAAGGCCAAACAGGAGCAGATGAGCAGGGAAAGATGTGTGTGAATATAGATGGTGGGACTGGTATGAACCTTTATGCAGAGGAACCTAGGGTACAGCTAAATAGTATTTTATAAAACCTACTTCTTTAGGAGTTGCATGGGCTGCGAATCTGTCCATTTCCTCTGTGAAGTATGTCCTAACCCTTGCAGACAGATAGGAAAACATAGAGATGAGAAGAACAGGTTTAACTGTTCAATGTTGAGAGTTATTAATGCACAAGCAGGGAGTTTTAGCATGAGTTGGATAGTCTTGTTCTGCTTTTTATTGTAAAGCCTGGAAGAATTTATTAAGCTTAGAGGACGGTAAGTGGAGAAAAGTGGTATATAATTGCTGGGAGAATAGGAGAGACATTTAGAAGGAATGTTGAAAGAGGTGAGTTGAGAATGAAAGAGATTTTCACCTTTGAAGTAGGTAAGACAGTGTCATGATTCCAAGTGTGGATGTAGGGGAATGATCTCTCCAATATCCTTACGGTTTGGATTTGCATCACTTTTGTTTCTGAAACTACATCCATCAAGGATGTACTCAAATCTGTCAGTAAATACTTGAGGGTCTTCCAAGGTAGAGGGTAAATGCATACACAGACTGTGAATTGCACACTCACTAGGCCTCTATGAATTTGATGGGTTCTGATGTTGAGACAGTCTTGTAGGGAGTGCTAGAAGGTCTTGTCCTGTCACAGCCACCTGGTTTCAGCTAGCCAGTGCATTAGCTTCACAATGCTCTGTGATGAGTGTGATGATAGGTTGGTCAGACTCAAACTATTTTACCATGGACCATCTTCCAGGGGTTAAGACAACTTGCATCTCTACTAGGATGGGGTCTAGAGGTAGGTATACCATCTCTTTAGTGCCAGTACTGAATTTGATGTGGAGCCAAGAAGGTGCTCTTTCATCCTCTGGTTAGTGACTCATTTAAAGGATATCGTGAACTTGTAATGCTAATTGTGGATGGCCAGACACAGTGACTCTGTAACTGTGATAGTGGTAAGTCTGTTCCTGCGTAGGCTTCAGCCAGGCCTCTGCCTCTTCACATCACAAACATCCCATTGTCACGTGGGAAAAGTCACAGGCAGCTGAAGGAGAGCAGCAGACAGGGCTCCTTATACAGTTCAGTAGTGGTTCATGGCTTTGGATGTGCGAAATACAGGGGAGAGATGCACCAAGTGCTATAAAGGCCTTTCTAAAGCGTACAAGAGAGCTTACAGCATAGATACCATTGCTGGTGTTGCCTCGTTCCTAGTCCTCAGGTACCCTACAAATGCCTGCAACATAAGGCACACATAGAATATTCCCACCTGGGAAGTAGTCGTCATGCTGATGTAACCAAGGAGGTTTCCCAGTTGAATATGTGGAGCCAGAAACAAGAAACAGGAAAATGCTAGTACAGAAAGTAAAGTAAGTATCAGATTGGCCCACACACAAAGATTTCCAGTTGAATGTAGTTGAGTGAGAAGGGAAGCTGAAAAGTTGTAAAGCAATAGGTGCATTCTTCCTTTGTGCTGAAATGCCAGGTATCTCTTATACCACAACAGTTTTGCACATAGGTCAGGATGTTTGAGAAAAACACATTACTTTTTGTTCTTATAAGGCTTTAAAAGTTTTGATGATAGAAGACTAATGTTTGCCACACTAGGACTTACCAAGTTGAAATCTGCTTTTCTGTAGAGGATATTGATCAATGCTATAAAATACTGTACTTAACCTCACTTCTGAAGCTGTTCTTTGGTGTATTATAATGTTGAAATGTTTTTTATAGAAAAGAAAAAGAAGAAAATACCATGGTCTGAGCTTGGGATTAGTTATGTGTAGATGCACTTTATTTCAACATGAAAGTCTGCTTTCATAATTCCTTATGAGAGGCAGTCTGTATTAATTAAAAGTTCTGGTTTGAATTTAACTTCAAGTTATTGTTTCTGTAGACAGTAAGAACAAAGGAATGTGTTTCCACATTGACACCGAAACAATGTAGAAAGGGCAGTAAAGCCTTCTCTTCTGTCCTGTGTGTCTCTGTGGCATATCGCTGCCTAAAACACTGTGGAAGGAAACTCATACTTGTGATGCAAGTAAACAATATCCACATCCTACTGTCACAAGGAAAACTAAACCTTAAATATGTTCTTGTCATTGTACCTGTAGACAATTGAAAATACCCTTCAGGTATTTTTGATTCCTAGTTTCCATCACTAAATATTAATCAAAAATCTTTTCCTAAAATAAGTGTAGAATTTAGTTGTTAACATATTTTCTTCTTTCTTGGTGCTGATCAGCAGAGAAAGTTTGTGTAATTTATGTATTTGCATGTGACTGATCCACAAAGTAAAAACTGCTCAAACTTATGTCTCAGGGACAAAATTTACATTGTTTTTCAGAAGTACTGACAGACATACTGGACTGTTTATATTTCTGGTTAGTGCTTAATTTATTTTTGACATGTTGGCAATATTTAATAACAACAGTAAATAAGGCAAAGCAATTCAAATAAATGTTACAAACAGCAAGAATGCTACAGTTTTATTAGTGCTAATAATAAAGGAAATGGCCCAAATGAAATGAGTACAAAGACCTCAAATAATAAAGCAGTGTATGATTCCTAAAATTTATTATCCTGGACTAATTAAACAATCCATATCTCCCTGAAAGAAAATAAAAGCATCAGACACAGAAAGGCAGAGCAAGAACATTATAATTCAACAATGTGATGGTTAGGGCTTTATTCCCTGAAGAAGATGATTAGACTTTCAGAATGTAACCAAATTAAGGTCTGGAGTGATGCCAATACTGCAGAGTCCTTAAGAGAGTTCAAAGATGTAGCCTAGCAGCCTTCACCTTTGCTGATCTGTGTCTCCTCTTAGATCTTGCTCTGGTGATGTTAACTGCTTAATTCCCAACTGAAACACTGAGGAACCATTTATAATGCATATTATCTATCTGATATGGATTACCTGATTTTACTGAGTAGAACAGTTCTATCTTATGTCCTGGAATATTGTGGTAGTAGGTATAATACATATAAATAGCTCATCAGAGAAAAGCAGTTTTTAGTCACTGATTTTGTCTCTTGGGAAAGATATACTTCTTTGTTCCTTGAATGCATGTTGAATACACACTATTCTTTATTTATAGGAGACATTGAGTATCTTGTGACCAAAGCTGTATGCTTTTTAATGATAAATGTCCTGGAGTGATTAAAATTTAACAGTGTACGTCATGTTCCCTTTTGAACTTTTGAGTTTGGATATGGACACTGTTTCTTTAANCGACATTGTGTCGGCAGGACAGACATTGAGTGATTAGAAGGGAGAAAGGGCCGAAAGCCATCTTTGAACTAACCACCTTATCTTTCTTTATTGCTGATCTCTTTCATATTGTTGTACCATTTAAATTTAGATAAAGCTATTCTTAGAAATTCACTGTCTGTGTGCCTAGTTTGTTTTTTTTTTGTTTTTGTTTACTGTTGTCCCCATCTTATTGGGGAGAGGGGGGTCTTGGAGACCTTTCCTCAAAAAGATTGTTCTTTTGACCCTAACTTCTGGTCAAACCAGGACAATTTATTGGCGTCCCTGGGTGTCCCTTAGCTTCTGGTCAAACCAGGACAATAACACACTATATTAAAATGTCCTTGGAAGCACAAAAATTTAGGACCATACAAGTAGTTATTATATAATGACAATTACTTCCTCTCTGATCCTCCAAGATTATGAGCAACTGATTTGTAAGTGGAAAATGGTACAGATTACCCCAGCACTTGCTTTTGAAATACTGGTAAGCTTGTCAGTATTAGTCTTTCAGAATCTTGTGACTTGCTATTTAGATTGTGTCTTAGAATTCAGTTTTATGGATAGCATTCGAAAGATCAGGTTAGGATGATTAATCATAGTTATGCACATCTCCTGTTGAAGTATGCAAGTCTTGACCTGTAATTGTGTTTGAGATGACAGGGGGTTTGAGCAGATTAAGTTCCTTGCAGGGATAGAAATTCATGCACAGCTGAATGCAGATACTCAACACCAAGGTCTTGTGGTCCAGTGCTGGAACAGCTTGAAATGTGTAACTTCCACTGAGATCAGTGTGACTAATAGATGCTGAATAAGAGCTATTGTCTTGTAAATGGTATAAACTTAATAACATAAAAATAAATCTTTGCAGATAAATTCTTTTTTTTTTTTATTTTTAAGCCTTATTACCTTTTTTTTCTTTTTCAAATTTTGGCAAATGTGTGCGTGTTTAATTTAATACCATAAGCATTTCTCTTTAACAGTCGCATTAAAGTTGATTTGTAGCTAATTGCAGATTGGATCCTTAGAGTGTATTTAATCTCTGTAAAATGGTAGATAGTCACAGAATTGAGTCCACCATATTGTCAGATTTTCTCATAGTAAGGTTCAGACATCTATTCAAATACAAATCTGTGCTATGTCCTATTCAGATATCACTGTACAGAATAGGCAGATAGTTATGAGGCTTATCCAGTCTCATTAACCTCACCAAAAACTGATGCTAAGATCGCGTCCCTTTCTTGGACATGATAACAGTGGCCAGAATGACCAAAGGTTTAGCAGAAGTTGGCTGATGAGTAAGCCTGATGGAAAAACAAGTCTTTCTGGAAATATCTCTGTCAGAATCACTTTTCACCAAGAAAAGTATGTAAAAGAGATTTATGTCAGTGTTAAATTGTTTTCCCTTTAAAAAAGAGTATTTATGTCTTGAGGCATTTTGTTTGGGAACAATACAGTACTGCTCTGTGTCCATGTGTACCACCATTGTTTTTCAGAGAAGTCAGAGTTCAGGAACCTCACGATACATTTTCCTCTGGGGAACAGTGTCCTTGTCTGGACTGTATCTTCCGTTGTGCCTTGCAGTTGTGGTAGGCCTGAGGTGCTCAAAACTATTGATCTAGATGACAGAATAATATGGTTAGGTTTTGGGTTACTGAACCCAAAACAAAATAATTAATGTTGATATCCAGAACACTGGCAAATGTTGCGAAGACCACAGAAATTGTTTTAATGTAGGGGTTCTTTTTTTAATAGTGACTTCTGACCGTAAAAGGTGCTGCACTTCATGCAATATATATACAGGCATGCATTTTTGTATATACAGAAATACACAGTTTGAAGAATCTGTTCAGATGCAGATTAGATTCAAAGACTGTTTTAAAATATATAATGAGGGGAAAAAAATTAAATGGATGTAAACACTTGTAGTGATAGATGTTTTTATATATGTTAAATATACCAAAAAATAACAAATATTTTTATTTCTGACACAAGGAGGGATGCACTGAAACATGTAATTCTATTATCAGTATTTTCTTCAGCATGTGAAATCTCGTTCACCTCACAGAAAAGGTAGTGTTTTCAAATGCAAGTGTATAAAATAAAACATGTAACTGAATACAGTAAGATTGAACCTATTGAGCAGGTCTAACTGATGTGACTCGTGAAATTACTTCGTGCAGAAGAATGCATGTAAACTATTCAAGCATTAGCAATGGTTGTAGTTGGGGACAACATTAGTGGTAAAAATACATATGCTGAAGACCTAGATGTAATTTATCAAAATGAATCATTAAGTTTGTATAGAGTATGTCTGAAATATTGATGGGGAAAAGTACTGAAAATTCTAAGAAATAAAAATATCGGTCTTTCCTGTTGATCTAGAATTTGTTCCAGAATTTTGGAAGCAGAGAAGAAAAATATTGTTCTCCTGGACAGCAGACCAAGCCTAAATTTTGGGTTACCAGCTGCTCTGCTATTTTATACCCATGTTTGCCTGGAAGAAAAGAGTTTGTTTTACTATATGTGATTTGCTGCTAAGACCACTGGAAATACTTGATTAATTCTGAGATGATGAAACACTTAGAGTGAACATATAGCTCCATGGAATCCATTCACATTTGGGACATGTCAAAACCTTACTAGAAACCATCTTTAGTACATAGCACAGGGAGCCTCCCATTTTGTGCTCCCTTTGTTCTGCTTATACTAATTATGTGATGTTCATAGAATCATAGAATCATAGAATGG
>VWZO01014045.1:7347-23603 GCA_013396975.1 Bucco capensis
GGAGGGGCGGGGGGAGAGCTTGGCCGGGGTCTTCATGGGGGTTGGAGAACGAGGACTCAGGGACGGAGGGGAGGCTAGAGCGGGGGGCAGCCGCTTCCCCGCTGGGCCTGGAGGTGATGAGGGGACCTGGGAGGAGCTGGAGCTGCCGCTGTCAGCGGGAGCTGCGGCCAGGGTCCCGCTGCATTCGGTGAAAGGCCGCGCTGGGGAAACGGGCCGCTTCTGGCCTGTCTCCGTCACTAATCTGTGACCCTGGATACAGCGCGGTGCTCTGCCCTGCCATTACCGAGGCGTCTTCGGGGGCCTCCTGCGGTCCAGGCGCCCCCAGCTGCCTAAGTGTTGGTGTTTTCCCCCACCCCCGAGGGGCCCGCCGCCGTTGTGTAACCGGAGCCGCGCGTGCCGAGGCCTCTCGAGACAGGGTTTGGAACCGCATCCCCACAGCCTGGCCCCAGCGACCGGCCCGGCGAGGCCAGTCACTCCATTGTGGTGTCAGAGAGCAAGGCCACGACGTCACGGCCTTTATTTCATCTTCTTCGGGGGAGATGGCCTCTTTCGCAGTTCTTTCCGTGCTTACGTATGTTTAAAATTGGTTGTGTCGTAAGGAAGTGGCTGTCAAGGGTGCTAAACACGGTGAGCGGCTAGAGGGCAGCTGTCAAGTGGTCCAGCCGCCTGCCCCGGGTAGCCCCAGCCCCAGGGAGCGGTTGGTTTCCATGGTAAAACTCACAGTGACGTCTCTGTGCGTTGGCAGAGGTCGCTGGTGGCTTCCCAAGGAAAAATACGGCTCCACGGGGAGGGAAATCCAGGGTTGAATCCTCCCTGGTGCGTAGTTCGTGGCCGAAACCTGTGGAGGTCACAGTAGCAGGGCCTGTAACTGTGGCTTATGATCTGAGGATGCTCCTGAGTGGGAGATAAAAGCTGAGGGTTGATGTGGAAATGCACTGGGAGGTTGTGCAACCCTCGCTACAGAAAACTTGTGGAGATAGATAAAAAGTTGCTTTTTGAAGCATTTTAGTCCTGTTCGAAGCAACAAGAAGGAAAAAAATCAATTGTTTGCCTGCTGCAAGAGACCTAGCATATTTAATCTCGTGGGGTTTTGGTGTGGGAATGCTCTTCCAGCCAGTGACTGCTGTGGGGAGAAGGGAAGGAGACAGAGATGCTGCATTCCTGCACCCATCAGCAGCATCTGTCTGGAAGAAGGGAATCGCTATCATCTCCAATCCAACACAATGTTGGTCAAGAAGCCCTTTTTCCATGGCAGGGACAAGCTTCCGCAGGGAGCCATCAGCAGTTCGGCTCTTGCCATGTTTCCTCTGTGAACTCCACAGGGTTTAGATGTTAGTGAAGGTGGAGACAAACCTGGAGACTTGAGCTGTGAGGCTTCTTTGCCCTTGTTTTAATCAAATGTCATGTAAAGAGATGTCAGGTGTGCAGCTGCCAGCTGGAAAAACTGACAGAGAAGTGGGAAAGTTCACAGCTGGCTGATTAAAAACCCTTGGTATGAGTAGCCAGGGCTCTCCCATAGCTGTTGGTCATTTTAAGAGTGAGGAACTATCTCCAAATTTCCCTTCCTGAATTTTGAAGTTTTTACCAAGGGATGTTTTCTGCTGATAGAAGTAACTCCTGATGCTTCATCACAGCATCAAGTTAGTGCTTCAGAGGGTTTCTGGGCATATATTGGTGTCATGCCTCAGCTTCTTTCCCAACAAACTAGAGCCATATGCTTCTAAAGACCTCCAGTCCTGGCTCTGGCCACCAAAACGCTGAGCAGGTTGCTGAGTGACAGTGTTCCCACAGCCAGATCTCCACATTTAATCGCAGATGAAATATCTCCCTCGTGCAACAGGGTTTTTTTTCTCCAGTGTTTGAGTTGAAACTGGGAGGATGCCTGGTGTTAACTCCCCCCTCACTGGGATGGAACATCCCCATATGAACAACTAGTGTCTGATTTCAACAATTAATGTACTAATTAGGGTCCTCTCTTAGGAGAAATGGGGAGATCCCAGGAGAAGATGAGCAGGAATGGCTGATGGCAGCTTTCAGCTCCCTTGCAGGGAGTTGTAATTCCTCCTTTTTAGTAGTGGATGGGGACTGTGGGATCAATTTTTGGTGCAAAACCAGATTTCACGTGTCCATCTTGTTTTGGGGCTCTGTGCTCCCTCTGCAGAGTTTCTGTGAGGGCTTCTCCTTCTGTCATGAGCTGGAAGATAGAATTTAGCAACTATAATTATTTGCCGTCGTTTCTTAAACGGATTGGATTTGGGGTTGGTAAAGTGGTTTTTGATGTGGAGGATGCAAGCTCTTTCTGCCTGCCTTGCCATGTCGCAGCTGCTCTCACTGTTGTGAGAAGTGATCTCCTTAACTGTTAGTGGTGTGGTGTTTTGAATCCCCCTCCAAATCTGCTTCCTCCAGGAAGGTATGAGAGAGCCCAGCAAATTCCTTTGGTTCTTCTGTGTTTTTTGGAGGCTTCCAGACTCTAGTGCTTTGGGGTTTCACCCCCTGCAACACAGTTTTCATTAAATCTGTGATTTTTGGGGCTCTGCAGTAATTTTCCAGGACAGAAACCACCCTCAGATCCAGCAGGCACAGAAACCCGTGTAAGTGCATGCCTTTGGAGAGGGGAAAACAAGTTTGACATCAAACTAGTCTCAGAACTGCTGGGGTGGGGAGGGCGGGGGGAGAAAAGACACAAAGTTGTGGGGTTTTTTTAGGCTGGTTTCCGCCTGTTCTGCATTTCTGGAAAATAAGGGGAAATAGTGGGAGCAGGAAGTGAGGGAAAGACACACCCAGGGTGATAAAGCAGCTGCTGTACCCCTTGAACCTGCCTTGTCCCCTCACATTCAGGTTGTTCAAGAGGCTGCAGGTTCCCCTCGGCAGCAGAGAGCATGGTTGCTGCTGGCTGATAGCACAGAGACTCTTTGAATTAATTAAGGTTAATTAATGGGTGCGTTTCTCTCTGGCAGGCTGGCGGCAAGGCAGGAAAGGACAGTGGGAAGGCCAAGGCAAAGGCAGTGTCACGCTCGCAGAGAGCCGGGCTGCAGGTATGGCACAGTGACCCCCGACCTCAGCATCAAGGGGGAATTTCTGGGGAAAACCATCGCTTCTAGGAGGTGGGTTGTCCAAACTGCTCTATTTGGGGAGTGAAAACTTTGTATTTTGTGAATTGTGGTGTTATTATGGAGAAAATAAGTGCCCCTGGCCTCACAGGGCTGTTTGTGTCCAGGCTCAAGCAGGATCTATCTCTCCTACAGAGACACTGCAAGGATTAATTTGGATAATGATCATTAAATCCATAGGGAGCTGGTAGGGAAGATCTGCTAGTGTCTCCCACATTGTAGGTGCCCTGGAAGCTGTAGATGTGCAGGGTGGGGAATTTTGGGATAAAATCTAGGTGTAGTTCTGCAGTTGTGTAGGGGGCTAATAAGGTGTGTCTTGCTTCCACCCCAGTTCCCAGTTGGGCGCATCCACCGCCACCTCAAGACCCGCACGACCAGCCACGGGCGAGTGGGTGCCACTGCAGCTGTCTACAGTGCTGCAATCCTGGAGTACCTCACTGCTGAGGTAGGTTCTGGTGCTGGCCTTCTGCCCCTCTAACCACCCAAATCCTGTGTCCCTCGGGATCCTGAGTGTCTTCCCGGTGTCTTGGCAGGTGCTGGAGCTGGCGGGGAATGCCTCCAAAGATCTGAAAGTCAAGCGTATCACTCCCCGTCACTTGCAGCTGGCGATCCGTGGGGATGAGGAGCTGGATTCCCTGATCAAAGCTACCATTGCTGGAGGAGGTAAGTGTTGTTCCCTCCTTACTATGCCAAACTGGGAATGTTACTGAGAAGAGGAGAAAAATAAATGGGAATTTGGAAGTGGTGATAAAATGCCAGAGCGCAGGGGGATCCATTGAGTGTGTTATTGCCAAATTCTGCTGAGAATAGGATTTTTCAGATTTTTTGGGGAAGTCTGCAAGTATCCAATGGGAATGTTTCTCTTCTCTCTGCAGGTGTCATCCCCCACATCCACAAGTCTCTGATCGGAAAGAAGGGACAACAAAAAACAGCATAAAGAGGGGAAAAACAGCAGTGCCCATTCCCTCCCTCCGTTGAACCCCCTGGGACAGCCGAAACCTTGGGGATCCACGGAATTTTTGTTAAGGCATAGTTCAAAGGCGGAGCATAGCCAATTGACTATAGAGAGGGAGGAAGTGGGGTGTGGGCTCTAGGGGTGAGGGGTGACACACAACTGTATCTGTTGGGTGGTGGTCAAGGGGCTTGGCTGCTCCCCAGGGTTTTATACACACGTGGGACGGATAGACTGTTTTTTACTTAAAAAAAAAAACACAACAAAAACAACCCAACCCTCCTCTCTTGTGGTGTCAGCATAAGGGAAGGCCCTGGGGGGTTGTTGAGGCTCCCCAGGTGTGGTGGAGGGGGTGACAACCAACAGACACCCCCACCCCACTGGGAGCCCCCTCAAGCACTGGGCTCTCCAAATGCAATTGTGGCCCTGCCCCTATGCAAATAGGCCATGGGAGGGGTTGGGCATACTGTGCCCCTGAGCTCCATCTCTGGGCCCTGGCTAGGGCCCTGGGTGTGCATCTGACCTGGGTGTGAGGGTCTTGTGCCCATGGGTGACAGATGTCTGTCCTGGACAGTAGGGGCTTGAGTGTCTGTCTGTCCTCAGTATCTAACTGAGCTGAGCATGTGGGTCCTGGGTGTTTTTCTGTTCTTAGTGTTCATCTGCCCTGGACATATGGGTGGCAGGTCTGTGTGTTTCCTGGGGGTCAGGGTTCTGGGTGTCTTGTCTGTCTTGGGCATGTGGGGCGCAAGTGTCTATCTGTCTTGTGTGACCATCTGAGCTGGGTGTGTGGGTCCTGAGTGTCCATCTGTCTCCAGTGTCCATCTGGCTGGGCATATGAGTGCTATGTGTCCTGGGTATTAGTGTTTTGGGTGTCTGTCTGCCCTTGGCATGTGGGGCCTCAGCCGGTGGGGACAGGTTTCTGTCCTGGCTGTCCATCTACCTGACTACATCAGTTCTAGGTCTCTGTCTTGGCTACAGCTCTTGCCACCCTACCCCTTGCTGTGGCCCATCCTGGCACCTACCCCCTGTGCTCTATGCAGGCATCTGACCCAGGGAGTGCTTGAGCCATGCCTGGTCAGAAGCTGGGCAGGTGCCCTGGGCCAGGAGGAGAACTGGCAACACTGGTGTTTGGTTGCATCAGGCTCCAAGAGGCTGTGATGGGTCCGGGTGCTGGCACTGTGCTGTTGTAGCCTGAGTCCTGTCCCACCGGGCCGCAGTGCCTCGGGCACCTCCGGGAATGCGGTACCAGGTGGTGAGGCTGGGCCCGGCCTTGTGCTGCCTTAGCTGTGGTGATGCCCACGCAACAAGATGGTGGTGAGAGGTGTTGAGGTGGGGTGGGCAGCATTGGAGCAGAGCTGACGGGGACGAGGGGCTGGTGGGCAGACGCGGGAGAGGGCGGAGGGGCGCAGGGAGCCGGTGCCGGCGGGAAACAGCGGCAAGGAGAGAGAACGAGGGGCAGGGGCTCCACAATGGCGGGTCCGCTCAGCCCGCAAGATGGCGGCGGGGAGGGACTGTCCTCGCTGCCCGCGGATGGTGCACTGCGCGTGCGCGCCTCGCACAGCCCCACCGGGCCGCTCGGAATATTCCATGAGGGTGCGACGAGAGGGGGGGTGCGGCGAGCGATACCGGTTTCTGCTCGGTCCTCCGAGCCCAGAGGGAAGAAGGGAAATGAAAACTTTGGTCGGCCGCTTAGCTCCATATGGTACCCGGCTGGCAGTGTGGGCAGTAGCACCGCAGCGGCGAGAAAGGTGGTGCTCGACGTTACGTAACGCGAGCTCTTCACCCCTCCACCCGCTGGCAGTGGTTCCGCCGCCCCGCCCCCGCGGCGCGTTCGGCCCTCACCATTGGCAAAGCGAGGCGGCAGGGCGGGGCCAGGAGGGCATAAATAGATGGGAGGAAGCAAGCGCCGCTGTTAGTCTGCAGCGCCGGTAGATATCTGTGTTTCTCGCCTGCTGCCGCTGCCTCGCCTGGTCGTCCTTCTCCGCCATGAACGGGCAACTCAACGGCTTCCACGAGGTGTTCATCGAGGAGGGCACCTTCCTCTTCACTTCTGAATCTGTGGGCGAGGGGCACCCAGGTGCGGGTCGAGGGGGCGAACGCGCAGGCGCGGCCCGGCGGCGGGCGGGAGGAGGTTGGGGAGGGGACGCGCACAGTGAAGGAGGTGGGGGGGGTAACGTGGTGGACAGGTTGGGAGGGTGAGGGGACGGTGACGCCAGCGGGCGCGCGCGCAGTGCGGGGCGGTGCGCGCCGCATTGCGGGCCCAGACGCGCACGTGCTTCCCGCGTGGGGCGGGGGGGACGACGACACCGGGAACAGGGACACAACACGCACCGGGGGTGGCGGGAGACGGGAGGTGTGTGTTACCGGGTGACGCAACGGTGGGGGTGGGCTGGGGGCCACCGTGACTCAGCCGTGACTAAGCAGGTGCCGAAGAGCAGTGGGACCCCCCCCCCCCCCCCCCCCCCCCCCCCNTGCTGCATGTGAGGCAGCTGCAAGCAGCATTTGCTCTGAGGGGGACCATGAGCAGCTGTGGGTTGGGGATATGGATGGGGGCCCACAGTAGGGTCACCCGGGCACCCCTGAGCCTCCTGTGGCAGCTGCAGCAAGGGGCAGTGGCTCCACAGTGCCTCCCCACACTCTGACCAGTGCTGAAGGGAAATTGAGGCACAAGGTGGTGACTAGGACGCGCAGGACACACCAGTGATAGAGCAAAGGTGCCTTTCTTGTTCCCCTCCTTGCTGGCTAGGTGCTCCCCTTGTCAGCAGAGCCAAGGGGCAGGGCAGGGCAGGGTCCAGAGCTCCTTCCATGATCTCCAGGATCCCAAAGCTGCTCCTGTCATCAACGCACACTCGCTAAAAACCCCTAAGTTTCTCTCAACAAATTAACCTTGTCACATCAGTCGGGTTTGATTTGATGCTGAAATAGGCTCATCATGCGAAATCAAGTTTGTTATTTCCTGTGACATGCTTTCACCAACACACCACTACCCTCCTGCCCTTACGACAGCACAGACCAGGAACTTTCTGGGCTTTTTTTGGCCGCCTTTTATCCCTGCCGTTGCCAGCCACCATTCCTTTTGCCTCTCTAGATCCTCCAGTGCTTCGAGCCCTGGCACAAATCCCGGACAGGGCAGATTATGTGTGTTACCTCACTGTAAATACACAAGGGCTCAGATTCACCACTCGGGGCTTGGTCTTACCCGGGAGGGAGTCCTGTCTCCCAGGCCCTGGGGATCTGTAACCAAGGCTATTCCAGGCTCCGCCTCAGGCCCGAGCACTCCAGCCGACTGTGAGGAGGATGACAGGGCCAGAGCCTGGCGGGGATCGAGGGGCAAGCCCCGTCCTTCCCCCAAGGAGAGCAAGCGCAGCAGCGATCCTCGGGTACGCGAGGATCCTTGAGTCCGTGGGTCCCAAGCCCTGCCGGAAGCCGAACGCCACCGCCCGGAGAGACCCCAGTCCAAGGCCGGACAGCCCTGACGGCGGCCAGAGCTCACCAGTAATTACAACAAACCCAAACAATGCCGCACATCCACGGACCACCACCCCTCCCCCTTCCCGTACCCAGAGCAAACAACCAACCCAGGGGCGGGAGAAGAGAATGGGCGGGAAAGGTTTCTCTCTTTCCACTGGCTCCGTGAGCTGTCTGTCTACCCAGCCCTGGCCCTCGCGGGACGGTCACTTTCTTTCTATTGGTAGGCGTACACGTCATTCTGCTGCACCGCCTACCAGCTGGAAGCCGCCGGNCTCGCGCCATCCTACCCATGCTCCTCTGGGGCAGGGTGCCCCACTCAGAGCACCCTAACTCCCTCGTGGGTGTTCCTGGCTCTCCTGCACCCCAGTCATCACGCAGGACAGTAATGGAGCACTCAGCACACCCTGCCTGCCCACCCAGGGCTCCCCAGATGTGCTCCCCACCCTGGAGCTGAAGAGTCAGGACTCCCATGGGGGCTGTTTTGGCACACACGCATTACCCCACCCAGCTTCAAGGCCGTGTTCCAGCCTGGTGCCGTGGTGAGCTGGGTGCTGTGGCACGACAGGCTTCCTCCCTGACTCTGTGCTTTCCAGTTCGGGCACATGACTGGAAAAAGCTGTGTGGGCAGCAGCAATCAACACTTGCTGCCCAGGGGCTCCCTGATTCCGCCCCTCCCAAGCACCCACTACTTGGGGGCTCCCCATTTTTCCCCCAGCACACTACAGACGCAGTTTGCCATAACCTCACAGTGTAGGTCATTCTGGCTCAGCCTCCAGTACCCAGTGGCACATTCAAAGCCATGTGGCAGGTCTGGGGGCACGATTGCCCGCCCTGCCCCCGCTGTCATGGCTCCCTGTCCCTGTGATCATGTGCTGCTGGAGGAAAAAAGGCAGTTTAGCTGCCACATCCGGGTATAAGGTCCATTTCCTCACTCTTCCACCTTGAGAACCTGCCAGGGGAGCTTCTGTCCCTCATGCTGCCTCATCTTCTTCCCAAATCTGGCCCAGAAGGTTGGAGTGGCCCTTGGGAAGCTCCAGGAGCAAGACAGGGACTCTCTGAGAATAAAACATCCCAGGCACTGGGGAGAACTTGGTATCTAGTGGGAGTTGCTGGCAGCAGACATGTGTCTTAGAGCTGAGGGCAGAGCTGGCATGCTCTGGAATGCCAGGGATGGAGAAGGGGGTGTTGGTGCCCTTCGGCAATGCCCTAGGTAACTGATCCCAAGCCTTGACCTGACTGGAACTGGAGCTTAACTGGAAATGCCTGAAATTCCGGGATAATAACATAGTGAAGGGACAAGGCAAGGGCTGTGTGCAGCTTAAGGGAAGGCCAGTGTTTGGCCATGGGTCTGCTTCTTGGCTTGGTGTGGAGTCAGCTGTGCCGAGGGACGGTGGCCCAGGAAGGACGAGCTGGGCCAGACCCTGATGCTCTGTGTGTGTGTCCCCTCCCAGATAAAATCTGTGACCAGATCAGCGATGCTGTCTTGGATGCCCACCTCAAGCAGGACCCTGATGCCAAGGTGGCTTGTGGTGAGTTGCTCTCTGGGGGTGCAAGGTGGTGGTGGCACTAGGGGGGGTGGGGGCGGGGGCGGGGGTGTGACACCAGTGCTGATGTCCTTGTCCCTGTCAGAAACGGTGGCAAAAACAGGGATGATCTTGCTGGCTGGAGAAATCACCTCTCGGGCTGCTGTTGACTATCAGAAGGTGGTCCGGGACACCATCAAGCACATTGGTTATGATGATTCCTCCAAAGGTACATGCCAGGGCATGGGATCACAGGCTCAGTGCCAGCACTGAAGTTTGGCTCACTGTGGCCTCTGCTCCATCCCAGGCTTTGACTACAAGACATGCAACGTGCTGGTGGCCCTGGAGCAGCAGTCACCTGACATCGCCCAGGGCGTCCACCTGGACCGTAGTGAGGAGGACATTGGTGCCGGGGACCAGGTGAGTCCCCGTGGTTCAGCTGGGAGGAGTCATGATAGTGTGCCCAGATGGCCAAGAAGGCCAACAACAACCTGGCTTGGGTGAGTAATAGCATGGCCAGCAAGGCTAGGGCAGGGATTGTCCTCCTGTGCTGGACACTGGTGAGGTTGTATCTCAGTTCCTGGGTTCAGTTTTGGGCTCCTCACTCCAAGAAGGACATTGAGGTGCTGGAGTGTGTCCAAAGAAGGTCAGTGAAGCTGATGAAGGGTCTAGAGCACAAGTCTTGTAAGGAGAAGTTGGGGGAACTGGGGTTGGTTAGTCTGGAGAAGAGGAGGCTCAGGGGAGACCTTGCTCTCTCCAGCTCCTTGAGGTTGGAGCAATGTGGGGTTGGTCTCTTCTCCCAAGGAACAAGCAACAGGATGAGAAAAAATTACCTCAAGCTGTGCCAAGGGTGGTTTGGATTGGATATGAGGGACAATTTCTTCCCCAAAAGGGTTGTTGAGTTCTGGCACAGACTGCCCAGGACAGTGGTGGAGTTACCATCCCTGGAGGGATTGAAAGGACATGGAGATGTGGTGCTGAGGGACATGGTTTAGTTGAGACCTGGCGATGCTAGGCTAGCAGTTGCCCTCAATGATGTTAAGTCTCTTCCAACCGAAACAATTGTGTGATTCATCTTCCCCTCCCTGTGCTGCAGGGCCTGATGTTTGGCTACGCCACAGATGAGACGGAGGAATGCATGCCCCTCACCATTGTCTTGGCCCACAAGCTCAACGCCAAACTGGCTGAGCTGCGGCGGAACGGCACCCTGCCCTGGCTGCGCCCTGATTCCAAGACCCAGGTGAGGACTTTGGCGGGAGCCCCAGCTCCTTGGGGGACCCCATCAACTGCTCCAGGGTCCCCAGACTGGTCCCCTGACAGCCATGGTGTCCCCCCCGGCAGGTGACGGTGCAGTACATGCAGGACCGTGGTGCGGTGATCCCCATTCGGGTGCACACCATCGTCATCTCAGTGCAGCACGATGAGGAAGTGTCCCTGGATGAGATGCGGGACGCACTGAAGGAGAAGGTCATCAAGGCGGTGGTGCCAGCCAAGTACCTGGATGATGACACCATTTACCACCTCCAGCCCAGCGGCCGCTTTGTCATTGGTGGCCCCCAGGTACTGGCAGCTCTCTCAGCGGAGCTGTGCTGGTGCGGTGGTGCCGGCAGCATGGTAGTGAAGCGGAACTCTCCCTCACAGGGTGATGCCGGTCTGACCGGCCGCAAGATCATCGTGGACACATATGGGGGCTGGGGAGCCCATGGTGGCGGAGCCTTCTCGGGCAAGGACTACACCAAGGTGGACCGCTCAGCTGCCTACGCTGCGCGCTGGGTGGCCAAATCCCTTATCAAAGCTGGGCTGTGCCGCAGGGTGCTGGTGCAGGTGGGTGCAGGAGGGTCTTACCCCTTCCCCAGCACTTCTGGGGGGAGCTTTGGAGTTAATCTGTGACACTCGCCCCCATAAGGTCTCGTATGCCATTGGGGTGTCCCACCCCTTGTCTATCTCCATCTTCCACTATGGGACCTCGCAGAAGAGTGAGCGGGAGCTGCTGGAGATAGTCAAGAAGAACTTTGACCTGCGCCCTGGTGTGATTGTCAGGTAACGGGTGCTGGAGAAGAGGGGGGACAGGAGATGGGGGGGGGGGNTGGCACAGAGGAACCGGCAAAGAGAAGAGCAAAAGTGCTTCCAGGCACAGACTGGGGTAAGTATCCAGCATGAGCCAGCGCTTGGAGCTTCTTCAGCCTCCTGAGAATTTGGGGGAGAAGCAGGGAAGCTCCAACCGCCTCCCCTCCCCCCCGGGGATGGGGAGGAGACAGAGGTGATGCTGAGGACCCCCCAGCCAGGCAGGGAAGGGGCGAGGACGCAGCCGGAGCCGCTTTACTGAGTGCGGACTTGTGTATTCCAGGGATCTGGATCTGAAGAAGCCCCTTTATCAGAGGACCGCAGCCTATGGCCACTTTGGTAGGGACAGTTTCCCCTGGGAAGTGCCCAAAAAACTAAAATATTGAGGAAAACCCACTTTGTTAGGCTTTTCCCCCCACCCCTGCGGGCGTAGGCTACAGAGAAGCCTGCAGGGCTCTGGGTGTAAGAGCTCCTGGGCCCCCCTGACCCCATGTGCCCCCTTTTTTTCTTTCTCTCCTCTCTCCCTCCATCGTTTCGGTTGCGTGGGGACCATGTGAGGCCTTGTGCCCTGCCCCGAGCCCTCCCCATGTGCCCCCGCCGAGCCCTCCGGCTGCTTTTTAAACTCTCCAAGGGTGATGTCTGAGCTCAGAGACCGCAAACAAAGCCCCCAACTCCAAGCACTCTCCTCCCTGCCAAACCTTGCTGTGTGGGGGGGGGAGGGAGGGCACGACAAAGATTATAGTTCATCCCGCTGTCTTCCCTTCCCCAGCAGGGCCATGCTGGTGCCGGCTGGGTTCTTCACCCCCATTTTAAACCTCTCTTCTCTCGGAGGACACACGTATTTTGGGGTGGGGGTTTTAAAAACAACTCCCACACTCTCTCCTGCGGGTTTGGTACTGGAGGAAAATGTTTTATGGCGTTTGTTGGTTTGTTTTTTTCTTTTTCTTTACAAGAAAGCTGAAGTTGCTCCCCAACTGCACAACCCCCCTCCCTTGTCTCACCTCCCAGCTCGGCGTTGAGGGAGGGGCTCAGCCGAGCTTTATTTCTACTATTTTTGGGGGGGAAAAAGGGAGGGATTTGGCCCTTCATACTTGAATGTTTTTTTCTAGCGGTGTATTTATTGTGTGCTGAGGTGTGGGGCGTGAGTACAGAGAAGCCCCCGGGCTCAGACGGCAGCTCTTGATTTTCCTGAAAGCCCCCCCCCAGCATCTTCACCCCCCCTCCAGTTACCTTTCTGCTCCCCCCTCCCCTGCCACCCCCAACTCCCCTGAGGAGGAGTTTGAGGGGGGAAAGGGAGAAATGGGGTTTTAGTGCTGGAGGGAGAGAGGGGTAGGTCAAGCGCTGGGGCTGCTGACCCTGGGATGTGGCAAATTTGGCCGGTGTGGTACAGAGAAGCCGGCTTGTTTACCTGCCTGTCCTGGGGGGGTCCCAAAAGTGCCTTGGGGGTGTGGAGGTGGTGCCGGAGGGGCTTTCTCTTTATAAGTTTTTTTTTCTTTCTTTTAATATTTTTCTGGAGATTTTATTACATTTTGTTTTGGTTTCACTAATTCCAAAAATAAAAACCACCCTGAAGAAATCTAAATAAAATTGGGTTCAACCTCAACCTGCACCGGTGAAACCGAGGCACGGGACGAGGGAGAGGTTAAAAACAGATTTATTTGGGGTCAGGTGGTCAGAGCCCAGGGCGCTCTTGACCCCCTCCAGGGCCCTGAGGCTGAGCCTCCTCTTCCTCACCATGCCAGTTGGCAAAGGTCACCTCCTGGGCAAGCTGGTCCAGCGGTGGGCGGCCCAGGGCCAGGTTTCGCAGGGAGATGAGGGACATCAGGGTGCTGCCAGGGGCCAGCAAGGGCAGAGAGGGTAATTACAGGGAGTAAAAAATAGGGGATTTAGGGGCAGAAAAGGAGAAAAAGGTGATTTGGGGGGGAAATTAAGGGGGGGAAAAAAGGAGGGGGCAGGAGGGAAGAAAAGTGATTATGGGACCGAAAAAAGGAAAATGAAGTGGAAAAATGATTTTAGGGCAGAAGGGGAAATTCAGGGGAAAAAAGGTGATTTGAAGGATAAGTTAAAGGGGGAAAGATGGTGATGTGGGGGCAGGAAGGGGGAGAATCAAGAAGAGAAGTGATTTTTGGGGCTGACCTGCGTCGGAAGAGGTAGAATTTCTTGCGGAGGAAGCGGAGAAGGCGCTGGGCCAGGCTGGCCTTCCGCCGCCGGCTCTGCTCCTCTATCCGCTGCTGCCGCCGCAGGAAGACTGTGACCAACGGGTCCACCGTGACCCCTGCTGGTACTGGTTCCCCAACGAGTGGCCACAGCTCAGGGGGCAGTGGCTCTTTCTCTGTGGAGATGAGGTTGAGGTGAGCTAGAGGGGACCAGGATTCGTCTGAGCTCACCCCGTGCCTGGAACTCACCAGTGCCGTTGCGGACCCGCTCCTGCAGCTCCTGCAGCCATGTCAGGTTCCTCTCTAGTGCCAGCGCAGTGGTGTTGACGTACAGGTACATGTAGCACGATGGCTCCAGTGACACTGTATGCACCTTGTGGTACTGCCCCGCTGGCACCTGGACACAGAACGGGGTTTGGGGTCAGCATCTCTTGGAGGACCCCCCTCCAGAGCACTTGGTGTCCCCTTTCAGGCCCTCACCTGCATCCCCTGGCCCTCGTGCAGAGAGTGGTTGCGGTGCTGCTCCACCAGTTCCACCAGCACCTCTCCCCGCAGCACCTGCAGGCTGGTGTTCCCCAGGTCCTCACTCACAAAGTTCTCCAGGTGCAGGCCTGAGGGGTAAAGGGGGTGCATCCTCTCCCAAAGGTGAGTGTACACCCCTTGGGGTACCCCCCAAACCCAGGCAATTCCCCCCTCATCACCATACCAGGGAAGTCAGCAATGAAGACTGCATCGGTGTGTCTGTCCAGCTGGTTCTCCAGCTCCTGCAGCCGCTCACGCCAGGGCGACAGCTCCAGCAGCAGCGGCAGCACCCAGGGTGTGGGGCTCCATGGGGACCAGGGGGCCCGCACCAGGTCCACCCGTGGGTCCACCAGCCTGCAGGGGCAGCCACTCAGCAACCACTTGCCCCCTAAACTGTGAGTTCCACCCCAAACCTCAGCTGGAAGATGACTAACTTGCAGGGACAAGTCATCTGCACCCCAATGTGTCCCTCTGTTCCCCTCCAAAGTGCAGAGGATCCCCCCCCAAAACCTCTGGTGGAATATCACCAGCCTGTGGGCACACCTTGTCAGCACTCTCATGTCATCCTGTCCCCCCCAAACTGTGGGGTCCCCCCAGACCTCTGCTGGAAGCGGTCATTGATGGAGACCCAGATGTCAAAGTAGATCTGAGGCTGGGAGATGTTGTAGCGAGGCAGGAGGTGGCTCAGGCAGGTTGAGTATTGCTTCAGCATATCTGCGTGGTCCTTCCAGCGCCGGCTCTGTGTGAACACCTGCCCAGGGTAGGGGTGGGGATTCCCTGGCTGTGAGGGTGATGGGGACACCCCCCTACATCTCCCCGCTTCCAGCCCCAGGTTCCTGCTCACCCCTGGTTTGAGGTAGCCCACCTCGCCGGTGAGCCCATCCCGGTAGGTGATCTTGACATGCTGGTGGAAGCGGGAGTGAACCATCATGTCCCAGGAGTAGCCATACAGACCATTGGTCCAGTTGTTGTAGCCCTGGGGAAGGTACAGAACACATGGAGGGGGGGTGTGACACCAGGGGACAGCGGTGTCTGCACCCCACACCAATGAGGAGAGGATGGGGGACTCCTGTATCACCCACACCACCCCTGTGTGAGTCCCCTTCGATGGCAATGCCTCCCCTCCAGCAGTGCCCCTTCAAGCACTGTCCCCCAATTGTTCCCCATCCACTCTGTGTCCCCCCACCTCCCATGTTACCTTGCTCCCTAGCACTGCCTTCTGTACCCATCAGCCTGCCCCACCCCAGGCCCAGGTGTCTTCCCCCCACCCCCAAAAGTACCCACCTCAAACCCCCCCCATGTCCCCCAAAAGTAACCTCCATATCCTCCTAAATACCCCCTAGACCCAACAGTGCCCTCCTGCATCACCCCATCCCCCACTCCAGCAATACCCCCACCTGGGTGATGAAGTGGGAATAGGGCAGGAAGAGCTGCTCCAGTACATAAAGGAGAGTAAATGCAGCAGCCAGATGCTGGCGAGGCCGAAAGCTCCCCTGTGCCCCCTGCCTCCCGTAGTGGCAGTCAGGACTGGGGCGAGGGGGCTGGGTGCTTGGCAGCAGACGCCGCAGACAGGGTGGGCAGCGGGCACAGAGCCAGCGGGGCCAGCTTGGCTGGGAGAACAAGCCACTGCTGGCCAGCATGGTGTAGGGGAACATGCCTGGGGAGGGGGAGGGCACCTCTTAGAGACACACATCCCCACTGCACCCCAGGGTGCCTCGGGGCCTGAGGGGAGGGTGTCTGGGTGCCCCTAGCCAGGCTGGAGAGGGGTGGGGTGTGGATATTGGGGTGTTCTGGGGGGTGTCTAGGTACTGCTGCCTGGGATGGGAGGGGGGGGGATCAGAGCGTTCCCCTGCCCTGGCTCAGGGCACTTTAGGGGTGCCCCTGTCCTGGTTGGGTATGTGCTGTGGAGGTGGGAGGGTGCCCCTGCCCTGGTTTAGGGTGTTTTTGGTGGGGTGTCTCGGTGCCCCTCCTCCAGCTTAGGGTGCTTCAGGGGATGCCCCTACATAGACTAGGGGTGCTTTGGGGAAGGGCGAAGTGGGCAAGTGCCCTTGCCCAGGCTGGGGGTGTTTTAAGGGGTGTCTAGAGGTCCCCCACCCAGGCCCAGAGTGCTTGGAGAGGTGTGTGTACGTGTGCAGGTGCCTCTGTCCAGGTTGGAAGTATTTTTGGGAGTGGGATGAGAAGGCAACTGGGTCCTCCTGCCTTGGCTGGGAGTGCTTCAAGAGCTGCCACTATCCAGGCTGGTGGTACTTTGGAAAAAAGCATCTGGACGATACTCTTAGACACATGGTGTCATTTTTGGGGTTATCCTGTGCATAGACCCAAGTTGCACTTGGGTCCCTTCCAACTCTGGGCATTCTATGATTCTATGATGGGGGGTGCCTGGCTGCCCTTACTCTGGCTCAAGGTGCTCCAGGGACGCCCCTGCTCAGCCTAGTGCTGCGCTGTGGGGGGGGGGGGG
>VWZO01014046.1:0-10836 GCA_013396975.1 Bucco capensis
TGTACCCTCTCCAGAACTCAATGTCCCTCTTGTAGCGAGGGGTCCAAAACTGGATGCCGTTCTCGAGGTGAGGCGTCGCCAAAGCTGAGTAAAGGGGCATGATNGCATGGTTCTATAAGAAAAGCCAGCATGGATTCACCAAGGGCAAATCATGCTTGATAAACCTGCTTGCCTTGTATGATGAAGTAACCCGCTTGGTTGATGTGGGGTAAGCAGTGGACATTGTCTGCCTGGATTTCGCCAAGGCTTTTGATACATTTGCCAACAGCTGCCTCCTAGAGAAACTTCTGTTTCCAGGGCAAATGTTTTGGACTTCGGAGACGCAAACTTCAGCTCGCTCAGGGACCTTGGAGATCATCAAGTCCAGCCTTTGTCCTAACCCTATCAACTTATTAANGGCCTTGGCCAGTGATCCAGCCTATCCGGATCTCTCTATAAAGCCTCCCTACCCTCAAGCAGATCGATACTGCCACCCAGCTTGGTGTCTTCTGCAAAATTACTAAGGCTGCACTCAATTCCCTGGTCCAAATCATTGATGAAAATGTTAAACAGGAGTGGCCCCATTACTGAGCCTTGTGGGACCCAACTTGTGACTGGCTGCCAGCTGAATTTAACTCCATTGATCACAACTCTTTGGACTCGGCCATCTCTCCAGTTTTTAACCCAACGAAGCGTGTGCCCATCCAAGCCAAGAGCCAACAAGTGCTGGGGCAACTTATGTTGTCTAAACATTAAGGTCTAGACAAATGGTCTGTGTGGTGGGAGAGGAACTGGCTGGCAGGCCGTACTCAGAGGGTGGTGGTAAATAGCTCCTTTTCAAACTGGTAACCTGTCACAAGTAGGTCTCCCCAGGGATCGATACTTAATAAGTGACATGGATAATGGGATCAAGTGTACCCTGATGAAGTTTTCTTATGATACGGAACTGAAGTGGGAAAGTAGACACATCAGAAGGGAGAGCCACCTTGCAGGAAGACCTGGATAGCCTGGAAGAGTGGGCTAAAACAAACCTGATGAAATTCAACAAGGACAAATGTAAGCTCTTGCACCTAGCAAAACATAATCCAGGAGTTCAGCGCAGGTTGGGATCTGTTTGGCTGGAGAGCAGCTCTGTGGGAAGAGACCTAGATGTCCTGGTGGACAACAAGCTCAGTATGAGCAATCAGTGTGCTGCTGTGGCAAAGAAAGCCAAGAGGATGCTAGATTGCATCAACAAGGGCATCACTAACAGAGATAAAGAAATCATTATCCCACTCAGTGCTTGTCAGGCCACACCTGGAATACTGTGTTCAGTTTTGGTTCCTGCTGTGCCAAAAAGATGTGGACAGACTGGAGAGGATCCACAGAAATGCCACAAAGATAATCAAAACACTGAGAAGCCTACCATGTGAGGAAAGTCTGGGAGAGCTGAGTTTGTTCAGCCTTATAAGGTGGACCTTATTATCATGTTCCAGTGTTTAAGGGGTGGCTACAAAGAAGATGGAGACTCTGTTTTTATGAAGAGTCACATAGAAAAGATGCAGGGTAATGGGTACAAGTTACTCCTGAAAAGATTCCAGCTAGATACAAGATAAAAATCTTAATAAGAACAACCAGCTGTTGGAATAATCTTGCCAGGCAAGTGGTGGAGTACCCAACATCGGATACTTACAAGATTCAGCTGGATAGGATGCTAGGCTATTTTATCTAGACTATGCTTTTCCCAAGAAAGATTGGACCATATGATCCTTGAGGACCCATCCAACCCACTAGCCTATGATTCTATGATCACAGCTTAAAACAGAACCTGTAATAAAGGTCAGAATCTGGCAGATACAATTACTAGCATTTCACCTTTCTTACACTATTGCCAACCATTTAGTTTCTCCTGTGTTTCACAGGTCTTAAATGAAGATGTATTTTTCAATACATGCTCTACTGAACTAATATCTCTTGGGCTATACAGGGTATACAAAGTTGCTGATGTAGGTTTGAGATAACAAGCAAATGTGGAAAGATATGAGAAGATTAGTGGGCTTTTAGAAGAAAGAGTGAGAAGGTCTCATTTTTAGGTGGCATTGGAATAGTGCCATTGGTGTTGTAATAATACACTAGGCCAGTAAGCACAACGTTAGACTCTAGGAGCACCAAAACTAGGAACAGTATCTGAAACAAGTGCAAAGTAAGTCCAAATGAAAGCACTGTTTTACAAAACTTAGTAGATTTGGAGACATGGAGGAAGCAACAAAAGACATGTACATGTCTGGATGATGTGCAGAGGAGAGAGGTAATAGTTAAGAAGGCTCCCAAGTTACAGATGGAGGGTGGTGAAGGAGAATGAACGATTACGGTTTTAGAAGTGACAGCTGAAACGGTCCATGGGGAAGGTCTGCAAAAGAAGGAGGGCAAATTACTGTTGACACATTACATTTCAATTTTAATGTAAAACACAGGAAAATGAGATAAAAAGATGCCTCTTGGGTTATCACATCTAGTCTACTGCTGCTTCAGGTTACACCATTTTAGATAAACTTCTATAACATATGCTCCATCTTAAAGCTGGATAGGCTTCTTGGTGCTGCACAGCCTCCTAGGAAACCGTTGAACTATCAAACTGCTTAGCCATCCAGTCATTGCTGTTCTGGGGAATACTGCTTCAGTGTTCAGCAGAGCTGTGGCTACTCATAGTAACAGGAGAATGGCCATTATTTCCTTTTTCCTGGCTGAACGAAATAACTGTCCTTGGTTTGACTAAGGATGGGGTGAGCCCTGTGCAGGGCTGCATTGCAGAGAGGCTGCTCTGTGCTATCAGTGACTGCTACAGGCTAGTCTGTGTTATCAGCACTGCTGCAGGCTCTTGCAGCAGGAGTTACATGGCTTTGCTGGTTGCAGCAGCCTTCATGTCTGCTGTAGGAGGTGTACCATACACTGGAGAAGCCATTTTTTTCCCCTTTGGCCAGTGCTCCACCTTGCCTTCATTCTTGAAGGTCCATCACAGGGAGTCATTTTCCATCTGAACTTTTCCTCCCACTGCAGTCAAATGACAATGCGTCATTTGTGTGAAGGAATTTACAACTGCTGCACCCTCAGCAGGTAATCGGAGAGAGGACACAGGGGGTCTCACCAGAGCAAAGGAATGAACACACCCTCCTCAAACACATTCCTACTAAACATTTTTCAGTAGACCAAGATCTGACTTGGGAACTTTATTTTGGAACATTTCTGACAGAACTTTTCTTCACATACATTTTTAAGCAAGCCGAGAGTCTGGGCAGTAGCAGTATCCAGAGAGTTAAGATCAGTTGCCGTTCAATTACACCTCAGAAACTAAATCCTATCTCAGTAGTGGCTTACAGTTCTTTCTAAGAATCTTTTTTTTTTTTCTGTCAACATCAGTATGTCTGTTGGTGTCCTGATTTGAGTTAGAACAGAACTAATCCTGTTCAGTGATTTTGATTTTTCAGCCAAGTCTCTTCCAAGTGACTGCACTTTCTGAAGTTAACAGAATATGTTCACAGTGTCTGCTTCCAGAAGTAATAATGCTTGATGTTTGTGTTTACTATCAAGGACTGGCGTACAGAAAAGTTCTTGTTTATACTTGCTGCTATGGAAGCCAAGGTCACCACTCAATCTTGTGTACCACTTTGAGGGTGCAGTAAGTACAAGGGCACACCTGAGTAGAGGAGCAGACAGGACAGGTGACCCTAAATTGGCCAACTATATATTCCATTCCTTATGTGTCATGTTCAGAATATTGCTGAGGGATCATGAGGGTTAAGCTTTCTTCTTCAATGTCCATCATCAGAGGAGGACTCTGTCCATTATGCCTTTGATCCCAATCCATGTGTTGCTGAATCCAGCTCTAGAATCCAGCTTCTGAATCCTGTTTCCCATCTGCCACTAAGTCCAGTCTTGGACTTCCCCAGTGCTGGCCTATAGCATCGGTGATGATGGTGACATAATTGCTGTGAGGGGAGTTTCGTTCAGTGTTGGTTTTGTACATATTTCTGTATGTTCCATTTCATTGTTATTTTCATTTCAGCTGTTTTAATTTTCCAACCCTAAGTTGCTCTCTCTTACTCCCTTTCTCTTGAGAGGTGTTAATAGAGAGCATCTGTCATTCATCTCACAGCTAGCCCAGATATAGAACCATAACCCTTGGCAATTGGAAGGAATATTAATTGTCCAATAGATTGTAAAACAGTAAAATGCACAACTTTAAAACCAATGCAAAGAGAACTGAGTTAATAACCTGGAAGAATATTTTTATAAGTATTATAAGTAATAATTTCTTCTGCACCCTCTATTTTAGCATTCTGTAGTTGCCACTGTATATTTCTTTACAGTTAAGAGAAAACCAGTGGTATTACAAAAACTCTACTGAGAGCAGAAACAAAATGGGTTTTCTGAAGTAATACTAAAGGGCACAGACCATGTCACAAACATCAAAAATCTTGCCTGCTTGTTCTGCAATTTGACATGTTTGTATTGAAAGTTTTGGACTGTGTTTAAAATCAAGTCAGTGAACTTTGTTTGCCAGCATTTCAGTCCCAGCATTTCATCTACTATAAAGATAATCCAATTAAGACCCGATATTGTAGAATAGTGTTTTTGTCTGTCGTGTGAACAGCACATCTGGTGGCTGCGGGGAGGGCAGCATAATTTTACAAATTTAAAATAGCTATAAGTCACTCCTCATAGGTACTAGTACAGATGACCCCAGAGATTATAGAATTTGTTTGAACTGGATGTCTATTTCTTTTCTCAATCATTTCTGAATCTGTGTCATGAACTGCAACACAGTACTTGAAGAAAAACAGAGTAGTTCTGTAGTTGTTCCCATGCAAATAATTTGCCTTTATCTTTAGGTAACATTTCAGAAACAACAGCAATATGCAAAAAGACATACTATAGATCTGGGGCAGACTGTGATAAATGAGTGTTTTTCAGATACCCAAATGTCACAGAGTTAGCTTAGCAGATGTGAAGAATCCAAAACATAATAGTCTCCCATGATATATTTTACCCAATGTCTGTGATTCACTCACTGCACACATGTGCACAGACCAGACTAGTTTTGCCACCTTATTACACATAGCCATCATCTCCTAGGTCCTAGAATGCCTTAGGTTTGGCAGATATGATGAATCAAATGCTACATTCAGTGTAGCCAGTTGCAGGTACTACCCTTTGCAGTACTCCCTGCCCTCCTTTCCCTGGATAACACAACAAAAAGTGGGTCATCTCACACAGAGGAAGCATATATTCACTCTAGCTGTTTATGCTGGGACTCCTGGGACTACATGAAACATCGATTCCAACAGATTTCTCTTAATACCCTCATTTCCAGTGCTTTTTTTCCACTGTTTTTTCCTCTCTTGTTGTTCTCACCCTTACCCACTCACTTCTCTTAGTCTACATTTACAGCCTTTCTTTGAAGGATTTTCTGTCTGTAACCCAGATTGTGAAAAGGCTATGTGATATCTGGCATAGTAGTGCCAAGAAGTCAAGACGTGTTGTTTCATATGAGTTCAGACAAGGGATTTGTCCTGTGGCTTCTTCATGTGTTGCAATTCCAGGGACCCAGATTTCACCTTTCGCTTTCTTTGACTGCATGTAGACAGCACACTATACAGCACGTGCGGTGCTATGGACAGTTGCAAGGAAATTTTAAATAAAGTCATTTAATTGTGCTGATTTTCCGCCTTCACTCTGTGAAGAGAAATGTCTCAAAAATAATTAATTAATCGGTCCCAAGAGGCAGAGTGAGGTTTCCAATTAGCTTTATTTGATTAAAGGGAGAAAGTCCATGGGCATGGTCCCTGTGGCATCTCTCTCCAGTTGCTGGGGGTCACAGTCTTCTTCTATCACTAATCCCAAACCACAGATGATCCCTCCCCCATTTTCCATTATCTGAGGATACTCAGGAGCTACAGACTCCCTGATTCCACCTTAACATAAAAAATTTAAGTCTTCACATATGCCTAAAGGGTTATATAACTATTTGCACCAAAACAGTAACTTTTCACATACTCCTAAGAACTTATTTTGCACTAACACAGGTATTTTTCACACACACCTAGGAAGTTGTTACTGTTAGAAAATAAAATTTCTTCTTATATTCCCATACCAAGTTAAAGCAGGATATGATAGATGCTAGCTCAAAAGGTAGCTATCATTGTAGTGTATTTTGGCATACTACACTAACATTGATATAAGTTCTCTCTCTGGTAAAGGAATAGCATGAACATGGAAGTGAAAGCAATAATGTAATTTCAAGAGATTGTTGGAATGGGGAAGTTATTCTCAGTTACTGCCACTGGATAAATAATATCATCAGCAAAACAAATTAAACAAATATAAATATGTGAATGAAAAAGCTTAAAGAAACCCTGCTGTAATTTTGAGAGCACATGGGATTTTTTTGTAATGAAGTATAAAGAAATGGAAAAGAAAATGAAAATCAGGGTGAATGTTTCTATCTTGCCAGTAATCCCACTGAATGTACAATGATCAAACTTCCTAGCTGGTCAAACATGACAGTCACCACCTGGAATGAAAGGCATATTGTTAGAACCTGTCCTAGTCACACCTGCTCAAAGTAAATAGGCATTACATAACTTTTAGTAACTGTACAGTCCAGTTTTACTGCAATTTTTAGATTCAGCAGTTTACACTGTTTTTTTCAGGATCAAGACTCTAGTAACTTACTTCAACACATGTAACTTGCTTGGGCTTATCATAGAGTGCAGTCTATTTTCAGCACATGCAGTTCAGTCACTGGGTAAGAAATATAGATCATTGTGTTTACTTCTATGCTTAGATTCAGCAGTTTACACTGTTTTTTTCAGGATCAAGACTCTAGTAACTTACTTCAACACATGTAACTTGCTTGGGCTTATCATAGAGTGCAGTCTATTTTCAGCACATGCAGTTCAGTCACTGGGTAAGAAATATAGATCATTGTGTTTACTTCTATGCTTAGATTCAGCAGTTTACACTGTTTTTTTCAGGATCAAGACTCTAGTAACTTACTTCAACACATGTAACTTGCTTGGGCTTATCATAGAGTGCAGTCTATTTTCAGCACATGCAGTTCAGTCACTGGGTAAGAAATATAGATCATTGTGTCATCATTGACTGATCAAGGGCATTTACATAATATTGCAAATGTCTTCAAGGCTATTAAGATTCAAGACTGTTGCAAGAAATTTTAGTTGTCCATGTTCATTGGTGCAGATGACACCTAAATTAGAAATCTTAGTAGTTGCTTAGAGCAGCCTATTTGCCTGAAATCAATTTCCATCTCTTTACTAACAGGAAAGACTCTCTTATTTTCTTTCAGCTTGTTTTTGCAGGATCACAGAATTGCTAAGGTTGGAAGAAACCTTTAAGATCATGAAGTCCAACCGTAACTATCACTACTATGCCACTAAACCATGTCCCTAAGTAGAACATCTATACTTTTCTTAAATGCCTCCAGGGACGGTGATCACCACCTCCCTGGACCGCCTGTTCCAAGATTTAACAACAGGTTCAGTGAAGAAAGTCCTCATTATATCCAATCTAAACCTCCCCTGGCGCAACTTGAGGCCATACAGAATCATTACGGTTGGAAGAGACCTCTAAGATCATCAAGTCCAACCATACCTATCACTAACGTGCAACTAAACCAGCAGGTGCAGATAGAGCACAGAAAAGACAGATCATTATCTTTTTGTACACTCAGAGGCAAATTCTGTGGAGGTAACTGCTAGTTTATATTTTGCATCAACTAACATCCTTAGTACATGAACTAGCACAAACCACAGCTATGATGAATCTTTAGGGAGGATATTTTCAAACATACTTTTCTAAAAGTTAATGGGTTTCTTGTTTAGAAGGGAATTGGATATGGAAAGTCTATTTCCTTCAGTATCAACACTGCTGAGGAGTTGTCTATGGATTTGCCCTAACCTCTTTTTGAACCTATTGATATTATTTGCCTCCACAACTTCAGTCGCTTAAAATAAGGATCAAATCCTATAAGCCTGTTTAGCAAACTTTACACCAGCTTCTCAGGCACAGTCTGAAAATCACTTGGGGTCTTCTGTGGTCCCTGGTGTGATAACTGTGCCGACAGCAGAGGGAGCATTAAAATCATTGCCCACGGTAAAGTGTGGGGAGTGAAACCCATGTTCCTATAATCCTTGTATGGGTAAGATGTGCTCATTATCCTTCTGGCAGTCATCCTAGGAGAAGGACAACTCTAATTCCAAACCCGGGCAGATGGAGCTCGTTTAGCCCTGTAAGGCCTTCCATCTAAGAGAAGGACACTCTAATAAAACCTATGTCCTAAGGACTTTGCTGNGAGGAGAGGAGAGACCTCTCTCCACCCCTTCCTATATACACAAAGACACGTCCCCCCTTTCACGTGAGAATTCAGCTGTTCCGGGTTACAGCCTCTGGTTCCTGAGGGCGCAACTCTAACTTTCATTTTCCTCCTTTATCAGTCCCTCCCGGTGAATTCTTTCGTGGGCGAAGGAAGAGGGAGGAGGAAGAGAAACAACCACGGTGTTTTCTTAAAGAGGAAGCGTTTCTGTCCCTTGCCTGCTTGAAAAGCAGACCAGCCTCATTTCTTCAAAGGGAATATGACGTACAGATGTTAGAGGATTCTTGATATCTCTTTCTCTTCAATTTTAGTCACCTTATGACAATTGCGCAGGCTCAAGGGTGCTATCCGCTATCCTCTTTTTATCAGTGTGCTTGCAAAAGGCGCTGATGAGGAGCGTGGATGGAGCCCTCCCTGGATCTTCGTTCGGAAAGCCTAGCCATACACCAGCTTCTGGAGATACTCCTTGTGTACCATCAAAAACAAAAGTAGGAGAAGAGGTGCATTTGACTTGGGCAATAGCATCTTTCCTCGCTCCTTGCAAGTTTACGTGAGCCACTGAGGCTGGTAAAGGTACACTGGTAGCACCTGCTTGTTTTTGTAACAATTCTACTACAAAATACACACCATTGATGTTACTAGAATACCAAGGGGTATTAAGTTCAGCAAGCCTATTCATACAAATGACACTTTCCAGCACCCAGTTGGGTGATGACGCATTCTCAGTTGCCATGTCTCTCACTGAATCCACTTAGAAATCAGATCTCTTGATATTCAGTTTAGCCAGTACTGAAACATTACAAAGGTCTTATGTGAAGCAACTGTTATAATGCATTCTAAACACTGATCAACACATTTCCTATACCAGTGATACTCATTTGAAAATCATGTTGAAAGGGAAAATAAAGGTATTGCTTCTCAAATGGAAGAGATTTGTCTTTTGGTCTATGATTTATTTTCTTTTGGTAGAACCATTACCTGTGATTTATCTCAGGAGCTGGAACTATCTAATAATTAATTCAACCCAAAGGTAAGAGGAAGTATGAAGATGCCTTGTGCCATGGATTGAATTTAAAGTCTTAGTATTTTGTAGATCGATTATGTAGTGGAATGAGTGTGAAATATGCTGAGCATGGTTTTGTTGACCAATTTCTTGGAAATTATTAAATTAATTTAGTGATGGCAGTCACATTATTTTCTAATTATGTACAGCAGCAGTTAGCAAAAGTATCACTGCTGGGTAGACGTAATTTTGCCAATACAGATCATCTAAAATTTTTTTGTCATAACCCTCTCTTTAATGTTTGGTAGTGTTTATATATTGATTTATTTTTAACGCCAGTTATAGGTCTTCTGGAGCTAGCGAAATGAGTCAGAAAGTCACTGCTGAACTGCACTGAAAATCAGAGGGCGTAATCAAGATTTTTCCAAAGACATACCTAAAGACATCCTCCAAGTTCAGAATTGTATGTGTTACTACTGTGAGCATGATCAATATATAGAACAGAAAAGGAAAGCGTCTTCTTGAAATTGCTTTAGAAGTTCCACCACAGCTGCAAAAATGAGTCTGTCAGTCAGACTCATTCTACTTTTCTTCTGGTTTTCCTGCTATTTTTCCCCAGGTCTCTAATACAAATTACTGCTAATTTATGTCACATTTTTTTATGTGCCTTTTAGGTATTGGAGTTGGTGTGCTAGTACGGGAACATGGCAAACTGTCTAACCTGGATAAATTCTACTTTTCCTTTCCTGGGGAAGTGCTGATGAGAATGCTCAAACTCATCATTCTGCCATTAATTATATCAAGTATGATCACAGGTAAGACTGAAAATGTACTACTAGCTGATAAGATTATCACTGAGATTTTGCTTTCTTTCTAAATGAAACAAACTTCAAAGACAATTTGATGGAACTCTCTAATGAAAAATATAAACTGCATACATTTGCTTTTTCTATTTATAATGTGAATGGATTTGGAAGGATTAGCACCATTATCTGGTAATTAGTTGTAAAAAGCTGTAAGGTAATGACTACATGTTTATAGATTCTTGTATCTCTTTCTTCCTGTTTTCAGGAGTGGGTTAAACAGCTGCAAATTGCAAGGGCCAAAGCGATAACTGCATGTTGCCAGGTGCAGACTTAACTGTTGTAACTGGTCTTAAGCTACCATTTCATAAGAAAGGGAGAGCTGATCTTATAGCTTACTGGCATAAAAAGAGGAGATTCCTCACTGATGCTTCCCTGGTCTCAACAGACTCCCATAAAGCATCTTACATGAGCGTTGGCATTAGCTGAATCCTTCTGTAAGTCCATACCTTACAGAAAACTATGAATTAGGAAAAAAAGATCTGTTTGGTATACTTGGTTCAAATGAGTTTTGGGGAAGTGCAGAAGTGCAAGAGAGTGGGGATGGAGACTGTTGTGGAAAGGAGAGCAAAGCTTCTCTCTTTGGAAAGGAGTAAGCAAGCCATTGGCTGGAACCCTAC
>VWZO01014047.1:0-11219 GCA_013396975.1 Bucco capensis
GGGAGAGGCTGAGACACTGCCTGCAGCCTGCAATGCAAATGCAATGCAAAAGCTTGTTTCACTTTTCAGGTCAAAGTTGGTGCCAAGCTGTATGTGTGACCAGATCATCATTTATGGGTTTGGATCTCTCATGCTTTGAGCTAGAGCTGCATAGATGTCCAGGAATACATGGTGCTATGAGGGATTGTATCTGATGTATTTTGTTATTGTAAGTTACAGTCACGCAAGAGTTGCTTCTGGACTGAAAAAAGAAAAATGCTTATTCACATTTTTCCCAGTTACTGCAGGAAGAAAAGGCTGGAAGGTAGGAGAAGTTGTGCTCCGCTTAATATGCTTAGACCATGTCCATCTGTGAGATCTGTGAGATCAGCAGTGTGCCCTTGTGGCCAAGAAGGCCAATGGCATCCTAGGATACATTAAGAGGAGCGCGGCCAGCAGATCCAGAGAGGTTATCCCCCCTTCTACTCTGCACTGGTGAGGCCCCACCTAGACTACTGTGTCCAGTTCTGGGCCCCCCAGTTCAAGAAGGATAGGGAGCTGCTGGAGACAGTCCAGTGCAGGGCCACCAAGATTATTAAAGGACTGGAGCATCTGCCCTATGAGGACAGGCTGAGAGAGCTGGGTCTCTTCAGCCTGGACAAGAGGAGACTGAGAGGGGACCTCATTAATGTTTACANACAAATATGTTAAGGGCGAGTGTCAGGATCATGGAGCCAGGCTTTTCTCAATGTCATCCAATGTTAGAACAAGAGGCAATGGGAGCAAGTTGGACCACAGGAGGTTTAGTGTAAACGTAAGGAAAAACCTTTTCACAGTGAGGGTAACAGAAAACTGGACCAGGCTGTCCAGGGATGTTGTGGAGTCTTCTTCTCTGGAGGCATTCAAGACCTGCCTGGATGTGTTCCTGTGTAATGTATTCTAGATGATCCTGCTCTGGCAGGGGGGTTGTACTAGATGATCTTTCTAGGTCCCTTCCAACCCCTAACATTTTATGATTCTATGTTTCTATGATCTGAAGTGCAGAGCTGGCATGTGAAAAAAAACAGCAAGAAAAATGTCTGCAGAAGAAGCCAGGTCTAAGCAGAACATCGGGCTTCAGATAAGAAGAATAGGAAAAGGTTTGTCCCAGGGTCTGGCAGGGTTAATGCAGAGCTTTTTGCCACTCAGGACAGCACTGTCACTGGCTGGAATGAGAAAACATATATGACAGTTTGCTAAAGATCTGTATTATTAGGAAGAAAAATGATTATGAACAATAGTTAAAAGATATGCAACCCATTTCCAAAACTACCATCATCCTGCTCCCCATGCCACTACTTGTGTCTGATATAATTAATGATCAAAATATTGTCACAGCCTTATATATACCAAATTGTCCATAGTTCTGACTTGAGAACTGTGAGTCAGTGTTATCTCCCTGGAAACTCATGAAGAGAGAGGTCTGTGGGTCCTCAGGAAACTTTCAGTGAGTTTACGTTGAGCTTCAAGGTTATAAGAAAACCACAAATCCATCAAGTCATTTGTGATTTTGCAGCATAAGTGTCTCACATGAAATCTCCTATTATCTCCTCTGTTTTGTACCTCTTTAAAATAAGGTAAAGATAGATAAGATATTTTATTCCTTCTTCTCAAGGGAATTTAGCTGGTGGTGAACTGAATTTATAAAATAGTGAAATGTTTCTTTCTCACTCATATTGTGCTAGATGTGAAGATCTAACCTTCTAATTCTCAGGCACCCAGGTACATCCTTGTCTCATGCAATAAATGAACAAACAAAAACCCTACCTGTTACCTCTTTGAATTTCTCTGGAACTCAGGAGAGGCAAATAGTGTCCTACTGCAAAAGCAGGAATTAAATTATAGCAAAAATGGCAAAAGCGAAATATTTTTCCTCTAAACTTGTTATTTTTTACTTTGTATGTCTTGGCAGCCTAACTGTCT
Source organism: Bucco capensis (assembly GCA_013396975.1). Lineage (NCBI taxonomy): Eukaryota > Metazoa > Chordata > Aves > Piciformes > Bucconidae > Bucco > Bucco capensis. The sequence goes on from VWZO01014047.1 coordinate 1,942, forward strand.
GAAAACACTCATCTGAATTTTCTGTGCTCAACATTGCAGTCCAAGGATAAAGCCTCCAGCAAATCCTATGTGACTGAAGATACAGGAGCCTTACTGTGAGTAAAAACATTTTAAAAATCATTGCTATACCTGTTAGTAACCGAAGACCCCTTTTGGAGCAAATATTTTCCTTGGAAACATCTGAACTAATCATCTAAGCCTGGGAGCCCAAGACAGTGTAATACCACTGTTCTCATCTTCACATTGTCTGTCCCCTGCCTCAAAAGAAAAGTTTACCCTGTCTATCTATCATCTAAATGGTAATGAGCTAAATGAATTCCACCTCACTTCTGAGTTTCAGAGTGTGTCTGGGTTTATTTATTCATTTAAACACACAGGAACAAGTTTGACATTGCTGAATGTGTCCCAGATTTATGGAAAATAAAACTGTACTAATCTAGTCCATATTTTAGCTTTTTTTGTCACATGACTCCATGAATATCCAGTGATGTGAGTTTGCCCTGCAGTTCTATTCTGACTGGAAGATCATCTCCTGAAATGTAAATGTTATCTTAAGGTCATATGCTGATGAAAACCACTGGTTTGCCAAACTCTAATTTCTTGGTCATTTGACAAAGCAGCTGCTGTGCAGTTACATGGCACAAAGAAAGCTATTAAAGATGAATGAGTTACATGTTTGATTTGGCATTATTATACTGCTTCTAAAGATAAAAATTAAGATAGAGGATTATTTTTCTTGATTTAGATGAATAAATAAAGGACTTCTCACAAATATACAGGGATGATACTTCTAACGAATATTTTCTTCTACAGCATTTATAGTCTTCTAAGTGCTTCTGTGAATGCATTTTAAGGGAACAAGCCAATATCCTAGTGTGTGATACAATTGATTTGTAGCATAATAGATTGATACTGATAAAAATTCCTGATTTGGAGGAGAATACAGAGATTAGACAACTGCATATATGTCATATGACAGTAAGTGCTGCAGCTGATGTGCATTAAAGAAAATAAAAATTACAAGGTTTAGATAATCAACAGCTGGTGTCAGCTGGTACAGCACCACATCTGTGCCTCCAAGGTCTGTGAAGATGATTTTTTGCCATCTGGAGGATATTGAGCACCGGCCAATGTCAGAAGTATGATACTGGAGTCTTCTGCTTCTGCTTTGGCAAACCAGTTCAAATGCTCACTTGTATGAGTGGGGAACATGCAGTGTGGAGTCAAGAAACATTATAATTAGACATGTTTTAGGAGGTGATGCTGTCATAGCTAGTCATTCAAGGCATTTTTAGTGTGTGAGAAAGCATTGACAGGGCATCATGCTGCAGGGTTATAAGTTATGGGTTACGTGATGCTCTGTGTTCAGGAAGAGCTGGAGTGTTGGAGTTGTACCAGGGTTTCATCTCTGCATCTGAGCTCTGAGAAGTCAGCTTTGGAGGGAGGGATGTTCCTGGAAGCTCAACTTCTGGTGAAGGATAGAGAAGGGAGTGTTGCCCTGCACAATATTTGACCTTCGTTTTGCAAGAAGCAGTCTGTTACTTTCAGAAGAATATCAGCAGTGTTTTCTCTCATTAAAAATTGTTCTAGTTGAGGAATACTTTTAGTATTTTGCAACAAAAAAATTTTAAAAACCTGGAGTTTGTCATTTCTGTGGCTTCTTTTTTTCGTCTCCTGTTTTTTTTAAGTTATGAAATTCAGAAGATTCCAAATAAGGATAATAACTTAGCATTTAGAATGAGACTTTACTTATGCAGCATTCATTAACACATTAGCTAGCCCTCACACAGGCAGGGAGGTAGAAAGGTTCTCCCGGAGAGAAATAAGCATGAGTAATAACTATGCACGCACTTTCACATAGAAATGTAACCCAGAAAAATAATATTCATCAATGTTCAAGCCAATGAAAGTCATGTTCCTCTACAAATTTATCTAGAAAATTGACAAGGAATCTCTCTTCTTACTGACAAATTTCGTAGGTTACATCTCAAAATTTTGTTTTCAGATCAAGGTCTAGGATCAAAAAAGCCTTCTGAACACATTTTAAAGAGAAGAGAGAAGTGAGAATGAAGCATCTTGTATTTAGTGATTGCACTGTACTTTTCATGCGTATGTGGTCCACCTAGACAACTGCAGATAAGCGGAGAGATCTCTGCTTTAGGACGAAATAGACTTTTTCTGCTAGGGATTGTACAGGACTTCATTTTTTCTTGAGCAAGTCTGCCCTCTTTGATTCTGACAGTCACTAGTCTACTAAGAGACCTCAGGAATAGCAACATTGTGCCTCAGTTTCCTAAAACAGGAATGTTTACCTTCCTTGCAAACCAATTTTTTGTTTACCACTGAAATCATTTATTAATATCTTGCAGCTCGGGCAGTCAGCCAAGCCAGCTGACCTGCTGCACTCTTCACGGGTTGAGAACAATCTTAGGTGGCATTGTCTGTGCACATTGTCTGGTGTAGCAGTTCTTAGTAGACACCTTTGTCATGATGAAAACATATTGCACTTCATGCACCTCTTACAAAATTCAGTTCACCTCCTGAGATTTCCTGCTTTTGAAATTTACTTTTTTGAATTAGTTAAAATACCTCCTTATGACATAATTCTTGTGAAACCTGCAAGGTCTCCCTGGAGTAAGTAAATAAATAAATAATCAGGCTGGGATTCATTACTGAAATTGAGTAACAACGCAGCAGAAAATTCAACAATAAAAGATGCCTGTCACAGAACTTCAATATTTGCAATAATCCGTGAGCTGAGAGAACGCATGGTAAAATCACAGAATGATTAGGGTTGGAAGGGACCTTCAAGATCATCTAATTCCAACCCCCCTACACCACAGGGACACCTTCTACTAGATCAGGTTACTCACGGCCCCATCCAACCTGGCCTTGAACATTTCCAGGGATGGGGCAAACACAACTTCCCTGGGCAACCTGTTCCAGCATCTCACCACCCTCACAGGAAAGACTTTTTTCCTAATGTGTAACCTAAATCTTCCCTCTTCAAGTTTATAACCATTTCCCCTTGTCCTCTCGCTATGCACCTGTGTAAAAAGCCCTACCCCACCTTTCTTGTAGGCCCCCTTCATATATTGGAAAGCTGTTGGTCACCTTGGAGCCTTCTCTTACTTAGGCTGAACAACCCCAACTTGCTCAGCCTGTCCTTATAGGGGAGATGCTCCAGTCCTCTGATCATTTTAGTTGCTCTCCTCTGAACACATTCCAGGAGCTCTATGTCCTTCTTATGTTGGGGACTCCAGAACTGGACACAGTACTCCAGGTGAGGCCTCATGAGTGCAGAGCAGAGGAGGAGAATCACCTCCCTCGACCGACTGCCTAGACTTCTTTTGATACAGCCCAGCACACGACTGGCTTTCTGGGCTGCAAGGGCACACTGACAGCTCATATTAAACTTCTGGTTCACCACCACTCCCAAGTCCTTCTCCTCAGGCCTGTCCTCTATCCTTTCTCCTTCCAATCTGTATTCAATGCATGGAATTGCCTCAATCCAGGTGTAGAACCTTGCACTTGGCCTTGTTGAACTTCTTGCAGTTTGCACGAGCCCACTTCTTGAGCCTGTCAAGGTCTCTCTGGATGGCATCTCTTCTCTCCAGTGTGTTGACTTCACCACACAGTTTGGTGTCGTCAGCAAACTTACTGAGGGTGGATTCAATTCCACTGTCCATGTCACCAGCAAAGATGTTAAATAGCACCAGTCTGAGTACTGACCTTTGAGGAACACCACTCATGACACATCCCCATTTGGACACTGGGCCACTGATCACAAATCTTTGGATGCGAACATCCAGCCAGCTCCTTATCCAACAAGTGGTCCATCCATCGAATCCGTATCGTTCCAGTTTAGAGATTAGAATCTCATGCAGGACAGTGTCTAATGCTTTGCACAGGTCCAGATAGATGATGTCNGCCCAGCACACGACTGGCTTTCTGGGCTGCAAGGGCACACTGACAGCTCATATTAAACTTCTGGTTCACCACCACTCCCAAGTCCTTCTCCTCAGGCCTGTCCTCTATCCTTTCTCCTTCCAATCTGTATTCAATGCATGGAATTGCCTCAATCCAGGTGTAGAACCTTGCACTTGGCCTTGTTGAACTTCTTGCAGTTTGCACGAGCCCACTTCTTGAGCCTGTCAAGGTCTCTCTGGATGGCATCTCTTCCCTCCAGTGTGTTGACTTCACCACACAGTTTGGTGTCGTCAGCAAACTTACTGAGGGTGGATTCAATTCCACTGTCCATGTCACCAGCAAAGATGTTAAATAGCACCAGTCTGAGTACTGACCTTTGAGGAACACCACTCATGACACATCCCCATTTGGACACTGGGCCACTGATCACAAATCTTTGGATGCGAACATCCAGCCAGCTCCTTATCCAACAAGTGGTCCATCCATCGAATCCGTATCGTTCCAGTTTAGAGATTAGAATCTCATGCAGGACAGTGTCTAATGCTTTGCACAGGTCCAGATAGATGATGTCTGTTGCTCTGCCTTTGTCCACCTAGGCTGTGACCCCATGGTAAAAGGCCACCAAATTGGTCAGGCAGGACTTGCCCTTGGTGAAGTCGTGTTGGCTGTCACGAATCCCCCCTTTAATATCTGCTTTCTTTAGCAAAGCCTTCAGGAGGATCTGCTCCATGATCTTGCCAGGCACAGAGGTGAGACTGACAGGCCTGTATTTCCCTAGGTCTTCTTTTTTTCCATTTTTGAAAATGGGGGTTATGTTTCCTCTTCTCCAGTCAGTGGGAACTTCACCACACTGCCATTAGTTTTTGAATATGATGGACAATGGCTTTGCAACTTCATCCACCAGCTCTTTCAGGAGCTGTGGGTGAATCACATGTCTTTAGGTGGTCTCGAACCTGCTCTTCATCTACCGTGGGGGGATCTCCCCTTTCCCAGTCCCTGTCTTTGGCCTCTGTAGCATGGAGGGTACAACTAGAGTCCTTGCCCATTAAGACAGAGGCAAAATAGTTATTGAGTACCTTGGCCTTCTCTGCATCTTGGGTGACCAGCTCTCCTGTTTCCTTCTGGAGTGGGCCAACTTTTTCCCTAGTCTTCCTCTTATCATTGACATACATATAGAAATTTTTCTTGTTGTCCTTAACCCCCTTGCTACATCTAATTCTTTCAGTGCTTTGGCTTTCCTGACCTTATCCCTTGCTTCTCTGACTACTTCTCTGTACTTCTCCTAGGTCATCTTAGCTTTTTCCACTCATGAAATACTATACCCCCATGACAAAAACACAGCAAGACACAAATGGAGTTAAAAGGGAATTAGCAAAATGGAGGGATAGCTTCAAAACTCCTTGTCCTTGCTTAGCGTAATTCCTATTTGGGCAGAGCACATTCCTACCCCAGAGCTTCAAGTGTGAAAAGGAGAAATCATAAAAGGAGCTCATTAATGCAGTAAGGCTTATGGGCATCTATTCGGTGTACAAAGACTTTATGCCACACTCATGGTCCCAAAACATCCCCTTAACATCCAGCTGACATTTAGGTGTAAAAAATGAATGATATGGCACTCCTTGTCCTAGCTGCTTTGACCTAATTGCTTTGCCCTTCCAATATTTATACTACATTTCCATTGCTATATAGAGCTCTGCTCTTCAACATCCTCAAGATGCAGGGATTTTAAAGTCAAATGATCATGTTGCTTAGATCACCTATGTCACACATTATTAAGTTTCACCCAGCTGCCCCCAAGATTGATCCCAGTAATTGATGTTCAGTGAAAATTCTCTTCCAGAGAGACATACAGTCTTGATTTGCAGGAAGGGGGAAACAGAGAACCTGCTGTTCTCCAGCAGTTTTTTCTGGCTTGTAATCCTTCTCAACAAAAAGTTAATATCACTCTAAATCATGCTGATCCCTCTTATACCTTTCTCTCTCTAATTAAAGAGCTGTTTTCCAAATAGGTTCTTCTCTCCACACAAGTATTTCTCCAGTATTCAAATTACCTCTCCATCTTCTCCTTGCCCAAATAAGGTGCAGGGTTGCAATCAGACCCTGTTGAAGCTGAAATATGAATATATGAATATAAGAAATAACCATGACTTTTAACATTAAAGGCCCTGAAGTACGGTGCATGCAGTATTTATACAGCACATCTAGCGTATATACGTACAGATAAACACCTGTAGATTTAGATGCACCTTGGTTCTGCAGACTAACAGACCTAGAAGTAATTATTTTGTAGCAGTGTAGGCAAATTTCGCTAATAGCAGTCAGGGAAATACAGATGGTAAGAAGTAAGAAGCAGGATATGCCAGAAGCAAGAAATGAATCAGGGTCTTGCATAAGCAGGGGGAGTACAATAATCCTGTCCACTAATAACAAGTTAGGTAGATTTACTTGCCTTATCTAGATCTAAATTATTGTTCAGCTCTAAGTGGAGATCTACTCTGAAGTCACTGTCAGCCATAGATTCCTGTCTGCTCCAAGATATTTGCTGAAAATTCGGTCTCTGGATCACTTAAGTTTATCTCAGTTCCTAACTTTTCAGCAGGCTGGGCTTCATACTATTATCTATACCACAGACTTTAATTCTTTGTATATTGTGTCACCTATATCTTCTAAACCGTAGCATTTATACTTATGCATTTAGGAGTTAACCGTGTTATATTTATGTCATGTTCCTTGTTCTCTGTCCATATAATTTAGTCAAGATTTTAATTAAAATACTTCAAAATTTATTGCTATGAAGGCATAGCTGCTTTGGCTTGAGCTAGTTAGTTCTCATTTCCAAGCTCTTGTCTGGAGTTTAACAGTTTTTACATGGCATAGCATTACTCTTGATGATGGGAGACTGAACGCTAACTCCTGGACCAGGGTCAGCTGCCTCTGCTGGGACCTCCCTCCTGCCATTCATAGGAGCCCTCTCTATTAAGCATCATTATGTATCCTGCAATAACCAGGAATGCTTGGTATTTCTGCACAACGTGAAGTTCAGTCTGAATTTCTCACCCATCTTGACCTCTTGAGTATAAACTTTGTTCACGTTCCTTGCCTGCCAGAAGGTTGTCTCTTTCCTATGTATTAAATTTCGTAACTATGCAATAGGAACAAAGTATACATTCTGTATTCCTGCATGGACTGCATTACACTAGGCTGTTTTAAAACACTTTTGGCTGAACAAGCCAAGCTTCACCAGTGATGTTGCTTACACTCTTCCTGTAGCTTCTACTGATCTTCATCAGCTGCAAATTCTGTCAGCAGTGACTTAATATCTAATTCTAGACTACTGACAAAAGCATATGGTAGCCCTAAGCATAGGACTGATTCTGTGGAGACACTACTCATAATTCTCCTAGTTGATGATGATTTATCCAAGTTTTCAGATCTGTCATTTATCCTTTTGTCAGCTGATATCATCCTAAGTGGGTTTTTTCCCCTTTGCCTTCTCTTGCCTCTTCCTTTGAAAACTAAAATTGTGATATTCAGCAATGTTTTTTCCTACATAAGCTTGCTGGCAGCTCTCTTAGAGGAGTGGGTTCCTATCCACAGGAAAGCATGTGATTTGATTGAGCCACAGTGTAAACTGAAAGATAGAAGCAATCTCCTAGGTTCTGACATAAACACAATTCACATAAATAAAACGTAAATATACAAACATATATAAACTATTTCACAAAAGCTTGTTGGTTAATTTTATAGGATTTGGATATACGTTACAGATAGGTTAGTGACTAACATCCTATTTTTTTAGTATCATTTTAAAATAAATGTGTTGGTCCCATCTATGTGTTTTATTTTAGCAGTGTGGTGTTGAACACATCCAAAACATTTCTGTCAATAAAAAGATTTATCTTTGTCCCAAAAAAAACCCAAATCCTAACCCACAGAGCTGTTGAAACAGCCAGGCATTGTAGCCATTCCCCAGATAGGGTGTTAGGATTTGACTATAAACCTAATCTGCTTAATATGGTTTGGATTTATGCAGTAAGTCATGGTGGTTAATGTTTAGTGAGCTGAAACAAGAATGGAAGAAAATTATAATGAAAAGGTTGGTTTTAGAAAGCAACTTTTTATAGATGACTATGAGGGTAAATATTGGGCTAAGGATGCATATTACATGTACTTTGTCTAAGCTGGGTTTTGAAAGCCTTTTAGCTGAGATAAGCATGATCATCCGAGCAGGGCTTTTTAGCTCAAAACATTCATAATGTTGGACTATTGGCATGAGTTGGTGACGGCTGCAGAAGACAGAGGGGAAGAAAGCTGTAGCACTGTTTTTGTTATAGAGAATAGTAGCACAAGAGGCAATAGCACCTAAATTAATCATCTGTGATTTGAGAAGGGGGGACATGCAAGCTCTTAACTGCTGTCTTCCAGCAGTTTTCATCCCATCCACCTTTCAGAGCCAGGACAGCCACACTGCTGTCCCCACCGTGCCAAGACATCAACTTTGGGCTCTAAAAGCATGACAGTCAGGGAAATACGGTGATACAAGCAGACTAATCGACCCTAGGGCACTAATTAGCTGGCATGTAGCTGCTAGTTCTGGAGTTGAGTTAGTTAGTATCTGTACCAGCTTCCAAAGGGCCCGTATATAGACAAGCCCTAGAAAAAATGCACTAGTTTTTGTCTTGTTTATAAAGCCTCTAAGAGCATTTAGCCTTATTAGTTCTCCTCTCAACAGCCCATGGAATCCTTCTCTCTAGTTTTAATGTAGAAATAATGGTGTTCTATAGACACCCTCAAGGGTTTGGTCATAAGGGAAAACCCAAACCATTCTCCCTGTATAAAATGCAGGAAACATTTAACTCAAATGGTAATAAACATGCCTGCAAAGCATGGAATAGAATGGTTTTGGTTGGAAGGGACCTCTGGAGGTCATCTAGGCCAACCCCCCCACACTGGGCAGGGACATCCCCAACTAGATCAGGTTGCCCAGAGCCCTGGCAAGCCTCACCTTGAATGACTCCAGGGATGGGACCCCAACCACCTCCCTGGGCAACCTGTGCCAGTATTCCACCACACTTGTGGTGAGAAACTTCTTTCAAATGTCCAGTTTAAAGCTACTCTTTTCCAATTTAAAACCATTGCCCCTTGTCCTTTCACTACAGGCCTTTGCAAACAGGCCCTCTCCAGCCTTCTTGTAAGTTCCCTTTAGGTACTGGAAAGTCACTAGTAGGTTGCCGTGAAGCCTTCTCCTCCAGGCTGAACAATCCCACCTCCCTCAGCCTGTCTTCATAGGAGAGGTGTTCCAGCCCCCTGATCATTTTTGTGGCCCTCCTCTGGACCCGTTCCCTCAG
>VWZO01014053.1:0-22595 GCA_013396975.1 Bucco capensis
GCTGTAACTGTTCTATGATTCTATGAAAAGCTGAGATACAATTAATACTAAGACATCTAAACATTATTCATGACACACTCCCATTTCCCAACCAGACAGCTCTGCATTTCCTGTGCTCACCTAATTAATGGGTGTCTACTGGACCCATCTGCAGATCTTACTGGGGAATACTGCCACAAAACTAAATTGAGCTTGCTACAGCAGAAATTATGCAGTACCTTGGGGTACAATTAACTATATCCTTTATCCTAAGCCTTAGGCACAATCAATAATGAGTTGTTTATTTTTTTCCTGAGATGTTATGGGGTTATAAGCACAAGCTGAGAGGCTTGAATTACTTAAGTTTGATGACCTTTTTCTATTTGGATCCTAGCTCACAGCAAATCTGGAGCTAGACAAAATTTTATTACACAATAAAATTTACCAATTTTAAAATTAAGAAGCTCAACAGCCTAAAATATAAAGCACTAGGTTGTCTGTGTAAAAATTCAGTTGGTACAATATTAATAAAACAATATGAGGACCAACGCATATATTCTGTCCTTCATATATCTCTGCACACAGGACTGTTCTTAGATATTTATTTTTTTTGAGACACTAATTTAGCCAAAAGCAGCACATTCTAAAGGGCTGACAAGGATTTGAACCTACAACTCCAGCCCAGCTGACAGCAACTCTTCCCAGATCCACTAAAGACAATGCACACTTTGTCCAACTTCACTGGGAGAATCCAAGCAATATAATCTTCACACACTCATTTTTCACTAATTGTTTCACTATTTCAAGGATTTTTTCCCACTAATTTCCCAGACAAGATTTTTCTTCGTTACTTTTAAGTAAAGAATTTTATATTGAAAGGGAAAAGAATAGAATGTTTTAAAAAGTATGTTATATTCACATTCCATCAGTATTTCTCACAAATATATTTAGAAATTCCTCCTTAGAGACAAAATTTGTTTCCAGGAATAGGTTTCACCCATGCTGCATAACCATGCAGCTTACACTAGCTATCCAGGCTCTCACAATACCGTGTGAGGAGAAGAAAGCACATCCTCAAACAATCATCTCCTTGTCTTAGCTGATAACATGTTGGGTGGCAGTTGTCCACAGGAAAACACACAACTAGACAAGCTCTCAGACTAAATAAGTGTAATAATCTGAAAAATCAACAGAAGAGACTAGAAAATAGATACTTGTGCCCAGGAGTCTGCCCAAGCTGCATTCTCACACAACCCACAGGGTCATTTCTAACTCTCCAAGCACCTCTAACTTCCCTGAAAATAAGTGTTCAAGTGGAACATTAGGATTTTTAATACATGAGATAAACTGTGTTGGAGTGTCAGTCAAACTGCTATTCATCTTTTTGATTCTAAATAGGTCACAAGCAAATTGTTCTCATATTTACAAACAATGATGTTGCAACGGGAAAGAAATAACACTAGAAAGTACAATTTTTAACCCAATACCTCAGAAACCCCATTATCTTACTAAAACCCTAAAGGTGATTCTCTTGCAAGACTATAGTAAGCTCACAAAGAAAGCTCATTTCCAATCCAATTTCGAAATTTGCAATGTCCATGCCCTTTCCAAGGTCACACAGCAATGCAAGTGAAATCAGGGAATAAATACAGCCTGCAGCACAGCAAGAAAAATGATTGGTACAGGCAGGGAGTGACTAAGCTATGAAAGCAATTAGCAAGTGTGTGTTAGGATGCATTAGAATGCAGGCTGTAGAGGAGAGAAGGCAAAGCTGACTCTGCTTAGACTCTAACTGCTGCACCTATACATCTATACCCAACTTTATTATGGTGTTATTAGCTGTGACCTCCCAGCTGCAAGCGTTTGCTTACTGTGATTCCAGAATAAAGGAAACTGGAGGGGTTTCCTCACCCAGAGTAAAGACTAGAAGGGTTAGGACTCATGCAGACAAATAAGTATGTTCAGAGCTGGGGAGCTGTCTCTCCAAAGAGAGTAACTTGACAGACAGTGACTTATAGACTGCTTCAGGGAATCTCAGGTCTGTGAATCTCTTATTGATATCTGCAAACTGAGGAATATTTCTTATTGACAACCCCCTGGTTCACCCTGAAATGTGTGAATGTGAATTGGTTCAATTTTATATCCTCCTTCAGGTATTAGATTGTATGGCTAGGCTTGGCGAACGAAGCTCCAGNAAAATGCTCCTCTACTATGACAAGTCAGCTTTGTTTCTTACATGGTTGTGTGGAGATGTGATGTTGTGTAGGATAAAGATATTTTTACTGGGCATTGTAATTGGAAAAATGTCATTTTCCACCAAAATCTAGCAGAGTCCCATGAATTCCCCCAGGACAAGACGGTTCCCAAGTAACATAACACTCCTCATTGGAAAAATCCATGGGTCCAAAAGTGTGCATAGATTAAGAGAGAGAGAAAACCAGATATTCCTTCTGCTCATGAGGACCAGTCAGAGATATGGCTTCAAGTCCAAGCACGTTTGCATCCATCTGGTTTCCTGCAGACAGAGCCAGAGTGTGACAGAAAGCTCAACTAAGTCCTTGCTTCAAACATCATCTGGTGCTTATTGAGAACAGTGGAGACCCAGAGTACAATGACTAATCTCTGTGAAAGCCTGAGCCTGGAGTGACTCATCCAGCTTTTGAAATTAAGACATTGATATTCCTTTTCTTTTTTAATAAAAAAATGCTTCTGAATTTAGCTTTTTTTTTTTATTTTGAGAGGTCAGTCAAGTTTGGCTCAGCTCAAGGAGAGCGAAACCTTATCTTTGACTTCAATCAGACAGTTTTGCAGCATTGCAGTAGATCTCATCTGTCAACAGTTGAAAGCCACCATATAGGGAGAAAAATAGGGAGAGACCTTTCATGGAAATACTCCATTGAACTCTATTGAAATGCATTAGTCTAAGAGATCTTTTGTACTAGGAAAGCTTTCTGGGGCACAGAGTGGGAACATGCCTTTCTTTTTTTAATGCAGCAGAGAGAAATGCTTTCAAAAGAGAAGCAGTTGGCAAATATAGATCCAGTTGATATTTCTAATACTTTAACCAGGCTAGTGCTTGTGAATAATCAGTTTACTCATCCTTATGATATACTGGAAAGCAGCTTTGAAGAAATACTTCATATATTTGACAGATGTTGTGCTTTTAAGGTCAGAATTGAAGAGTATAACCATGTAAGTCTGGTTACTTACACAACTGTTGTTACAGATTTTCAGTCAGCATTTTTCTTTATACGTAACGGAAATCTAATTGATAATTTTGTTGATGCCTCTAACTAGACAAAAGATAATCATAGTCTCCTATATGATTGAGCTAAACATTTCATTTCAGTCTGCAATATTTCTCATCATCCCAGCATGCTTGGGAAAAGCCTGTTTTGGTGAAAGAGTTCCATAAACAGTGGCATCAAGACTTGATAAGAGCACATAAGGATTTAAGCTTGTCAATACAGTAGTGTATACTAGCCAATAGACAAGCCACCTAGAAGCAGAGCCTCAAGCCATCTTCCTTTGAGTTTCCCCACCAGTGTCCCATACATTCCAGAGACTGGTGCAACCTGTGGAGCAATGCAAATTATTCCTGGTTCTAAAGTGGAAAATGTCTTACAAAATGAAGCTACAGCAGTCTTTGAAGTGGACAAAAGTGTTGGTGTTAGGGGTTTATAACAGATACAATCCCTGAAGTAGGGCAATTTTAAAGGAAGCTGTAAAAAAACCTAGTGCTGTTCTTCACTGTCAACCAAACACTCTTCCATTAGAAAAAAGTACAAAGAACATCCTCCAAGGAATTCTAAAGGATCAACAGCTGCACTTCACCAATACACACGCAATACTCAATGTGAAGTGGGAAGGAAACGTGCCATTGCAATACAGAGTGAACTCCACACTTAGGTTTATGGGAGCTGCACTTGGTGTTGTGGAGAAGTAAAACAAAGGAATTACAAACACATGCTAGCTGTCTGAAATTATTAGTAGGCAGACTGATGTGATTACATTCTATAAGTGACTGCAAAAGAGCTTTGAATAACTCTTCCAGGGGAGCAATGATTTTTATACCTTAGCTGCCACAGTGGTTGGTATGATAGCTTACCTTTTATGGCATCATGCCTGCTGTGGCTCAGTCTAAAATGTATTCAAGCTTATCTTTTCCTCCAAGGGTGATTTTTATACCATGGCTTGGAATCTTAAATAAAATGCTTTATCCAGTTGTGACTTTGCATGCAGGTACATTTGCCATGGAAGCTGTTACACACCACAGTTGACATCGAAACTTTTGCATTTAGGCAGTGAGAAGTAAAGCTGTAAACAGATAAAATATATATATATTCACATCAGATGGTGAATAACAAGGTTTTATGCTGCTCACTGCCCCAAACAAGTGTTTCTGCCATCTAAACAAGCTGATCTTTAAAGCCACTTCCAAACAACATTAATGATATGGTATTGAAAAACATCCAGAAATGACATTGTCCTTCATGCAGTGTCCTTTACCCAGGCCAGCAACAAAACAATTGCCAGGGAAGCTCTTAACAACACATATGCTCAGACTCTGCTAGTTTCTGTTAGATTCAGCTATTGATGCAGCAGGTCACAATGCAATTTAGAAGCAATTAAAAGGTAATGAATGTGCTGAACTGAAACCTCTGCCTGGGAGGCTTTTTCTGTGTACGAGGGAAAGTAGATAGATTTGTGTCCTTCAGTACAGTTCTGCTTGTGGAATGGTAAAGGAGAATGCTTCTGAAATGGGCCTCAGATGTCTGAAGGACAGTGTGTTTTTGTGAACAGGAGCACTGCTGAACTACTGTGATATAGCAGCCTAAACTCCTGCATAGAAAATAAAAGCAGAATCTTAAACCACTACCTATTGGGGCATTCTTTCTCTATAATAAGGCTTTGGGATAAAAAAGACAACTTGACACTACCCTTTGGAAACCATACAATCTCCATACACTGCTGCATAGCTGTGGGATTAATATCCTATTAAACAAGGTAGAAATTATCTGTGGAGCTAATGGCAGTGTATGTCAAACACTGATTAAAACAATTACAGCCTATTAAGCCATGTGTGTTCCAGTGGTTTATCCTCATTTGAAAGATTTATTTGAAATCCCATTTCATGGTTCTGTTCTCATTAAAGTTACAGCTCTGTATCTTCAAGCACTTTGTTGGTATTCCACAATGGGTCAAATCAGGGACAATAAATAGTGTTCCTTATCTTTCTATACCTTTATATTTGGGTGTATACTTTTCTTTGGAGCACTCGTATAAGAGCTAATGATTAACTGGCTTTAGACCTATTCAGACATTAAGGATGTCAGTGTTTTAAGAATCAAAACTAAGCTCCTACAGAGATAAACAACTTTCTTACTGCTTTTAAATAGATTCCTACATGAGTATGTACAGTTTTCAAGTTATAGTTGCTGTATATATTCTTTACATTTAAGATAGACAAATATGGTGTATACAGAGAAATAAGAATATATAAATATAAATATATAAATATTTTTAAAAAATGATAAACATTTATATATATTTATATAAATACATTTATGAATATAAATATATTTATATATATGAACATATTTATATAAATTTATATAAATATATATATATATAAATATAAATAAGAAATAGCCACCTAGATAATACTGAGAAAAGATCACATTTGTGTCTAGCAGTAGACATCTGCATGGCTCCTTCCTTTCAGCTGCCAGTTTCCTGCCTTTTCTCCTGATAATTCCTCCTTAGTAACAACTAAAGCAGCAGAAAATCCATGTTTTACCAAACAGCCAAGCAGCTTGTGCTCAGGTTAGCCAGAGCCCATTTCAGCAATGTTTTGAATGATTGACAGTTTCCAAACCACAGAACTAATCAGAATGTTCATTGCAATATATTCTGCTTTCTAATTTATGACTAGTTCACAGGCTCAATTAGATTTCTTGAAGCATACTAAGGTTTTGTGTGTCAATAGTAACAATTCTGAGGTAGCCTTTTTATCAGAGACCACTAACAGATAATAAATATACAATCATGTTGCATGTTGAAATACACTCCAGGCTTATCCTTGTAAAAAAGAAAGCTTTTCTATCAGCTATTTTATTTACAAATAAATGGTTTTTTAAAAAATATTACAAGATGACAGCCTGCAAAGCTAGCAATGTCTTACCCTCTATGGATCAAACATTAAAACCTAACTGCTGTTCCTTCAATACCAGGTGACAACACTAGAACCAAAACCTGCTGGTTTGCGGGGTAATGGAAGAAAAGTCAAAAAAGCACTGCTTGCCCTTCCTTCTGGAATATTTTCTGTGGTTTCAGAGGTCAAGGATTTACAGAGATTCAGTTACAATTTTGCCTACTTTAAGTCAAGTCTTCTAACATATAAAACATTTACATTTCATCTTTTGTTCAACACAGTACTGATAAGTCAATGAGTTCTAAAAGAATACCTAACAGTCCATAATAAATAGAGACTCATTATGCTCGTTGTGTGCCCATGAAAGTCTTATCAGTAAGATTAATTCAGCTATTCAATCCTGATATTTGCTAAAAGATTCAGTAAAACTTTTTGTCCAAAATATATTGTATCCCACAAGACATGCAAGATTTGTTAAAAGTCCAGAAACGTTAAGGTATCCTCAATAAAAAAACCCAAACAAAACAACTTGAAAATAATTCACTAATCTTCTTCAAGTTAACATATTCTTCTGATTATTAAAAAAGATGGCAGGGTCAGGTTAAGAGATAATAGATACATGCAGATAACAGGCAAAGGCCTACCCAATCTGCCTGGTGTCAGGGGTCAAGAGTGAATCCATCCCTGACCCTAAAACACTCTGCATTGGTCTGATACACTTAGAACATTATTCTGCAAAAAAAAAATGAAGCAAAGAAACTGGCTATGAGTGGTTGAAATTCCTCAAAACTCCTGGAGCAGTCACCTACAGACCTTGATGGACACAGGGGAGAGTAAGACTTTTTTGGAGGTCCAATCACACCCAAGTAATTGAAAGCTTAGATATCACCCAGCGAGGTAGTGGAAGCCTCACCCTTGGAACCATTCCAAAAACAGATGTCCCTGCTCACTGCCTAGAGAGTGGGCTAGATGATCTGTAAAGATCCCTTCCAATCCAAAACATTTTATGATTCTATATGGGGTCAACTATCCTATAGGACTCAAAAGACTTTGACTCTCAAAAGTTGGTTCAGTTTTCCCCCCCAAAACCACCTCAGATTGCATATTTCAGATAACCCTTAGAACCTGACCTGAAAACTTTGCACCCATCCAAAGGCCAGCATAAGATCTTATTTTTTTCCCACTAAATCACATCAAAATAAAATTTCCTGCCTTTTTTTCTTTTTTTTAAGATTTTATACTCTTTACTGGGTTATTTGTATTGGGCTTCCTGAATTTCCTGAATCACACTGGCAATTCCCAGCTCCTAGTTCTGTGCCCAATGCTGCTCATACCACCAGCGCAGGGAACTACCATGAAAGTAAGCCTTAAGGACAGAAATACTTGGAAGTTTCTGAATTTGAGTATTTAGCTCCAATTTATACCTTGGGAAATCTCTTATCATGTCTGATAGAAAGTTAATGATCTGGAAATGTCACTCAGGAAGTGTCACAAGTTTGGGGGGAAAACTTAACCAAATCCAATGCTGTCATTCTGGCAAGACATTTATTGTCAAGAGTAGGCCTATTTCATATGTATTTCAATAACACATCTGCCGTATGAATCAGAATGTATGTATATGTATGTATGTATGTATGGCTAGGNAAAATTACCCTGGAGGTAACAGCAGTGGCAGCAATAAAAAGATGCAGATGTTTATAAATTAGAAGGAATAATTAGTATAGTGGTCTTGTTAACTTCAGAGAGGCATTATTGCAAACCTATATGTACAAGGAAAATAGATCTAATTTGCAAAAAAATAAAAAATAAGGCCCCAAAGTGGGTTCCTGAGCTGCATAATGTGCCTCTTCTGCTGCAGCTAGTCAAATAATGTCTTGGTTTGACAGGGCAATTTTTAGGAAGAGCCAGATAAAAGAGCCTACCCCTCCCAGGATAAAGGAAGAAATATATAATGAGAACACATTAACACCTGAGGCAAAGTGATGAAGAATAACTTTAACAAATAAATATATATATAACAGTGCAAATACAGAAACAGGTAGGAAAAAAAGCTTTCCAGGTCCCTCCCCCCTCACTGTGCCATGAGATTTCTCCCCACCACCCCCAACAAAACCTGCAAGAAATATAGTCTGGTTGGGGTGGGAAGAAAGGTGAGGTGAGCTGAGATGATGGATGGAGCCAGGGACTTGGATGACTGAAGAGGAAAAGTCCCCAGTGTAGATGGAAGGCAGAGCACCGCGTGGTCAAGATGGCGGAGGCCACGTGGCAGTCCTTTCTCTTCTCTGTGTTGTCTCGGTGAGGTGCAGAGGCAGAGAGAGAGAATGAAAAAAAGCTATCCTTCCTTCCTCATCTGAGTCTCTGTGTATATTAGAGGTGTGATCTAAAAGCTATGGAAGCAATGAATCATTCCACCAGCTTCAGTAGGCTTTGGATCAAATCATGTTATCACCATACAAAGCAAGGCAGAGAAGGTATTTTGGACAAAGTAAGAAATGAGTAAAAGCATTGTAAGACACGAGGAATCATTGTGTCTTTGCATTTTGGACACTGAGTAGCTCAGGACATCTTGAAAATGTTAACTTGTTTTCTTGACAAGGCGTGCCAAAGCCAACCCAAGGCAAGGGTGTGAGGCCCTAGAGATGCACAAGTCTACAGCCAAGTATGCTATATGTTTGCACTGTGAATGAAATTGCTTTGGATGAACTTTCATACAAAAGCACACATTATTCCACAACCTTTTCAGCTCGCAGAAGTCCCCTTAAAGAGTTAAATGTGTGTAAGGGCTACATTAAACAGGGAGTTGCACACTTGGCCTCTGATTCAATAATGCACTTACTTTAAGTGCATTGACTTCGTATATTTGAAGTTAAGAGTATGTATAACATGCTGGATCAGCACTTGGTAATCCATTTACTTGTGCCTCCTCCCAGGAGATATCTCCTTCTCTCTTGGAGATGCCTACTCCCTCCCTTGTAGTGCTTCTCCAAGTCCTCTTCAGCTTTCTTCTCCACCTTTCCAGACTCTCTTTCCCTTCTCTTCCTGCCCACATCAGGGAATCTTTCCTCTCCTTCTGGTGTCTCCTTCCACCATACACAGGTCTGCAGCTCTCTCCTATACCTCTCTAGGGCCTCACACCCTTGCCTTGGGTTGGCTTTGGCACGCCTTGTCAAGAAAACCTCTGACAACAAGTTAATATTTTCAAGATGTCCTGAGCTACTCAGTGTTCAAAATGCAAAGTGTCCTGGTTTGACCAGAAGCTAAGGTCAAAAGAACAATCTTTTGAGAGGATTTTGCTACAATACCCCCTCTTCCCAAAATGGGAACAGCAATAAACAAAAATAAGAAACACTAGGTATGCAGACAGTGAATTTCTAAGAATAGCTTTATCTAAATTTAAATGGTACAACAATATAGAAAGATAAGGTGGTTAGTTCAAAGATGGATTCGGCCCTTTTTCCCTACCATAAATCATCAATGTCTGTCCTGCGGGCACAAAGTCCGCAGGTTTCAAATCAAACTCCTCTTCCCCCCTTCCAACCAATCACCTCCCCCCCCTTACTTTCACACCGGGATGGGAGTTGCACAGATATCAGAGGAATTTCAAGAATGCCAGAGGGAAAAAGGCCGACTTCTGAACTCACAGCCGATATGAGAGCAAGCAAAGAGCAGCCAGCAACCAGAAGGAACAGGAAACAGGAAGAGGAAATCTCAATTCTCTCTTAAATACACAAAAATTACATCATCCCTCCGCGCAGTCCGTGATTTGCTGCTTTCCTGTCTTTCTTGAATGATGTCTCAGGGTTACAGTTCTTGACCCCCCCGTCCAGAGATGCCGCGATGATGGATTCGCTTCTGCGCATCTGCGAGGTTTCGTTCTTATCTCTTATCAGCTTCTTGGCTTCTCCCGGCAAATTCTTTCGGGGGGGGGGGGAAGAGTTCAACTACTGAGTCCTTTTCTTTTAAAGAAACAGTGTCCATATCCAAACCCAAAAGTTCAAAAGGGAACATGACGTACACTCTTAAATTTTAATCACTCCAGGACACAAAGACACAATGATTCCTTGTGTCTTACAATGCTTTTACTGGTGTACTCCAGCTAGCTTTCCCAGAAAGGGAAGCACAAGGTAGTACAGCTTGGCAGATAAAGATATGTGAAAATCATAGCTAAAAATAATTGTTTTTCATTATTTTTTTTAATTTGTGGAATACTTCAGTAGCTTTATGCAACAGAAAGCATTTTCCACCCAGAACAACTCAGAAAAGGATTTTTGCTAAAGTCAGAGCTAAGAACCTACTTGATGGTAAGAATTTCAATGCTTTCTTGAACCAGGATACCAATTCCCTGAATATCTCCTTCCCTTTATTACTTGGAGACTATACAGACTTCTTCTGATTTGCTGCAACAGATCAACAATAGCTAATCAAGAAGTTGTTCTGCACTTGAGGTACAACTCCAAACCCAGTTTGTGCTCATTAAATCCTGCTTCCCTAATAAATCTATACAAATTAAAACTTGCCAGGCTTTTCATCTGTTCAATAAAAGGTTACCATTTCCTTCCTCAGTAGTGTACATCCAACCATACAATTCTTCAGAGAGGATTATTTCTATCATCGTATTACTTCCTAGATCATGACTGTTCTGTAATATCCTTTAACAATCAATTAAACCTGAAACAAAGTCCAACCAATATAGAGTTAATGGCTTCAAATCTGACATCTGAAAAGCCATGGAAATGGGAATAGAAAAGTGTTTTAAGAATCTTCAGGCTAATGCTAACTTAACCAAGTAATGCTCTTCTAATATACTGAATTTTTGTTCAGTGAATTGATACAAATCCTAGCAGCACTCAATATGATGGTGAACTTTCAGCTATCATTCTGGTGCCTTCTTTAATATGTATACTTTCCAAGAATTCAAAAGAGGGAGTCTCAGCTACTGGGGTTAAACACAGCAACAATTCCAGCGATGTTTTCTGTGCCTAGCACAAGTTCAGGAGGAGCTGTGTCACCCGTAGATGGCAGCATCTTACCACCTTGTCCCGACGGGAAAGCAATCTCCTAGGTTTTTATTCTTGATAGTGAATGGATTTGAAAGAGGGGGGAGGGAAGCAGGAAGTCCAGAATCCACATAGATGACAGAAACAAGACAAAACTCATGATCATTCTAAGTTTTTTCAGTAGCACTAGAATCTGCAGGTGTGTTTCCTGCTGCATTTCTATGTCATCAGATTGCTTGTTGGCCTTATTACCTCTTTTTGCCACAGGGCCACTACATTTGGACAACACTAAGTATCAGGAGCAAATCTATTTGCCAGCACTATTAACTTTATTATACATTTGATTTTCCTTGAAAAATGCCATGATATTTTGGGACAGTAGTCAAGCAATTTCCTAGAAGGTAAAGATTGATGCTAGCATATGCTGTGAGCGCACAGGCTTTTTGTGCAGCTGGAAAGCTAACTCCATCTCCTTCAAAAGTGCCTTGAGATTCATAGATGTAAGGTCCCTATCACGTATGGGTAGAGGAAAATACACCTTTTTATTGTAGTTGGTAAGATCAGAAATCTTAGCTTTATGTCTGATCTCCATAATTAAGCACATACAAAACTTCAGCTCCTCTAACTTTAAACTTCACTCCAAACCTCCATGAACTCCTTCAGGCTCAGTCTGCCACAAACTGTCAACCTCATTTATTTTGCTGTGTCCAGGTTCTCCATTTCAAAGAAAATAGGAAACTGTTTTGCATAAACTCTGCACTTGCTTTTAAAGTCAATCTCTTTGTGTATAAAGGATAAAGCATTTTTCAATATAGTCTCTGGAAGAAGCCATGTAAAGCAGTTCATAATTGCAAAATCCTGCAATCAGCTGAACTGCAAGCAATATAAGAAAAGTCAATTAACTGTACCCTGATAAGAAACTTCTCTTTTAGAAAAGCATTATCTCTTCAAGAGA
Source organism: Bucco capensis (assembly GCA_013396975.1). Lineage (NCBI taxonomy): Eukaryota > Metazoa > Chordata > Aves > Piciformes > Bucconidae > Bucco > Bucco capensis. The sequence continues at coordinate 12,086 of VWZO01014053.1, forward strand.
GAAGCTCCTCCCTCAAAGAAGTGGAGAATGACAGTTATACAAAATAAAGAAACCAAGAACTATTAGAAAACATTTGTTACAGTGGCAGAAAAAAACCCCAAATGTTAGAAGTAACCTTAGTGATGCAAAAATCTTTATCAAGAGAAAGCAGGCAGGAACACAGAAACTACTCATCAGAATTTTATGCCTCCTTTCATCAGAAACACCTCCACTTTGGCACTAATCACATAGGAGAACATTTGAGCAATCCCTAATGAGAAAGGCTTATAGAAGAGCCAGTTTGTTTCACCACAGAACTGGAGATTTCAGAAAGCAAAATAAAGAGCTAGAGTATCTCAGAGAGCTCTCCAAACCCAGGTGCTCGTGTTACAAAAAATGTGCTCTTTTGAAGGAGATAGAGACATGTTTGTTTTCAGAATTCCTAGTGTCTTTGTAATTTTTCTTTCCATTATTTTTATGAGACACCAAGCCCACCTTAGAATCAGCAGCTCACTTTCAATTCTGCACTTCCAACTCAAAACTTCAGTCAGTTTACTCCTTTTCACAGGTAATTAGGGATTTTTCTTTTGCTTCTTTCCACTCTAGCTTTTCAAGTTCCCTAACCAGTACACTCAGCCAAATTGCTCTCCCTTCTCAATTTCTAATTCTTTCAGGTAACACCTACAGCTAGTAGATGATGGATAGAGTTGAGAAACTTTTCACCTTCCCCTAGTTTCTCCTTTCAGGCAGGCAGCTATGTCCTCCAAATTCTCTCCTTCTAGAGCTGACCATATTTGCATTTTAGTGCTCAACATTGGACATGATGATCTTTCTTCCATCCATTTTGGGACACAGGAGCTAGCTGGCAAGCAGATAGATGTAACTCTCAGTTCAACAGTGACTGGTATTCCAGGAAAGGATGAGTGCTGTACAGAGTTAATCAGCTTGCAACAAAATCCTCTCAAAGATTAGGTGGCATGGTTTACACAAAACTGAGGCTGTCAAGGGCAAGGAGAAAAATAGGAAATCAACTTAACCAGTAAGTAGGATAACTCAGCATCATATGAGAGAAGATGCATTTCACAGAACTTCTGCCTTATCTATTGTAGTGCTTCAAATACTCTCTGTGAAGGAGCCAGGATAGGGGAGAGAAGACTTGCAATTAAATTACATGAATGCAGTTACAGATAAAAGTAACTTCATGGCTCAGAGTGCTCTTATTTTTCAGCAAAATAAAGACATACTGGGTACCTGTGTTCAGCATATACTTCTCCCTTTGTTTCCCTCTTCTATCTACAAGGTAGAGATGATATCATCCATTCATTTCACAGAGGGTGCATGAAGGCAAAAAGATTTCTGAAGCTTTCATGTGACTGATCAGTAGAGCTGGCTAGGGCCAGTGGCTGGCACCACTGATACTGCAGCAGATGGCAACCAGACTCAGGGGCTGGATCCTGGGATCCGATTCAGGAACTCTTGGATCAGGATTGAAAGCTGAACAGACAGAGTCCTCCTCAGATATTGGCCATTGAAGAAGGGCAAGAAGAAGAGCTGACCCTCATGATCCCTCAGTTTGATATAAAATATGATTTGTATGAAATGGAATATGTAGTTGGTCACTTCAGGGTCACCTGTCCCATCCACTCCTCCCTGCAGGTGCTGCCTTTTGCTCTGCACCCTCATCATGGGTCACAAGACTCAGCAGTGACCTTGGTCTGCATACCAATCCATGGTAGTACATCTAAACGTCAGGTCTTATCACTGCTAGAAGCAGGCAGTGTCTGCTATAACATACAGTTAGTTTCAGAAAGTGCAGTGACTTAGAGGAGATTTAGCTTAAAGGTAAAATCACTGAACAGAATTAGTTCTGTTCTAACTCAAACCAGGACACAAAGGTATGCCATGGTGTTAATTGTATTGTAAATAAAGCTGACCATGTTCCCCTCTCTGAATTAACACCCACACCTAACACTTCTGTTCTTAAAAGGAAATAAGAACATTTACCAAAGTGACACTGCATTAGCTATCTGCCTTAGGCTTTTCATGAGATTAGACTTCATAAAACAGTGTCCTCATCACTCCTGTGCTGCACAACACACATATCACCAAGTCACTGAACTTCATCATTCAATGGGAAAGACCATCTAGGCACACATAATTTCATGGGTTTTTCCTCTTGCTCTTTGCTACAAGCAGGACAATTTTATATTGGAAATATGCTTATATAGTCTACACACACATCTCCATCTAGTGGTTGGTCCCAGTTCATCACTTCTCCTCTAAAAGGCTCAGTTTGAAGCAATCTAGGTGTGTACTTTGACACCACAAACCTCCACTGTCTCCTCCTCCTGAGGCACTGCTGTCCAGGGAGCAGAGGTGAGAGCAGGGGAAGTGCAGACCCTTTGCCATAACACTGCTCAAGCAGGATCTGTCTGTAAATTCATACCCAGGCACCTCAACACCTTTCATTATTCAGGTTTGCAATAGGAGACCTTGGTAGAATGTAGCTGAAAGTTGGGGAGAAGGCATCAGTGGACCTGTAGTAGCTAGAGACACTTTACTATGGGTCCCACAACAGGGAAAAGTTGTTAGAGTGTGTGTGTTACCTGAGCAATGGAAATCCTAGTTAGGGAATAGCTCTAATGAGACTGTTGTAAATGCCCTCTGCTCTGAAGCAGACACCAGCATGTACAAAAATGCCCACGAGTATGCAGTTCTTCTGTTTTCATATAATTTATACATATACAAATATGTTCTATATATAATTAGATATATCTACAAATTTATAAAAACAGAATATACATATTTATTATACACCTAAACATACTTGGGATAAAAAGGATTTTCCAAGAGACAGGGAAGACAAACTACTCCCAAGTACTTGGTGTTTTAGTTAAGCCTGAAGCTTTGCCTAACAGTACCCTGAAGCCAAACTAATTTGAGCTTTTCCAAGCCCTTACTGAGCTATGAGCCTGACAGATTAAGAAGTTACTGGATTAGTTCTTTCCATTCCGATTTTTGTTCATATGTTGTCTTATATAGCCAATTTCTAGATCTTCCTGTAATTATGAACACACATTCCATTATTATTGGCCACAAAATTGTGCTTCCATTTCTCTAAGTGGAAACTTCCATAAATTGCCAATGTTCTCTTGAGGATTGCTAAATGGTTGTGTCTCAGGAGGAATTCAGTACCTTACGTGGTCAACCTAAATTTAATGTAGTAGTCACCAAAAATATCACTCCACAACACTTTAAAAAGTAACAGAATTGATAAAAAATTGATCTTTGCAAAGAACCCTGCAGAGTCAGATTCACTGTGGCCACCTNTCAACTTAACCAGTAAGTAGGATAACTCAGCATCATATGAGAGAAGATGCATTTCACAGAACTTCTGCCTTATCTATTGTAGTGCTTCAAATACTCTCTGTGAAGGAGCCAGGATAGGGGAGAGAAGACTTGCAATTAAATTACATGAATGCAGTTACAGATAAAAGTAACTTCATGGCTCAGAGGGCTCTTATTTTTCAGCAAAATAAAGACATACTGGGTACCTGTGTTCAGTATATACTTCTCCTTGTGTTTTCCTCTTCTATCTACAAGGTAGAGATGATATCATCCATTCATTTCACAGAGGGTGCATGAAGGCAAAAAGATTTCTGAAGCTTTCATGTGACTGATCAGTAGAGCTGGCTAGGGCCAGTGGCTGGCACCACTGATACTGCAGCAGATGGCAACCAGACTCAGGGGCTGGATCCTGGGATCCGATTCAGGAACTCTTGGATCAGGATTGAAAGCTGAACAGACAGAGTCCTCCTCAGATATTGGCCATTGAAGAAGGGCAAGAAGAAGAGCTGACCCTCATGATCCCTCAGTTTGATATAAAATATGATTTGTATGAAATGGAATATGTAGTTGGTCACTTCAGGGTCACCTGTCCCATCCACTCCTCCCTGCAGGTGCTGCCTTTTGCTCTGCACCCTCATCATGGGTCACAAGACTCAGCAGTGACCTTGGTCTGCATACCAATCCATGGTAGTACATCTAAACGTCAGGTCTTATCACTGCTAGAAGCAGGCAGTGTCTGCTATAACATACAGTTAGTTTCAGAAAGTGCAGTGACTTAGAGGAGATTTAGCTTAAAGGTAAAATCACTGAACAGAATTAGTTCTGTTCTAACTCAAACCAGGACACAAAGGTATGCCATGGTGTTAATTGTATTGTAAATAAAGCTGACCATGTTCCCCTCTCTGAATTAACACCCACACCTAACACTTCTGTTCTTAAAAGGAAATAAGAACATTTACCAAAGTGACACTGCATTAGCTATCTGCCTTAGGCTTTTCATGAGATTAGACTTCATAAAACAGTGTCCTCATCACTCCTGTGCTGCACAACACACATATCACCAAGTCACTGAACTTCATCATTCAATGGGAAAGACCATCTAGGCACACATAATTTCATGGGTTTTTCCTCTTGCTCTTTGCTACAAGCAGGACAATTTTATATTGGAAATATGCTTATATAGTCTACACACACATCTCCATCTAGTGGTTGGTCCCAGTTCATCACTTCTCCTCTAAAAGGCTCAGTTTGAAGCAATCTAGGTGTGTACTTTGACACCACAAACCTCCACTGTCTCCTCCTCCTGAGGCACTGCTGTCCAGGGAGCAGAGGTGAGAGCAGGGGAAGTGCAGACCCTTTGCCATAACACTGCTCAAGCAGGATCTGTCTGTAAATTCATACCCAGGCACCTCAACACCTTTCATTATTCAGGTTTGCAATAGGAGACCTTGGTAGAATGTAGCTGAAAGTTGGGGAGAAGGCATCAGTGGACCTGTAGTAGCTAGAGACACTTTACTATGGGTCCCACAACAGGGAAAAGTTGTTAGAGTGTGTGTGTTACCTGAGCAATGGAAATCCTAGTTAGGGAATAGCTCTAATGAGACTGTTGTAAATGCCCTCTGCTCTGAAGCAGACACCAGCATGTACAAAAATGCCCACAAGTATGCAGTTCTTCTGTTTTCATATAATGTATACATATACAAATATGTTCTATATATAATTAGATATATCTACAAATTTATAAAAACAGAATATACATATTTATTATACACCTAAACATACTTGGGATAAAAAGGATTTTCCAAGAGACAGGGAAGACAAACTACTCCCAAGTACTTGGTGTTTTAGTTAAGCCTGAAGCTTTGCCTAACAGTACCCTGAAGCCAAACTAATTTGAGCTTTTCCAAGCCCTTACTGAGCTATGAGCCTGACAGATTAAGAAGTTACTGGATTAGTTCTTTCCATTCCGATTTTTGTTCATATGTTGTCTTATATAGCCAATTTCTAGATCTTCCTGTAATTATGAACACACATTCCATTATTATTGGCCACCAAATTGTACTTCCATTTCTCTAAGTGGAAACTGCCATAAGTTGCCAATATTCTCTTGAGGATTGCTAAATGGTTGTCTCTCAGGAGGAATTCAGTACCTTACCTGGTCAACCTAAATTTAATGTAGTAGTCACCAAAAATATCACACCACAACACTTTAAAAAGTAACAGAATTGATAAAAAATTGATCTTTGCAAAGAACCCTGCAGAGTCAGATTCACTGTGGCCACCTGCTATGAGTGTAGAAATGCCTCATGGCAGAAGGATGGGTTAAACCACGCTCCTCTCCTGGGCCACTCTTAACAGTTTTCAGCTCTGTCCTTGAAATTAAAGCATCAGTTGCTACTGTTAGAAGAAAAATGAGTAAATAGAGAAAGGAATCACAGAATCCCAGAATGGTCAGGTTGGAAGGGACCCTAAAGATCATCTAGTTCCAACCTCCCCACACTGAGCAGGGATGCCAACCACTAGACCAGGTCACCCAGGGCCACGTCCAGCCTGGCCTTGAACACTNCCCAGTCTGTACTCATATCTAGGGTTACTCCTACCCAAATGCAGGACCTTGCATTTTGACTTATTAAACTTCATTTTATTCTCTTGGGCCCACTCTTCAAGTTTATCCAGATCCCTCTGGATGGCATCCTGCCCTTCTGGCCTATCAACCACAGCACTCAGCTTCGTGTCATCCGCACACTTGCTGAGGGTGCATTTGATATCTATGTCCAGGTGGTTAATGAAGATGTTGAAGAGCACAGGTCCCAAGACAGAGCCCTGAGGGACCCCACTCGTCACTGCTCTCCACCTGGACAAAGAGCCATTGACCACGACTCTCTGATAGTGTCCTTCCAGTCATTTTTTTATCCATCGAACAGTCCACTCATCAAATCCACATCTCTCCAGTTTGAAGATGAGGATGTCATGAGGAACCGTATCAAAGGCCTTACAAAAGTCCAAAGGAAGGAGTGGGAAGAGGTAGATTGGCTTGCTGTTTTCTTAGGGAGCTTGTACCAGTGGAATGAAGACCATCTTTTGAAGTGAAAATGATAAAGTCCGATGGCTCAGGTCTGTTTCTCTCTTCACTACACTCTGACGTGCACCCTCTGCATCAACACAACTTTTCTCTCACGAGAGGCTGCAGGTAGGTTTTCCTAGAGAAGTACAGCTGGCACACTTAAAATCTGGCCTTTAAAAATTTCCTGTATTAACAGTGTAACAAGCAGAAATAATATCTAATTTCAAAATTATTAATACATTCCATAAATCCAGCTGCTTCCTCTTCAGAGAGGAGAACTTAGGCTTGTAGGTCTATTTACCACCTGGTTAAACACTGCTTAACCTCACTGCACTAGCCAGCTACTCCTCACAGAAGCTGAATTTTGGCTAATAATGTCCCAATTAAACAACAGTCACTGTCATTCACTCTCATTAGGCTAAATTGGCTTCCTGGGACATGTCCCAATAAAGCAGCTATCCTGGTTAAAGGCTTACCAGGTAAGTAAGATAGGCCACACATTGCTGTGTGAGCTGGTCTAGGTGCTCCTGCTCTGGCAGGGGGGTTGCACTAGATGATCTTTCTAGGGCCCTTCCAACCCCTGACATACTGGGATACTGTGAAAAGGGATTGTGAAAGAAAACACCTGTGATTTACCCAATTCTAGGTACCTAATTTGCTAAGAATTTTAAAGTCTCATGCACATCAGAACAGAAACTGATTATTAATTTTCAAGTACACACATATATATATATATTTGTGTGTATATGTGCTCTCCCAGGCAGAAAGTAGCATCTGTGCAAATCCTGTTCCTTTCTACAGCCAGTAGAATATACCCCAAAAACATCCATAATGTGTGTCCTGTGCGAGGAGAATTAACAATAAGCTCTAAGAACAAAAACATTGAAGTAGGTCTGAAATGCTCCATGGGAGCAGGTTCAGAAGGCTAATTTAGGATGAACTGTGATTAATATTAACAATAGAGAAAAATGCTTTCAAGAGTACTTGGTGAGAGCCTGAGTCTTCATTTCCAAATCTAGCATTTAAGTGTCTACCCAGAGGTGCAGGAAGTTGGGCACCTAAAATGAGACACAGCTCAGTTAACTTAAACCAGTTTAAAAAAAAAGATGTCTAAGCCCACCTAGTTGTTGAGAATTTTTCTGTTGTCAAAGAAAAGGCACCTAGGGTCTCAAAATTAACTCCAATATGAAGATGAATACATTTCTTCAGATTCTGATTTCTCTCTAATCCCCATAGTGTGTGCCCATCCAGATTAGGTAAAGGCTTTTGATTTTCTGCTAGTAAATATCACAGAAGCTGCCCTGAAGGTCTGGCAGAGTTGAGCATGTGCCTTTTGGTTGTAATCTATTTTTAGGCCAGAGAAGAAACAAGCATCACTGAGGCTGGTAAATCCAATCCTTCACCTGTAGTGAGCAAGTAAAAGAGCTACACGTGAATCTCACCATGTCTTGGACAGAAGAACATCTCACTGCCCTCTGGTCAATGAAACTTGTTACAGATCTTGTCTTCACCCTGCTCCACACCTGCAGATGACCTTATCTAGTTAGATTGTAGTGTAAGTAACATGCCACATCCTGTATGAGATTTGACTTAGAATAAGGAATTCATGAGAGCTAACTCTGAGATAAATAACCCCACACCTTTCCTAGCAGCAAACAAGTTGCATAACCAAGATGCTGTCACTTGACATGAGGAAAATTTGTTTTAAATTGTTTACCCAACAATATCAACCAAAAACTAAATGGTAGGTCAAACATCAGCAACAAATCAACTCAAGTGCCCACATAAATACAATAAAAGGTAGTAAATTCTATTGCCATCCTTACCACAAAAACAGAGAAAGGGCAAAACCTACCTAGAATTTCCATCTTTAAGTTATTTTGAATGAACCTAGCCCCTCAGTTACTGGACATTCCTAGTTGCACTGAAGTTTTGATAGGAAATACCTGATTATTCTGATGAGAATCCTACAATTCTGGAAGCTTAACACAGTTATGAAACATTTAGAAAAATTAAGAGATCTGTTAACTTGAGAACTTGCATATTTGGGGAAAGAAGGAAAGTTAAAGAGAAAAAAAAACACAACCCAGGAGGATGTTGTAAAAAGTTCTTATCCTAGATTTCTTAAGAGAAGAATGGGATTTTCCTGCTGCTGTAGCACTTAATAGCCACATCCTCTTGCCTAATCTTCCTATCTGTTCACAACATCTTTATTATTATTTATGCCAGTGACATTGCTTAATTACTTGTTTCACAAGGATGTCTCCACTGAACAGTATTGGTATTGATCTGCAGAGGTTTATTTCAATAGCACTATTCATTACAAGTGTATTAATGAGCACTGCTGTCTTCCCATTTGTTCCATTCTGTTGGTGTCTGTCTAATAATTTGTGCATCTTGAGCATCCTATCAATACCAGAGGAACACTGCAAGCTGCTCATGCTAATTTATGGATGGACTTCTGTCCTATCTTTCATTAGCAATAACTGCATAATACCTAAATGACTGAATTTTTAAGCTCATTGGAATATTTTTAATGTGAAGTGACCTCTGGTATTGATTGCAGTTCCTTCTGGTGCTTGCTTGAAAAGAGAACTGAAAGGATTAATGAGTTTTTGTAGCTCTTGTGCCAAGTTGGGTGCTCCTGGTTGAATGGATCTGTTTTTCATGTCAACAATACAATTAAATTCTGCTAATACATAGAAAATCAGCAAGAGACTGACTTTGGTATTAATTTCTCTAAATATGGATATGTTTTATATGGATACTAGGGACAAGAGAAGTTATGGGGAAAAGAGGACAAGCTGAGACAAATCAATTGTTAAACACCAAAAGCACTACAGACATTAAGGGCAACAGCAAGTGCCATGTGTAGAAGATAGTCATAAGGTTTATTTCCTGTGTGCTTTAAGTGATTTCATGTCTCAGTCTCATGCCACTGGAAACAAATACTGGGTTTTATCAAGACTGTCCTATGTCTACCAGCTATTTTGCTTTAATTGCACTTTAATTATAAAATACTGTGCCTTTTAAACCTGTTTGCTGCTTAAGATTTAAACACATCTTTTGCAAAAGAATAAGGGTCACAATCCTATTTTAGCACTAATATCCCTTTCATAATCTCCTTTCCCCCTCCTCAGAGAACAGACTAAATATATTCTGATTCTACATTCCATTTGAAGTTAATGTAGGCAGAATATGCAACACTCCTCTGACATTTTACCAGCCTTTTTTTCCTTAGGCAAAGTTCAACCCCCATGCAAAGGGTCAACATAAGGCTTGTTCAGTTGCTACTAAGATAAACTTTAGAATTCAGGCTCTGCACAAAAAGAATTTCAGACAAAGTAGATACTATATAAACATAATTTAAACTACCCTGCCTCTAACAGGCTCAAATACACCATAACTTTAGCTCCAGCTTTATAGAACACAGGACATCCCCTGAGCTGGGCTATCTATTCAGGCATACACTTGTAATCCACAGAGAAATTGGGTAATAAAAAGTGGTCTTAAATCCATTTACTAGAAAATAAACAGTCAAGTTGTTTGCTTAAAACACAGAGCATCATGAACTCACAATTTAGCACAGGGAGGATCAGGAAGAAAGGATAAGGTAGAAAAAGAGTTCTTTGTATCCCATAATGCTTTAATGTAACTTCAGATTACCTGTTAAACTAAATGCACCTCTTGTGAAATATATCTCACAACTTCTCAAAGTATGAGTGACAGAGAAATCTGAGTTTTATTCATGCCTCATTTTACGTGTTCACCCCTGTCCTGGAGTGATTAAAATTTAAGAGTGTACGTCATGTTCCCTTTTTAACTTTTGAGTCTGGATGTGGACACTGTTTCTTTAAGGACTCAGTAGTTGAACTCTTTCCCCTCCCAAAAGAATATGCTGGGAGGAGCCGAGAAGCTGATAAGGAAGAGAGAATCGAATCCCCGCTCCTGCGCAGTCGTAAACCATCATCGCGGCATCTCTGGACAGGGAGGTCGAGAGCTGTGACCCTGAGACATCATTCAAGAGAGACAACAAACAGCAAATCACGGACTGCGCGGAGGGATGATGTATTTTTGTGTATTTAAGAGAGAAGTGAGATTTCCTCTTCCTGTTTGCTG
>VWZO01014053.1:22750-35218 GCA_013396975.1 Bucco capensis
GATGTTCTTGAAGGTAGAGAGGGAGTGTTAAGGGGGGAGGAGGTGTTTGATTTGAAACCTGCCGACTTTGTGCCAGCAGGACAGACATTGAGTGATTAAAAGGGAGAAAGGGCCGAAAGCCATCTTTGAACTAACCACCTTATCTTTCTTTATTGCTTATCTCTTTTATACTGTTGTACCATTTAAATTTAGATAAAGCTATTCTTAGAAATTCACTATCTGCGTGCCTAGTGCTTTTGTTTTTGTTTATTGCTGTTCCCGTCTTGTTTTGGGGAGAGGGGGGTATTGTAGCAAAATCCTCTCAAAAGATTGTTCTTTTGATCTTAGCTTCCGGTCAAAGCAGGACAACCCCCCAAAATAAAAGACAATGGTGAACTTGGCAACTGCCTACCATTTTAGCACAATTGAGGATTGAACTGAAATAGGGGAAAGGTGCAAAATTGTGACCTTTATATTGCAGCCTGCATCATCTAAAAAGCAACAGGATCTTCCTGCAGGAGCATGGTAGGCTTACCAAAATGGGAGCAGCATTGAAAGTACCACCTGAAAACATAGGTAACATCTAAACACACCATAAACAACTACTTTATCTTTCTCACACTTGCAATTTAAATGTTTATACAATGAGAACTGATAGTAACCAACAGGTACCTTGTTTCTCCAGGCAGCAAGATTAAAGCAGCAATCTACTCTGACAATCCATGTATAGTCAGTAATAAAGACATTTCCCATTTTGCATCGTAGCTGCCAAGAAAGAAGCTAATTCTCCAATTTGACTTTTTTTCCCCAGAGTTTTCAGGGGAAAAAAAAAAAAAAGCTTCATTAAATGGGAGCAAATACTACAAGAAATTTTTGTAGTAACATAACAAAATTAAATTTACACTTGAAGGTTTTCCTTTCTTTTTGTGGCACAGTTCAAGAACGAAAGCAGTAAGAAGATGGATCTGGGCAATAATTCAATAGAATACCTGTGTTTATTTTACAGCTTCCATAAAATCAAAGGACTTTGTTATCTCTTCAATAGCATCAATAATTACACTAGCAGAATAACATATTAGCTGTGGAGGTTAATTAGAAGTGTGCCTTCAAACACTGTACACACAATTTGTTTTCCTGTTGGAGCCTGTGCAGCCTTTTTGCTGAGATGTCTCCTTGAAGAGAGACAGCTTTCTCATGACCTAAACTGAGAATGCACATCCCTTGGGCTCCACAAACTTGTTTATGTAGCCTTGTGGTAGTCCAGTTCTTAGACATGTTTATAGCAACAGGTTTTAGCTCTAGAATAGTCAAAAAAGCTGCAAGCTTCAGAGAAGAGACACAGGAGCCAGCAAAAAGAGATGAAAAACACTATTTACTTTTCACATCCCTTAATATTTCAAGGTATCTCAGCACTAGGGAGTCAAGAACAGGAAAAAGCCAAGGAAGGTGCTATGAAGAGAACAAAAGATCACAATTTTTTCCCCTCCCTGGTTTTGCTGAAACATTACTGAAAATGTATGAATTAGGTTTCTTTTTCTGCTGCAATAAGGTGAAATAGCTGAAGGGCTGAGTTGTACCTGAAAAGCTGAGTCAAGATGAATTATAAAGTTAACATTTCTGTAGTTGAAGGATTAAATTGTTGTTTAACAAATTAATCTTTGCCTAAATATTACTTTATTCCCCTTTGCTGGCATATTAGTGCCTTAGATGCACAATAAAGCAAATGACTTCAGTGTGCAGAAGACCATTCTTGCACAGAATCTATAAAGAGTGCAAAGGAGGAGGGATAAGAATTTTTTAATGAGAAAATAAACCATCAGAAGGAATTGTAAGTCCAAGTGCATGTAATTCACCAGAAGGATGCTATTGCATGTTCATAATGAGCCAGGTGTTACTCTTAAGAAGGATTTTCTTTCACTTGGTGTGCTGCTGTTGGAAGCTAGAAAAGGCTGTCTATCAGCACTGGCTTAATTGAGCTTGGAAGTGTTACTCTCCATGGTAAGAGTAGTGAGTTTTCAGTGCAGCACAGAGGAAAAGTGTTTGTGTCTGAGAATGCATGCACATCTTGGAAACAAGGACTTCAGGTATTATTTTACTCATTGTCTCTGATACAACTAAAGCACGCAGCTGAAAACTTGTGCCTCTCTACTTGACTTTAACAAGATCTTCCTTCCCTCACAGGAAGATTGGGAAGAAAATCCTTGACAAAATCAGCAGATATCCTCAAGTTGGCAGTGGAGGACATCACAGAGACAATGTGAGGCCAAGATGACAGTGCCACGGGAGGGCAGATGGCCCCAACTGCCATAATAATATATGGAGTGCATGTTTTAGAATCATAGAATCCTAGAATGGTTTGGGTTGGAAGGGACCTCTGGAGCTCATCTAGTCCAACCCCCCTGCAGTGGGCAGGGACATCCCCAACTAGAGCAGCTTGCCCAGAGCCCTGGCAAGCCTCACCTGCAATGCCTCCAGGGATGGGAACTCAACCACCTCCCTGGGCAACCTGGGCCAGTGTTCCACCACCCTTGTGGGGAGGAACTTCTTTCTAATGTCCAGTTTAAATCTACTCCTCTCCAATTTAAAACCATTGCCCCTTGTCCTTTCCCTGCAGGCCTTTGCAAACAGGCCCTCTGCAGCCTGCTTGGAAGTTCCCTTTAGGGACTGGAAGGTCACTAGTAGGTCCCCCCAAAGCCTTCTCTTCTCCAGGCTGAACAATCCCAGCTCCCTCAGCCTGTCCTCAGAGCAGAGGTGTTCCAGCCCCCTGATAATTTTTGTGGCCTCCTCTGGACCTGCTCCATCAGCTCCATGTCCTTTCTGTATTGAGGGCTCCAGAACTGGAGCTTTGAGCTATTAACATTCCCAGACTGCTGTTAGTTCAGATCAAACACAGGGATTCAAGTCTAGAGCTTAAATTACTTAAATGAGTTTTCCTATAAAAGAGATCAATACCTTTTGTATTTTGATTTTGTCTTCACCTTACTTGGAAGAAGTTATTTGAGTCTTATCAGTGTACCTTGGCAAATTTCACAACTTTTTTTTTATAACACTTTTTATTCTTACTACAGGTCAAAAGGTAAAATTTACTTGCTGCAAGTTATTTATTGGTGACATTAATCAGTACCTGTGCTGATGGGAAACCCAGAAAAGATACTGCCAAAAGGGACTGGAGTGGACTTGAGAAGGAAACCTGTTAACAGCTTCAGACTTCACACCAACTGATGTAAAACCACAGCTTTTCCAGGTGTGCATGTAGAGAGAGACATAAACACAACTGCAAATTTTCCCTGTCAGATATCAAGGAAAGATGTAACATTCAGTGATAAAACAATGATCATTTTGATGTTCTAATCAAACTGGTTTAATTTGATCAAGATGATGCAAAGCAAATGTTTCTAGAGCTAGCAAATCTATCACTCAGTACTCTGAGTGTGAGCTCTTACCATGTGAATGTTCTATGGTTGCACTGATAATTTCATGTTCTATTTTGCTTCTTGTACAAGGAAATGTTACCAGATTCCTGCATGATAGCACCTAAAAATAACTGTACACCACACTGACAGAACTATATTACAGTATTAGAATAGTTTAGTAGCCCCAGGTGACAAAAGTCAATTAATACATGGATGAGTATTTGGTGCCTTTCAAATGAAGCTTTTAGAGTGAAAGATTTTCATTCATTTCTCTGCAGTTAGAGAAAGAGATGGTTTTCCAATCAACTTGAATTGATAACCAACTGAGATAAAAATGTGCCTAGATGAGCCAACTGTCCATGAAATAAATGTGCATCTTTATTCCAGAAAAACGAGATAATTCTCCTCCAAAGCTTTCCTTCTTCTTTCCAGTGATGAGCACAGAAGTAAATTAAGTGTTGTGGTTTCAATGATCATGTTATCTTTCCCAAAGTATCTGATGGAACTTACTGCCTGAAATTCATTTATTAAACCCCTGTCCTTTAAGTACTTTTCTAAGTAGTTAAATGCTTGCAGAGCTGCTTTAGCACCTTGTAATATATAATATAAAACATGTACCATTGGCATGGCATCAAGCTGAATTGAAGTAGTGGGAAAATGAAGATCAAGGCAATACTGACTCCAAGGCTATCAGTTGGATAAGCAATAGGCAACTGAACAAATGCAACATTGGGAAAAACAATTCTTGTTGGATAGATATCCAGAAACTACAGAGGATCACAGTATGAGCATTAGTCAGCTATTTGCAAGGGAGAGACAGGAAAAGGAATAGATAGCTTTCAAGGAGAAAGAAATCAGTGTATGACTATGGCTTTAATTATTGATCTGAACAAGTGCTGCTAGGACATTCCATGGCTGGAAACATTCATATTCAGAGCCTGAGCATCAATAAAATTACACCTGACACATTGGAAACACCTAGAAGGGGACATAAGGAGCTTTCTTAAACTTTTTGTGAGGTGCCAGGACAAGAGAAGCAGCAGAACCTGCCATAAAGAATAACCAAATGGGCAGAGAAAAGTCACATCTGAAGTCAGAGGGACTGGAACTTCTGTTTTGGAGAAATCCCACATCTCACTGCTCAGTAAGCTCAGGTTACCTTAAATCTTGGCAGCAGCTCTAAGCTTTTTCTTCCACAAATCAAAAAATCTGGCCACATGCCACTTTGCAGAACTTGTGGGGAGAACTTCTTCTGGCTAGTTCATTTTCTGAGCAGAAAACTACTGAGAATAGCTTCACCTAGAGGCTTTCTCATCTGTCACTGAAGTGCTTCTCAGAGCCCCTAACTTCCTTACCAACAAGCCAGCAATCTGGTTAGAAATCCATCTCTGAACTGAATTACAACAATTTGAGTCAAGTTCTAAACTCAGTGACCTTCTGGAAAACTACATGTTGTTTCCCATCCATTCAGTGTGCTACCATCTGAAATCTTTCTGTGCCAGAAACTTTTCTTTGTGCAAAATCTCTTTGATTTTTTTTTTTCCTGTCTACAACTGAGAAGATAAAATACAGCTATAACAGCAAATTTTAGCCTTTGCAGACAGCCTAAAAAAGCTGGAGTCCCCAGTGGAGAAAGATACTGCCAAAACCAATTTTTTGGCAGTATATCTGTAATATGCTTAGGATTTTTGATGGCCTAGAGAATAGATTAGGTATGTAAGGATGTGGTGTTGGGGTTTTTTGTGGGTTTTGCTTGGTTATTGCTTTTTTTGTGTGTGTTTTTAAAATCCTGACTCTGAAACAGGTACGTTGGCAAAGCTTTAAGATGCAGCTATACCCTAGTCACAGCATCTAATTAACAACACAAAGTGTGGCACAGCAATGCTGTTAATTAAAAGTTGTATCAGCAGTTTCAACACTCCAAATATTTACAAACTACAGGATGTGGCTGCCTCAGAAATTTAAGCTTCAAGGAGAAGTATTTCAGTATCAGCTACACTCATTGCTTCAGAAAATCTGAATGTCAGACATACCCAAACTGAATACCAGCAAATTTTCACCTTCAGTTCCTTTTAGTCCATTCCCAGGGAGGTGACAGGTAAGGGCTCTGAGTGTAGCCTGTGTAACAAAACTGGCATTTTGCCATGATAAAAAGCACAAGATAAGTTATCTGTGCTGCACTGTCACTGTCATACACTCTTTGTTGCTGTGCCAGGGATGTTTTAAAGGGAGAGTTGGCTTTTTGAACACCTTTAATAGGTTTCCTTAGAGTTTTAATTAGTAAGAGATCCAAGCAGTAGCTGACAGCTGGCAGGATCTCCTGTTGTGAGTTAAAGTCAATCTAATTAAGATTCTGGAAGGAAAGCATATTCCTCCCACCACCCTTAATCAGTCAGGCTTGGCTGGAAATGCAATATGGAACCTTTTGCCTTGACAACAGCAGAACCTTGGAAATATGGTCCTTCCAAACAATAATAATGGAGTGATTGTTTCACATGGAGCTGCTACTAAATCTCTGAAATGCATTCTCCACCCTCAGCTTAATAAATGTTAATACAATTTAGGATTATTTGTCATAGTTAAGATTTGGCATTTAAGGACTGAGACATTTTGTGGTAAAGGAGATATGGACAGTGACATATAAGCTGCCCCTAAGAGGTGACTCAACTTGTTTCTTTTTTCCTCTGGCACTTGGAAGGATATCTAGCTATTTACAGCTTGAGCAAGGCACAAGGAGCATATTCAGGCTGAACCAGAGATACATGGGAAAAGGGAGATTACTCTTAATCAAAAGCCAAGGGCTGTCTTGGCAGCTCAGGTTCAGTTGTCACCCTGAACCTCCAAGGTGTCTGTGCTTTGTGTGTAAGCTGCTGTCTTGAGAGAGCTGGCTCTCAGGGCACAGAAAGTTTGCCACTCCAACTTTGCTCTGAAGCAGCAGAGCCCTAACTATCTCTAACTTTGAGGTGCTGAGAGCCTCATCCAAGCTTTGACACAGCTACCAAAAGTCTGTCTACTGGTTCACCTTTTAGGAATGGTTAAGATGTGTTTTAGTCACAAAACTCAGCTTCAGATTCTCTTTTACATTTACCTAAAAATCATCACTGCATACAACCAGTTCCAAATGCAGACAGCTGAAGATGGCTGNAAACCAAAACAAAAAACACCAACACCCTGGAATAGATCACTGTGTAGGGTAAGGATTGCCTTGAGCATCCATACAACTCCCAACAAACTCAAGTATCACAGCAGAAACCTCATTTAAAATTAGAGTATGAAGTCTTCACTGCCTTTTTCTATCCTGTACTCTCACCTCAGCAATGACTTAATGCTTTGACTGATTTTCCACTCATCCTGCACATGCTCTGCTTCTTCATTGCCATAGACAATGCACAATCATTTGTCCCTCTGCAAAGGCAGTGAGATTGCAGCCATTCCAGTGTCATCACATTTTGTAGTCCTCTAGCAAATAGCTGCAGAAGGCACAAGGCAGTCAGGAATCAGGCCTACAGTGCTTAGAGAAGTGATTACAATGAATATGACAATAATCCCTCTCTTTGTAAAACAAATTCCTAGGAAATGTGTATACACTGAGGTTAAAGCCTCTTGGAGCAGCTGCTAAGATGCTGCTTAGACTCCTCAATTATACTATTAAACCAGCAGCAGCCACCTAGGTGATTTGATTCTGTAGAGAAGCTGTTCGGTACAAAGAAGATGATGCTGATTTTTAATCAATTTAAGGCAGCCCAGCCAGCCCCAGTGGCAAGCACCCTGAAAGAAGCTGCACTAGAAAACTCTTCTTACTGTTTCCTAGTACCAAACAAGAAATGTAATTGTGGAGCTGTTGGAGCGAGTCCAGAGGAGGCCACAAAGNCAGGAGGGCTCAGGAGACACAGGGAGCCCTGAGAAAAAGCACCAGGAGCAAATGTTCAGCTTGCTGCTGTGTTATGGTGTGATAAAAACTGTGACCAAGCTACTCTTGAAGTACAGGACAGCATTATGAATATTAATATATATTAATATACTTAAAGTTAGTTTAGTCTTATTTATCTTTCGGCTACTGCTTTCATGCCTAGTATCTATAGCTCTCCTAGCAATGATGAGGGAAGAGCTGGCTTTTACTCATGACAGATTGCTCTTTAGATATTCAGTTAAGCATCTACAGGGCCATGGTCAGGAAAGGAGCATTTCCTTTAAGTTACTATATTCTATAGACAGGCAGTCTCCTTGTTTTCTCCTTCCAGCTTTACATGCCTCCCTTCTTAAGTCAGCTAATTTTATTTCTGCCTTTTCCACTTTAGCTCAACACCCAAGTAACAGTTCCAAATTTAACCTCTTATTATCCATCATTCCATCACTGTTTTCCCCTGCAAATCCACAGCACACAATTAATTGCCATTAGCAGGACACTTTCCTTGACTGAGGATGCTGTATCATTCACACCAAGCACACAGTTCCAACACTTCTGCTTCTCTCCTCAGTGCTGTTGCTGGCTCTCAATCAGCCATGATCACCCTCCCAGAACCAGCCCCCTTCCCCTTCTCTCTTTAGCCCACAAAGAGTCTCAGTTCCCCCCACCACCACCACCGAGTCCTAAATATCATATCCCAGCCTGAGTTTGCCACCACCTCATCCTTCAAAGACTTGACCTACACTTCCACAAATGCTCTTCCTAGCACAATTCATCCATTGCAAAGGACCAAATCCTGCACTAAATCCACCCTAGTGCTCCTAAACAAGAAGCTTGTTGTTATCTTACAACTTTGTTTTTATTAATGGCTCAAAAGAATGGCAGAAATTGGGGACCCCTAAAAGAAACCCTAAGGTTAGTCTAAAATCCACGGCAAGGATATCAATTACACATATTACACCTTCTAAATTGACCTTATATACCAGGAGGGTGGAAGCAGCCTTGCTGGGGTAAGGGAAATGTGTGGGTGACTTGACCTGGGGTTCACAAACAAGCCAACAGCCTGCTTAAAAGCACCTGTGGAGTTTTCTTTCCCCACACAGCTCAAGAAACAAAGGAATCTGATCATTAAGGGCACTGTAAAGTGCTTTAGCTTCCCCAATTTAACTGGCATGATGAAGGGTTTGCAGGAGCCACTGTTTGGCTCAGAGAATTATTTGGGTGATGCTAACAGCTTTACAGGCACATTTATATGCAAAAATATTATCTGGAAGATTGGCATTGCAGTATTTAGGATTGTGATGTGAGACAAATCAAACAGGAGGCTCAAGTAAACTGTTTTTAGTGGTTTACTTTACCAGTTTAGTAGTATGGTAGTGATAGTCATGGTTGGACTTGATGATCTTAGAGGTCTCTTCCAACCTTAATGATTCTGTGATTTTCTAATTGAATCTGCTGTGGTGTAGAAAAACAGCCCAAGCTGTCATTTTTTGAATAGCATTAAAGATTTTTTTTTCTCTTCTATACATTCTAGCTCCTTGTCTATACAATTTGGTACCCTGCCAGAAAAAATGGACAACAAGAGATGTCTTAGAGGACTTTCTGCCCTCTTAACATGTGCTCTGCTTGCATGAAGCACTCTGAAAGGTGAGGATAGGGAGCTCAATTTTTTGGATCCCTGAGGCAATCAGTGTATTCCTTGGTGTATGAAATTTGATTACACTTATTATCTTAGCTTGCATAGGTCTGACTTTCCTCTCTGCATATAAAATATTTCCATTCTGTTGGTGATCCTGCATAGCACTTGACTTGATAGCTTCCTTAGGCAGGGAATGCTACAGGTGGAGTGTGCTACAGGAAAGTCCACTCATCTGAATGAATGTTAAAATATTAGGTTTCATCCCTAAAAGTTTACACCCCAGGCCAAGGTGGAAGCACAAGAAAATGGGGCAGCCTGGGGAAGTTTCAGCTGTCACTGTTAAGGCAGTACCTGTTCTAGAAGTAAAATACATTTATAGTCCATCCTCAGTGGCTGCCAAGGCAAACCTTTTCAGGGACACTAATCCTAACCTCAACAATTGAGAAATGATTTTATACTTGGCAAAGAAGAGTGAAACAGTCAATGGAACCTGAGTAAAAAAAAATAAATCACAAAATACCTGCCATGAAGAACATGTTTTTAATTGCTTGCTTCTCTCCCACCCTAACATCTGTCTGTGATTGATGATGTGACAGAATTATCCTCACTACACTCTAAGTAAATTAGGATTAGGAGAAGTGACACTACATTTATCTTATTCAAGAATGGTTTTTTGTTTCTCTTTGGTGTCACCCTTTGTTTTTCTAGTTTGTGGCATTATTTCAGCACAAGGGCTGAGATACAAGGGCTAAAAGATTTAGAGAGCAGAAGAAAAGGAGGAAGGCCAAGTGTTCTCATGACATGCAGATTAAAGTGCATTAAGGAAATACTTCATGATCAAAATGTACCTTTGTCACAATGACAAAAACAGTTAAATTAGCCAATGCAAGAAGTGCTGCTTCTCAACACTGTAATAATGTAACTGACAAGGGAACATGCACCAATGAGAAAAACTTGGGTTTTTTTGCTTTTCACAAAGTGCCTTATCTTGTTGCTCATTAAAAAGATGATTGATAACAAAGGAAACCATTTAAATAGCAGTGCATTTCAAAGCAAAAGGAACCATGGCTGCTCAATACTTTTGGAAAGAAAAAAAAACCAAAAGCTATTTGCTTTTGCAAAGTGCTCCAGAAAAAAATGACAGTGATTGTCCAGTGATATATAAGTGCTTCTTTTGACACTCCTCAGTCTTTTTCGCCACTCACAATTAATATTACCTAGCTAATTCTGGTAAATATTGTCTGGGAGAAAGCAGAGCACTGAACAGCACAATTACAGGATGGTTCTGTTGTTCATGACCCAATTAAGCCACATTTCCCATGTTGGAGAGTGCAGCATTGACTCAGATGGCATTGTAATTGCAAGCTCATTTATTCAGGGACTACACAGAGTGCTGCAATGTTCATTTGCTGGAGTACTACAAGAACACCTCAAATGTAGGAATAATTACTTAACAAAAAGCATACTGCCAAGGTTGAGAGAAATTAATTTGGAAGCAAGCAGGATATTCATGAGTGTTTCCTGTGCTATTTGTATGCCTCCACCACAATGCTAATAAGGACTTTTGAGGAAATAATTGACTTGCTTATTCATCTGAACATGTATTTGGAGGTTATTAGACTCAGACACATGTCCACAGAATTCATATATTGAGAGCTCAATTAAAATTGAAATAGGAAATCAGTCTTCTAGCCCTAATGCTGTTGTGCCATCTCATGACAGTAAAAGACAACAATACACTAGGTGCTGACAGTGAGCAATTCATGGTATTCTTTCACTTTTCTTTTCTCTTTTTGTCTAATTATCAACTCAGTTACCCATTTTCTGTTACAATTCTCAACACCTACTCTACCAACAAGCTAGCTTCAGTAAAAGGTGCAATCCTCTGGGTGTTCACATGTATGTGAGCACATAAAAAGTACCCAGGCAGGTGGTTCAAAACATGCCAATAAAAGGAAAAATATCCTAGGAGCCCTAAGTATTTTGTAGGGATTTGGCTTACTTTTTTTTTTTCCTCCTTCTGTTGTATTTTTCCTGAAATACTTCAGGCTCCTAATAAAGATTTCTTGGAAAATTGTGTCAAATCCTTTGGCCTCACACTGGATCAGAAGACAAAAGAGTTGAAGGTTGAAGTGGTACCTAAAGCTCTGAATACATTCATCCATGCATAGATGTTCATGATGCCAATTTGGGACCTCACTGGAGGTCTTGATGACATTTAAATAGCAGATAAGTTAGATTATAAATTGAAGCTAGTTTCTATTCACATTCAGATGCTGACCATTCTCTGGGAAAAGAATTTAATTTAAGGTTTCATTTAATCTTAAACCTTAATTTAGTAGGACATACACTTCACTTTTGTAGCAGCTCTCCAGCCAAAGTACCACAGGGAAAAATCTATAACACAAACTACCAATGTCACAGGTAGCACCATAAAAACCCTAACCAAAATCACCCTCTGTTTTATAGATGCAAAATCCCTCAATTTTTGTAAAATTACATAAAATATGCTGAATTTCTATGAATATAAAAGATCCACAGAAACAAAATATATTGTGATGGTGACCAAGATCTATAGCTCAAGTTTATAACCCCTGAAAGATTTATGATCTAGTTAGATAGATGAGGATTCATGGCAGTAAATTTGAGTTATCATAGCTGAAAGAGTGATGAATTATAACAAATGATATAGTAAAATACTGGAGCTCCTATTAATTATCAGATTTCATCTTAAGCATTTCATTTCATAATGAAATTGTTTGAAAGGCTCAATAGGTTTAGATTGCTGCTTCTCCCTGTTTAATATTTCAGCTAAGACTAATCTGGATATAATAACACAATCACTCAGCAGTGGGTTACCCAGATTAAATACTTTTGTGCTAACAGTTCCCCCCATGCTGTTGTGGGTTTAAAATATATCAAAATCATTCTGGAAAGCAAGGTTATGGTAACTAAACATGTGGTCCATTTCTTTTTGAAGCAGTCATGTTCTCCTATACTGACAACACAGAAATTCTAATGAGGGGAAGTATAAATTAGGTACAAAATGCAAAGCGACTCTAAAATGAGTTGGTAAGTCATAATTCATAACTCTAAAATGAGTTTTGGTTGGGTTATGCTAGGTTTTAGGATGGGGGTATATCAAAAATATTTTCTACTAATATATGCAGAATGGGCTTTACATCTTAAGATCAGAATTCTCAGGTGGAGCCAAGTGTTCTCTGAACTTTCTCTTCCCTGCAACTCACTGGATTGTTTTTCCTTATCACTGTGTATAAATGACACACTGATAGCCCTCATAACTGAACATATTTTGATTGGAAAACTGTTTCTTTTCCCTTTATATTATTTGTTTTCAACTGAAAACATCTGGAAAGATGTCGTCTGGCTAAGCACCCCGTGCCAGGGTATATCATTGCTAATACAGCAGAAAGGAGAAGCTCAGTTTAGGGAAACGGTGTGCTCCAGGCCATGATGGCAGTGACCTTGAGAAACAGCTTTTGACCCCAGACAAGATCTTCAGAGATCAT
>VWZO01014054.1:0-23691 GCA_013396975.1 Bucco capensis
GTCTGCTACATCCCTAACCCGAGCCCCAGGGTGACAGCAAACCTCCCTGTAAAGAGGGTCAGGACGGCATACTGGGCCCTCAGCTCCCCTCAGTAGGGAGTCTCCTACAACAATGACCCGTCGAGTTTTCTTTTTAGGGTCGGTTTTGATGGGTTGTTCTGACCCAGGTGTAGGACCCTGCACTTGGTCTTGTTGAAGCTCCTGAGGTTCACCTGGGCCCACCTCTCCAGCTTGTCCAGGTCATTGCATCATTTCCCTTAGATGAGGATTGCATATTGTGGAACTAAACTATTCTGGGTTTTTGGAAAGGTTGTTAGAGAAGATGCAAAGACATGCAACTTGTATTTGAAGCAGAGGGTGAGACTCATTTCTGATGTCAATGCATGTTACTAAGAAGAACTTGACTGTAGAAAGTTCCACTCTGCCAGCAGAGTGAAATGATTTGCTAAATCCTTACAGCTTTTGAACTATTAGATAGCTTTACGTTCAGCTTCAGAAATAGGGATTAGGGCCTCGAACATGATAGTGCAGGGAAAATGCATACAATCTAAAAGCAGGCCTGATAATCTAAATGGGTATGGAGATGTGCTCCATTAAGCTGTGTTACTTGGTATTCACTCTTCTGGATAGATTAAGTTGCTGATCTGCAGCTGAGAGGTGGTGAAAGCATAAACACCTTAGAGAAGTGCAGGACTCACCAGCTACGAAGAAAATGAAACACAATTTCCATTAAGAAGGGAAAGCAAGTAAACTTTATTGTCATCATTGCTCTAGACAAATAAACATCCACCCCTTCTTGTGCTCGTGATCTCTGTGTATAGATATGCACAGGCACACACATATGTGTGTATATATATATGCATCATCTGTTCAAATCCAGCCTGGAAGGCAATCAGAAGTATTTTACGTGATTATATGGAGCATCACATGTGTGTCTATAGAGTTCTCTATATGCCAGAAGGTAGTCTTTATCACACAATCACAGAATCATTAAGGTTGGAAGAGACCTGTAAGATCAAGTCCAACCATACCTAGCACTCCATACCACTAACCCATGGCCCTAAGGAGAGCATCTAGATGTTTCTTAAACCCCTCCAGGGATGCTGACTCCCTGAGCAGCCTGGGCCAAGACTTAACAACCCTTTCAGTAAAGAAATTCCTCCTGATACCTAATCTAAACCTCCCCCGGTGCAACTTGAAACCTTTTCCTCTTGTCCTCATATGGTCATACACAGCTTGGTTAGGCACTGCTGCCTTTGAACACAGTACCTGTGGGTGGTTTGACATGTCAAGAGGAGCAATTAAAAGGTGAGTTTTCAGATTAGTTAGTTGTATCTGGTAAGAACTGGAAAAGGAGGGTGAGCCTTCTTGAATTTACATCTGTACACCTGCACATTTGATAGAAATGAATGTAGGTATAATTAAAATGGTCTTTCTGTAACATTTTCTGTTCATGCAATTAGAAGAAGAAAGGTAACCTTTGTGTGAGGCTTTCTTCAAGAATAATTTCCTTAGGGAGAAACCTATTTTTACTCCCAGGCTTAATTACTTCTGCATGTAGCCTACATGGCAAACCTTCTCCTCCTTGCCTGCCTTTATTTTTGCAGTAATTGTTGGGAAAGATATCTTCTTTTTATAGATAGATGAAAAGTCATAGGCCAGAGCAGCATGAATCCATAGGTGAGACAATACTGCAAACCAGATGAAAAGGGTTACAAGTAGTCATCAAGAAGGGTGAAGCTCTAATTCTGAGTTTCCAAAGGCTGCCTTTTTCTTAAATGCAGGGATCTTGTTAGGTAGGGTACCAAAGATTTGAGTTTGATTGAATATAAGATGAAATAACTAGTCTAAATGGGTGGGGAGTCACAATGTGCAGCTGCCATTAGCAAAGAGACCTTTCAGACTGTGTGTTGGAGTCCTTCATCAGAGATAAAATCATTTCTCCTGTTAAATGCCTTAAACATAAGTCCCTTGTCTAACTGTCTTGTAAAGGCTAGCTTTGGAGCTGCATTATGAAAATACTAGTGAATAATTCTTCTGCTTTATTCATTAGAAAACACTGTCAAATAGCCAAGTGACGCTCACAAAAAGTCCTGGTTTATATTAACTAAAGCCTTGATGGTTTATTTTGTAAATAAGGACATGATTCTCTTCGTCATTGTCCCTTGCTGATTGAATTCTCTAAGAGACAGTGAAGATAGTCAGTTCCTCAGAGTGATGGGAGGAGAATCACTCCTACGCACATGAAATCATCCATAGAAGCTACTTTAAAAAGTCCTCTCTAGAGGCCAGGCTCCAAAGACATGATTATTATTGATTTTTTTAGTATATGAACATGCAACTCAAGTGAGTTCAAGACTTCTTTTTCCTCTGAAGTTACAGTTAATAAGCTACTTCTGTCAGAAGGCAGCTTCGGTGCTGCAGCAGAGCTCCATTTCCTATGTAAGAGAGGGAGGTGGGATTCATCCGGCACACGGTGTGTGCATCTCCATCGCTGACTGCTGCAGCATGGAGGATGAAGGACAATGCCAATCCCTTTGGTTTGGAGAGCTCAAAGTGCACATGATGTGTATACAGCCAACTGTGTGCTTAAGTTGCCAGGCTACCCCAGGAGGTTGTGTAGGCTCCATCCTTGGAGGTCCTCTAGAGCAAACTGGACAATGCACAGAGTGACCTGGTCTGATCTTGCAGCTGACCATGCTGTGAGTGGGAGGAAGGACTAGAAACCTCCTGAGGTCTCTTCCAACCCAGATTATTTCATGATCCAAACACAGAATCACAAAGGTTGGAAGGCATATCAACAGGTGCTGATAACTTTGGCCATTGGGCATAAAAACCAGAATAGATTCTGTGTTGAAATAAAGCACAGGAATATTTTTGTCTTTATATTTCAGTGAGAGGTGACATTTAGGTGTTAGGAGTCTCTTTTTTTGATGCATTCCAGCAAAATTTCACTTTTAAACTTTACAATGAGTTCCTAAGTTCAGTTAGATATTGAAAATGTTGTACCTTAAATTGCTTAAAAACGTCAGAAATAGAGTCTGTGTAATAGCTACATCTCCATTGGAGCTGATTTCTGTTTTTTTCTGGACGGTTTATGAGGAGGTAATTGGTTGAAAGCTTTACTCACATCTATCTGATGCATATCAAATCCTTTCTTTTTTATCCTAGGACAGTATCCTTCCATGTTTACATTTTTCCAAATGCTCTGTTTTTATTTCTCAGCATAATTGCTTTTCTTGAATTAGTGATATACCCAGCTGTATATAGACCAGATTCAGTGCATGGCTGTAAGCAGAGAACTTCCAGGCCAGTATTTAGATAATACTGGTGCACCTGGGGAGCAATAACCCCATGGAGTAGTACAGGTTAGGGGTTCATCTGCTGGAAAGCAGCTGAGTGGAACAAGGCCTGGGTGTCTGGGTGGGCAGCAGGAGGAGCATGAGCCTGCAATGTGCCCTTGGGGCCAAGAAGGCCAATGGCATCCTGGGGTGCAGCAAGAAGAGTGNTCCATATCTGCTGTTGAAAGTTTAATCCATGAAAACAAACACCAGAATCTAACCTGCTGCATAAAGTGTATTGTTTGTTTGCTTTTAAATGGTTGTTTTAATTATTATTTTTTCCTTAGCTGTGAAATAACTTGTGGCTGGGAGCCATATTCATGCCTTGATTAGGGGGAACAATGCCTCAGGGATTTCTGTGCATCACTTGTATGTTTTGTGAAATCTGTTGCTGGAAATTCTGCTATGCCATATTTCTGTGTCTAAAGAGAAATACAAAGCAAACATGACAGAAGTCAGCACTGTTGCTGGCAACCCACTGCACTAGAAAGGATCAGTGTATTGTATACATACCCATAGACCAATATCATGGTTTGAGTTATGGATCTCATTTTGGAGCAAAATGTGCCTACCTGGGTCATTTAGCAACCTTAATCTCATTTTGTAAGAGAGCAATTTATAAATGTCATGGTCTTTGAAGAATTGCAACTGCTCTGTACACACTTGGTTTAGACACAGAATCACTAAGATTGCAAGTGACCTCCAAGATCCCCAAGTCCAACCATAGGCAAGAGGAGACTCACAGCCAAAGCACTGCATGTGCTCGAGTTTATCAGGGTTATGTCCATAATTCTCTCTAATTTAAAGCATATAACACAAGGCAACATTGCTAAGAGTCTTTACAGGGATGAGAAGGAAAGCCTGACAAATGGTGCTTACATATATATAATATGTGTGTGTGTGTATGTGTGTGTGTGTCTATATACATATGTTTCTTGTACTATCTTCCAGTTGTTCAGCCTCTGGCTGGCTCTGTTTTCAGAGCTAAGGCAATCTTAGAGCTTACTGCCAGCTCCAGCAGCTTTTGGGTGCATTGCAGGTCCTTTGCCTGCATTGCCTTAAGGTCATGCAATGCTGGAAATGGCAGAATTCATGTCATTACCTACACACTGCTTAGGTTTCCAATATTCATAGCAGTATTTATATTGATTTAAATAGAAATTTATATTCATTGCAGTCATTATAATGGCAGTAGGCACATGCTGCTAATTCAGAGTGTGTTGTTCCTCTGTAGCATTTTACAACATATTCCAAACTGGTAGAGGACGTATAATACCCACTCTTTGATGAGTGCCATAATGCTTAGCACACTTCTATTGGTTGGGGTTTTTTTTCAGTTATTTAAGGATTATCACTATTAAATGTGTTTCCTTCTAATGATGCCTAGCAAACCTACATACTCAGTAACACTTTGCTATTAGGATGGGGTTTTTATTTCTTATGGATATATATCTTCCTAAATACTCATATTATTCTGAATTTTTCATTTGAGTTCACTCCTGTCAATTGCATTGTGAAATGCTGCTAAATATTGTGTTCTTGCACACAGATAAACAGTGTGCAAGCAACTCTTTAGGTTAACAGTTACATGTCACTGAAGCAGTGTCTTACAGAGCAGGCCTCTAAGCAAGGCATGGATATTTTCCTGCTTCTTATTTAGTTTCAGTCACTATTTCCTTTTTGGGAAATGGTGTAGTTCTGATTTTCATCTTTGCTATTGCTGTAGCTACTGCAGCTTTTTTAATATTATCATTTTTATTGTACTGGCTTTGTCCCTAGCAATTGTTTGTACCTCTCTCCTATAAATAGTATCCCTCAGTTATTCATCATTTTGTTATTCATGAAACACTGCAGCCTCTTTTCTTTAGCCACTGGCAAGCAGCTGGAGCTCTCATTCCTTCCTGCTCTTTTGAAGAAGGCTGAAGACCAGATGCATTTCCATCTTCCTCAGGGATTGGAGAGCAAGATCAACCTTGTAGCTGATGCTGCTGAGTCAATATTACTTGCTGTTGAGAAAATGACCAGCAATTAGCCAGGCACATGAGCATTGATCTCTGCAAGGCTGAAGGGATGCAACTTAGAGCAGAAGCTAGTGAGAGGGCTCAAAGCCAGCACAGCACATACCTACCTGGGGAAACCTGACTGTTATCCTCCCAAGTGTGACTGCAGTGCCAAGGAGGCTTTGAAAAATAACACACAGAATCATTACAATTACACAGAATCATTAAGGTTGGAAGAGACCTCTAAGATCATCAAGTCCAACCATCTACTTATCACACCCATGCCACTAACCCATGGCCCTAAGTAGAACATCTCAATGTTTCTTAAACCCCTGCAGGGATGGTGACTCCAGCACCTCCCTGGGCAGCCTGGGACAAGACTTAACAACCCCTTCAGCAAAGAAATTTCTCCTTATATTCAATCTAAAGCTCCCCTGCTGCAATTTGAAGCCATTTTCTCTTGTCCTCTCACTGCTAACCCTGCAGAAGAGACCTACCCCCAGCTCACTCCAACCTCCTGTCAGGGAGTTGCAGAGAGAGCTAAGGTCTTGCCTGAGCCTCCTCTTCTCCACACTAACCAAGCCCAGTGCCCTCAGCTGCTCCTCAGCACACTTGTTCTCTAGACCCCTCACAGGTAGCCTAACACCTGGTTTACAAGACAGCCCCTAAGTCACCTTCTCCTTTCACATATAGTTTTCCACACTCAGACTTTTTTATATTTCTGTTAGAGAAGAGGTGAGTATATCCAGTAAACCAAAACATGTGTTTATGTCCATGTGGGTGTATAGATAATCTTTAATTTGTCATTGGTTTCCATAGAATAAAAGAATTTTCCATAGAAACCTTGGTAGTAACAAGACTAAAGATTGTGATTTCTTCACAGAAAGTTACAGAACTGTGGAGCCACAAATCTGTTAGAGATTCAAAAGAGTGTTCTGGAGTCTGTAACTGCAATAGGAGTGATTGCTGTAGTTCAAATAATTCTATACTAAAGCAGCTTTTTGGTGCTCTTGTGAAATGTGGAATCTTCATTCCTACAGCTGTTGTGTTTTGACCTGTAGAGCCCAAGCACTCCACAAAGAAGAGCAAAAGCAGCTCTTTCTTTGCTTGTGGGTTCACTTCTATATTACTCAGGAGCATCTCAAGCTAAAAAGTGTAGGTCAGTGACAATGACTCTCTCTTCCAAGAGAATTACAGAACTATATTCTTCTTTAGGTTTTCCTGAGGGACAGTAGCTTTTGCAATTTTCTGTGAAGGCTGAGAAGCTTTTTTGTCTTCCAGGGGTTAATTCCAGCTCTGAGTGCAGTGTCAAGGAGAAGCTCTAATGCTGTTATGAATGTTGCTGTTGAAAATGGCAGTCCTGTTGCTAGAGTGGGAGATAGGTTTGCTAGAGAATCACCTGAAGATGATGCAATGACATTGGCCTTTTAAAGAGGAGGCCTTGCTATGATTGACTTTGACTCCTGGTTTAAGAGGAGAGGCAGATAATGACATGCTATTGATTGTTCTGTCTGAATTGGTTTCTTTAAAGATTAGAAATGTTATAAAGGGAGAGGTGAGTTGCAAAGACTGCCCAGAGCTACAGCTATGTAAAAAATAAGGAAGATTTACACACAAGGGCATTACAGTTCAGCCTTCATTTGGCAAGATGAAGCCTAACCTTCTTTATGCCCTAGAAAACAGAAGCTGGTTTTTTAGCAGCAGCTGTAGTTAGTTTCAGAAGCTGCCATAAATCCAGGTGAGCTGCCTAGTTGCTGAAGGTCTTAGTGATCTCAGGGCAGACATTAATCATTGGAGGAGTGCTATTATGGAGGAATTCGTGTAGTTCTGTCTGCTCTTCTCCTTGCCAGAATCCCTTTGCTCCTCCTAACATGCAAGTCTTCAGGAGACTGGGCTAGCAATGCCAAGTGTATTGACCAGGACCCAGTTATTCATAGGTTCCTATGACAATCCTTGTTTTCCTCGTGCTTGAATCATACTGAGCTTTATTCATGTGTGTGTGGTGGAGGCAGAGCATTTCATACCCTCAAGAGAGCTAATGTGCTCAGCCTGACAAATGCAAGAGTTTGGTAGGAGTGGGGACATCACAATCATGGACAGTTCAGCAGCACAACATCCTTTCTCTAGTGCTTCATGCAGATGAGCTGAAAGAGAGGCAAACAAAACTTTATTAGGAGTCATATTTGTTGTATTGTTCATGACTGGAGAATGTGTTTTGGTTTAGTGAGGGAGCTGAGGGGGATTTTGCCTCTTTCAGTCAATTAATGACAACCTCTGGGCTGTAATACAGCTTGTAGTAGAGATCTTTTCCTCTGGTAAACCTCTGGCCTGCCTTTTCTACACTGAAAGCTCCAGGGCAGAGTAGTGCAGAAGCTAATGCACCAGCTTCACAGTTAATCTTTAGCTCCCCTTGATTCCTTCTGCTTGCTGCCAAAGAAGCATGAAAGCCTGGACTGCAGGATGAAGAGTTTAAGCCATGCTGTGGATGAGTTTCAATGTGCACTAAAGACACATGTGAAATGGTAACAAGCATGACAAGTTTGCTCAAATGAAGAATTCTGAATTAGTATATCATCTGTTCAAGTCCTCTTATGGCCTTGACATTCTTGCTTTCTCACAGCAAATAGCTCTAGCTGCCACAGCTATACTGTTCTCTTTTCTATCCATTGTGGCTAGCTAGAGAAAAGAAACCCTCAGATTGTTCCCTAGTTGTGTCTGTGCCATTGACTCAGAGAGTGTGTTGCAAGCAAGAACTCTGCTGAGTCACAGCAACATGCTCTGGTTAGTTCCTAGCCATGTGATGCAACAGTCTGGAAATGGCACAGATGGTATGGTACCTTCTCATTTGGAAATACTACTTTTCCTTGTTTGCTAAGGATTCATCCCTAACATATTACTTACTGCACTCCAGTGTCTCCCTGGGATAAAAGCAAAATGTAACCTAATGTGGTTACATCCCTCAGCGGAGAGGGACCTAGGAGTATTGGTTGACAGCCGGCTGAACATGAGCCAGCAGTGTGCTCAGGCAGCACGGAAGGCCAATGGCATCTTGGCCTGGATCAGGAATAGTGTGACCAGCAGGACTAGGGATGTGATCCTCCCNAGTGTCCAAGCAGCCACCATCAACAGCAGGAGCCAAATCATGGGCTAAGCTTGGAAAACTAGGAGTTAAACTGAAGGAGCTAGTCAAAAACATGCCCACATTGCTTCTGCCTCAAAATATGTCCTTGTTCTACACCATACTTTGTTTTGTAAAAATACAGGGTTTGTATCTTGGGTTGATTTCTTGAAATGAAAAAGTAGGTATAGATTTGCTAGGCCCTGGCTGGTTGTGGCTCTGCTGATCCATGACTCTCACAGTGCCCGGTTGTGCTTCCCTGCCCCTCTGCTCCCCTAACCTGGAGGAACACTCAGATGTTGGACATGCAGATGGCTTGGACAAATGTCAGGAACACTCACTTCTCCCTCAGAAACACAAAGCTGATTCTCCTGGTCTAAGGAAACCCTTTGGCCATGGTTTTTGCTTCGAGACAAAATGTCTATTAGCTACTCATTTGCTCAGGAACTGTACCCATGCACTGCAAAAGCCTCCTGCCTGCCAAGGCAGAGTGAGCACTCATGGAACAGGGGATTGAAATGGCACTCCTAATGGGTTTAATTCAATTAACTGGCTTTCAGAAAAGAGGCAAATGTGCACTTGCTTCTAGGATTATGATCTGGTGTTACTGTTAAGAATGTGTCAGCGTTTTCACTGCAGAGACATTTCACTTTTTGATGGAAAATCATTCTCATCATTCTGAAATTTGGTATGTCAGCTCAGCCCTCATTTAGGCATCTAAATAAATGGATTGGTTTGATTAAAGTATTCATCATACTAAAAGCAACAGGCCACAGAGGTACCAAACATTGCAGCAGAGCTTGCTGGTGATCAGCACTTTTGGGAATGTGGCACTTATATTTGACTTAGGAAGTCAGCTCTAGGCAGAACCACAGAATCAATTCAGGTTGGCAGAGACCTCTAAGCTCATCAAGTCCAACCATCCCTAGCACTCCCATACCACTAAGCCATGGCCCTAAGGAGAGCAGCTCAATGTTTCTTAAACCCCTGCAGGGATGGTGACTCCAGCACCTCCCTGGGCAGCTTGGGACAAGACTTAACAACCCTTTCAGTAAAGAAATTCCTCCTGACATCCAATCTAAACCTCCCATGCTGCAACTTAGACTATAATACTGAAAAAATTTGAGCCTAAGTGCACAATAATATGTGGTACAGAGTTTCTCTCTCAAGAAGACACCATCTTAAAATAATCTACCAGTCAGCATGTCTGTGGCTGGTTTGTTACCATCATAGCCTGGCTGTTTTTGAGGAAACATTTTAAAGCTGCTCATTCCTGTAGTTGAAATGCAGTTTTTTCCTACCTCTTTCTAAGCTCTGTCAGATCTTCTACACTGCAGCCTGCACTGTCAAAACATCATCAGGATCTCAACACAGCTTTAAAGTGGGAAGTCTCAGCAGCTGAATGCAGATTGGCAATGGGAGTAATGCTGTCTGGGGACAGAGAAGTTAGGGAGAGGCTGAAGGATTTAAGGAATACATGATTCTGAGCTGAGTTCAAGGGAAAAAATAAGTAAGTTTACTTGCTAACTTTCTAGGTGTGTGCTGGTTGGCTTGGATCTATTAGTCAGTAGATCCCTGGAAGTCTCCTGACAGGAGGCTGCAGTGAGCTGGAGGTAGGTCTCTTCTCCAGGGTTAGCAGTGAGAGGACAAGAGGAAATGGCTTCAAGTTGCATCAGGGGAGGTTTAGATTGGATGTCAGGAGGAATTTCTTCCCTGAAAGGGTTGTTAAGTCTTGTCCCAGGCTGCCCAGGGAGGTGCTGGAGTCACCATCCCTGCAGGGGTGTAAGAAACATTTAGATGCTCTCCTTAGAGCCATGGGTTAGTGGTATGGGAGTGCTAGGTGTGGTTGGACTTGATGATCTTGGAGATCTCTTCCAATCTGTGTGATTCTGTCTGATTCTCTCCAATTCTGTTTGATTCTGTCTTTGAGGCTACAGAGAGTGGGACAAATCTGTCCCATGGAAACAAAGAGCAGACATCTCCCCTAGCTCTGGTGTATCACTGCGGAGTCTTTAGGCCTTAAACAGTACCTCAGAGCTTCAAACTCTCTCATGCCAGTGGCTGAAATGAAAAAATAAACCCCATGAAGTAAGACATAGAAAGACATAAGACAGTAAGACATAAGTAAGACATAAGAAAGAGGCAGAGGAACTTCCTTCTATGCTAACAAGGGTGTAGCAGTGGCTTTTGGAAGCCTTGTGCAGCATCCTGTGAGAGTTGCTGCCTTTTGCACTTCACCTAGAAGAAACCAAAGAGAGGCATCCAGAGAAGAAAAGGCAAACAAAAGAGTTACAGGTAAGAAGAGATGGAAAACATACAATTTTTTTTGTCTACAGAAAACTCACAGGCTACCAAATAAGATCATAATCTGTCTCTGGAAGTGTTTAAGAAACATCTAGATGCTCTCCTTAGGGCCATGGGTTAGTGGTATGGGAGTGCTAGATATGGTTGGGCTTGATGAGCTTAGAGGTCTCTGCCAACCTTAATGATTCTGTAATGATTTAGGAGATCACAGGCTCTAAAAGTCAGGCTTAAGCTTAGACTGAATCTGCCTGGGAACAGGGTAATACCATCATTGCAACAACTTACCATACTTGTAATAAAGCAGCTCAATTTTAGTGATTAAGTAATAAAAGCTGGGCTGTGGCCTGGAGCAGTGTGCTGGCAGTGACTCATATTCATTCTCAGTCCCCAGTTGCAGGCACAAAGGGGACAACCTCTTCATGTCACAAGTGATGTCTTTAGGGAAGATTTAGCACAAAAAGGCTGATCTCCTGCTCTAGTTTATTTACATTTTTCAGTATGCATAAATGTAGTTGTAAAAGACTCTTCTTTTTGATAAGTTAACAGATTTATACATCTCCTGCCTTTCTTTCCTGAAATGCCTATATTACATGACTTGAATTTATTTGACCTGTTCCACAATTACTGTTTTGGGTAATAGTCTTTCTGGCCCAGGGAGGTGCTGGAGTCACCATCCCTGCAGGGGTTTAAGAAACATTGAGATGCTCTCCTTAGGGCCATGGGTTAGTGGTATGGGAGTGCTAGGTATGGTTGGACTTGATGAGCTTAGAGGTCTCTGCCAACCTGAATGATTCTGTGACGCTATGATTATTTCATTTCAGTTTGGAATGCATTTGATGACTACTTTTAGTTTCCTTCTCACCTAGGACTCGTCACTCCTCTTCTGCCTATAGCTCAATATATCCCTTGGTTGGTGCTAGGCACATTGCTTAGTGACACAGTGTTTAATGGCTCAGGAGAAATGACAAGGTCTGACAGCATTCTGCTGGTCCAGACTGCTTGGGAACCACTTGTTAGACTAAAAACTGGTTTTCATAGCCTTCTTAAGCTTCATCACGTGCTAGCTACCTAGGTTTCTAGTGCTGAAGCAGGTCAAAGGGCTATGCCAGATATATGTACAAAGGTGTAGGAACAGTGTTTTTGAAATCTTGAGTCAGGCTGAGTAGTGAAAGCTGCCAGAGTATGCCAGAGGTAAGGGCAAGATAGGCCACCGCAAAGAGTGTGCCTGCTTGACATGATTGCCAACTGTTGGCCTTGATTTACTGTTTGCTGTGGGCTGAACAGAATGACACAGTTCAGTTAGATTTAGATTGGATGTCAGGAGGAATTTCTTCCCTGAAAGGGTTGTTAAGTCTTGGCCCAGGCTGCTCAGGGAGATGGTGGAGTCACCATCCCTGGAGGGGTTTAAGAAACATTTAGATGCTTTCCTTTATTATTTCCTGTATTTGTTTCTTAACAATGACTTTAAAAGATAGTAATTACTCCCTGTTAACTCTAGCTAACCTTGATCCTAAGGAAATGTCTTTGAAGCTATTACAGAGGTAAAAAAAAGGTATAGCTTCATTTGTTTTATCAGTGGCTTCTTTTTAATTAACTAGGTAGGTCCCAGTTGCTGTAGGAGTGGAGGCACTGAAGTCACTGTCATATACATCTTCACTTTCACTACCAAAACTGGGAACTTGTCTTGCTTAAAATACCTTTTTGAGGACAAAAATGATTAACAAAGTAATGATACAGTTGAAACAGAGTTTTTGCATGGTCAGTGTTCTTCTGGGCAGTGGTGGAGTCACCATCCCTGGAGGGGTTTAAGAAACATTTAGCTGCTCTCCTTAGGGCCATGGGTTAGTGGTATGGGAGTGCTAGGGATGGTTGGACTTGATGAGCTTAGAGGTCTCTTCCAACCTTAGGGATTCTGTAACAGCTACTAGCTATTCTCCTCTTTGGGCTATGGCTCAGCATGGAATGAAACCAGGGGGGCAGTGCTTTTCACACCTTTCAGCTTCCTGCTGCAGTGGCTCCTGGCTCACTGCTGTCCCAGGCACAGCCATAGCTCTATGACATGTGCTGTCCTCAAACTGGAAGCAAAGGCTCTGGGAACTGCAGTGTGAGCACTCCTGGAAGTATTTGTGAATGAGACCAAATACTCTCTGTTCTTCTTTATTTGACTGGGGAAATCAAGAAGAATCTGAGAGGCTCCTAACGTGCTGGAGGAAGATGTGTCATTGCTCTTCTACCATGTGCCTGGATGGTGAGGGAACTCCTCCAGGGCAGTTCCTGGAAACAAAAAAAACTGATTGCTGTTGTTTCTGTTGACGTAGCCTTTTGGTTTTGATATGGATGAGCACAATGAAGTGTCAGCCAAATGGAACCATTATGTCAAATCCTGTTAGTTTTCCCACCATTTTCATGAGGATAAAAAGAGAAACTCTTGGATGTTTTCTTTGCTTTATCAGTTCAGCAGCTGGGATTGCTTAATCACACAGCCATACTTTACTGAGTCTGCATATGGCACAGGAAGGTAGGAGAAGCAAACCATACATCACATGCTTTCTCCTCTGTCACGTGTAGAACAGAGTAGACCAAGTCAAAACAATAGAACAGACTATTTCAATTGGCAGGGATCTACAATGATCATCTAGTCCCACTGCCTGACTGATTCAGGGCTCACCAGAAGTTAAGGCATGTTGTTAAGGGCATTGTCCAGTGTCTCTTAAATACTGACAGGCTTAGGGCATTGACCATCTCTCTAGGAAACCTGTTCTAGTGTTTGACTACCTTCTCAGTGAAGAAAAGCTTCCTAATGTCCAGTCCAAACCTCCTGTGACTGAGCTTTGAGCCACTCTCACCTGTCCTACCACTGAGAGATCAGCACCTCCCTCTCCACTTCTCATTCCTCAGCCTCCTTGTCTCCACACTAGACAAACGCAGTGCCCTCAGCTGCTCCTCACAGGATATTCCTTCAGCCCTTCCACCAGCCTTGTTGCCCTCCTCTGGATGCATTCAAGGACCTTCACATCCTTCTTAAACTGTGGGGCCCAGCATTACACACAGCACTCGGGGTGAGCAGGATAATCAGCTCTTCTGACCAGCTGGTTCTGCTGTGTTTGATGCACCCCAGGATGCAGTTTGCCCCTTGGCTGCTAGGGCACTCCCAGATCTCTTTCTTCAGGGCTGCTCTCCCAGTTTGTACTTGTACCTGGTGTTAGTCGGTCCCAGGTCCAGAATCTAGCATTTTGACTTGTTAAATTTCATCCCATTAATCACTGTCCAGTACCCCAATGCATCTAGATTCCTCTGCAAGACCTTCTGCCCCTCAAGAGAGTCAACAGNTAACCTTGATCCTAAGGAAATGTCTTTGAAGCTATTACAGAGGTAAAAAAAAGGTATAGCTTCATTTGTTTTATCAGTGGCTTCTTTTTAATTAACTAGGTAGGTCCCAGTTGCTGTAGGAGTGGAGGCACTGAAGTCACTGTCATATACATCTTCACTTTCACTACCAAAACTGGGAACTTGTCTTGCTTAAAATACCTTTTTGAGGACAAAAATGATTAACAAAGTAATGATACAGTTGAAACAGAGTTTTTGCATGGTCAGTGTTCTTCTGGGCAGTGGTGGAGTCACCATCCCTGGAGGGGTTTAAGAAACATTTAGCTGCTCTCCTTAGGGCCATGAGTTAGTGGTATGGGAGTGCTAGGGATGGTTGGACTTGATGAGCTTAGAGGTCTCTTCCAACCTTAGGGATTCTGTAACAGCTACTAGCTATTCTCCTCTTTGGGCTATGGCTCAGCATGGAATGAAACCAGGGGGGCAGTGCTTTTCACACCTTTCAGCTTCCTGCTGCAGTGGCCCCTGGCTCACTGCTGTCCCAGGCACAGCCATAGCTCTATGACATGTGCTGTCCTCAAACTGGAAGCAAAGGCTCTGGGAACTGCAGTGTGAGCACTCCTGGAAGTATTTGTGAATGAGACCAAATACTCTCTGTTCTTCTTTATTTGACTGGGGAAATCAAGAAGAATCTGAGAGGCTCCTAATGTGCTGGAGGAAGATGTGTCATTGCTCTTCTACCATGTGCCTGGATGGTGAGGGAACTCCTCCAGGGCAGTTCCTGGAAACAAAAAAAACTGATTGCTGTTGTTTCTGTTGACGTAGCCTTTTGGTTTTGATATGGATGAGCACAATGAAGTGTCAGCCAAATGGAACCATTATGTCAAATCCTGTTAGTTTTCCCACCATTTTCATGAGGATAAAAAGAGAAACTCTTGGATGTTTTCTTTGCTTTATCAGTTCAGCAGCTGGGATTGCTTAATCACACAGCCATACTTTACTGAGTCTGCATATGGCACAGGAAGGTAGGAGAAGCAAACCATACATCACATGCTTTCTCCTCTGTCACGTGTAGAACAGAGTAGACCAAGTCAAAACAATAGAACAGACTATTTCAATTGGCAGGGATCTACAATGATCATCTAGTCCCACTGCCTGACTGATTCAGGGCTCACCAGAAGTTAAGGGATGTTGTTAAGGGCATTGTCCAGTGTCTCTTAAATACTGACAGGCTTAGGGCATTGACCATCTCTCTAGGAAACCTGTTCTAGTGTTTGACTACCTTCTCAGTGAAGAAAAGCTTCCTAATGTCCAGTCCAAACCTCCTGTGACTGAGCTTTGAGCCACTCTCACCTGTCCTACCACTGAGAGATCAGCACCTCCCTCTCCACTTCTCATTCCTCAGCCTCCTTGTCTCCACACTAGACAAACGCAGTGCCCTCAGCTGCTCCTCACAGGATATTCCTTCAGCCCTTCCACCAGCCTTGTTGCCCTCCTCTGGATGCATTCAAGGACCTTCACATCCTTCTTAAACTGTGGGGCCCAGCATTACACACAGCACTCGGGGTGAGCAGGATAATCAGCTCTTCTGACCAGCTGGTTCTGCTGTGTTTGATGCACCCCAGGATGCAGTTTGCCCCTTGGCTGCTAGGGCACTCCCAGATCTCTTCCTTCAGGGCTGCTCTCCCAGTTTGTACTTGTACCTGGTGTTAGTCGGTCCCAGGTCCAGAATCTAGCATTTTGACTTGTTAAATTTCATCCCATTAATCACTGTCCAGTACCCCAATGCATCTAGATTCCTCTGCAAGACCTTCTGCCCCTCAAGAGAGTCAACAGCACCTCCCAGTTTGGTATCATCAGCAAAGTTGCTAATGGGCATTTCAACTCCTGCACTGAGATCATTGATAAGTATATTGAACAGAAATGGCCCTAGAACTGAACCCTGAGGAACACCACTAGTGAGTCATTGCCAGCCCCATTTACTACATTTACTACAACCCTGTGAGCTCTGCCCTTCAGCTGCTTCTTCACATGATATGTGGTAAACTGCTGATGGTCTGTCCAGAAGCATATTCTCCTGCATAGGCATTAAAGCAC
Organism: Bucco capensis; assembly: GCA_013396975.1. Lineage (NCBI taxonomy): Eukaryota > Metazoa > Chordata > Aves > Piciformes > Bucconidae > Bucco > Bucco capensis. The sequence goes on from VWZO01014054.1 coordinate 16,185, forward strand.
AGGAGGACATGTCAGTGGTTAAGTACCAGGAGGCCTGTCTGCAATGTGTGCAGAAGGGTAGCACTAGTCCTGCCTAATTGCATGGTTCAGAGGTGTCTAGCCCTGGGTCCAGTCCTGTTCAATATGTTCATCAACGACCTGGATGAAGGAATAGAGTGTGCCCTCAGCCAGTTTGCTGCTGACACACACCTGGGACAGGTGGCTGTCACCCCAGGAGGCTGTGCTGCCATCCAGTGTGACCTGGACAGGCTGAGAGCTGGGCACAGAGAAACCTCATCAAATTCAACAGGGGCAAGTGTAGGACCTAGGGAGGAATGACCCACGGACCAGGCCAGGTCAGGGGCTGATCTGCTGGAAAGCAGCTGAGTGGAACAAGGCCTGGGTGTCTGGGTGGGCAGCAGGAGGAGCATGAGCCAGCAATGTGCCCTTGGGGCCAAGAAGGCCAATGGCATCCTGGGCTGCAGCAAGAAGAGTGTGGCCAGCAGGGCCAGGGAGCTTCTCCTTCCCCTCTGCTCTGCCCTGGGGAGGCCACAGCTGCAGCATTGGGTTCAGTTCTGGGCTCCCCTGCTTAAGAGAGACAGGCAACTTGTGCAGAGGGTGCAGAGAAGGGCCACTGAAATGCTGAGGGCACTTGAGCAGCTCTCTTGTGCAGAGAGGCTGAGAGAGCTGGGGCTGCTTAGGCTGGAGCAGAGCAGCCTGAGAGGGGAGCTGAGCAATGCTTAGCAATCCTTCAAGGGTGGGGGGCAGGAGGCTGGGGCCAGCCTTTGTTCTGTGGCACCTAGGGACAGCACTAGAGGCAATGGGCACAAAGTAGCAGCCAGCAAGTTGCAGCTGAACAGGAGGAGGAAGTGTTTTGCTTGGAGGCTGCTGGAGCAGTGGCCCAGGCTGCCCAGGGAGCTGCTGGAGTCTCCATGTCTGGAGAGATTCCAAAGGCAACTGGATCCCATCCTGTGCAAGCTGGTCTAGGTTCTCCTGCTCTGGCAGGGGGGTTGGACTAGATGATCTCCAGAGGTCCCTGCCAACCCCTAAGAGTCTGGGATTCTGTGATTCTGCCTGTGCCAGGGGTTCAGCAATCTCTCTGTAGGTCACTCCCTTGCACTCTATTACCAGAGCAGCTGTGCAGTTGCAGATCCTCTCACTGATTTGTCCACCTCTGTGATACCTATGTGCAAGGCAAGAGAAGTGTCTGTTAGCCTTTATAATGCTGTGCATGGTGCACCAAGCAACACAATGATCAGTGTAGTTTTCAGGGTCCCAGGTGGCTGCTGTCACCTGGCTACTGAGCCAGTGGAACTGGGCTGGGAAGGGTAAGATCCAGGGCTTCCCATGCTCTCTGCTGAATCAGGCAGGATTGACAAACCCCTGGCGTTAGACTCTCAGCTGTCTGCCAGGGGATGGCACAGAGTAGCTGAAGGAACCCTCTGTGGAGATGTGTTTTCCTCCTGCGTGACTGTCAGTGGCTTGCAGTGCTGCTTGTTGGCATGCAGATTGCACATCAGCTGATGAAAATCAGACTGGGGATTTGCAGGAGTGTTAATGGAAATACTGTTGACCTGAAGATCTCCCAATGAACATTGGTGGTACTTAAAGCACACTTACCCAGAATGAATAGAAGTACAGTGGTAAAATCACTTGATCATAATTCATTTAATCTCATCATGCCAAACATCAGTGGTTTTCTTGGATGTAATCATGCAAATGCTCTTCTTAGTCCAGTGGTGTCTCTCTACCAGCACTGTACACATTAGCAACAGGGCAGGACATTCAACCAAAACATTTGATGTGCTCTGCACCCAGCTCTGCTCCAGAGATATTGTCTGCATGGTATGACATGGCTTTCTCTGGGTCCTGGTTTGAGTTAGAACAGAACTCATTCTGTTCAGTGATTTTTCTTTTCAGCTAAAGCTGTCTTAATTATCTGCACTTTCTGAGGCTAAGAGCATGTTTTCACAGACAGGGCCTGCTTGTAGCAGTGATAACACCTCATGTTTAGATTTACTACTGAGGATTGGTGTGCAGAGCAAGGTCACTGCTAAATCCTGTGTACCACATTGGGGTACAAAGTTAAAGGCTGCACCTGCAGGGAGGAGCAGGCAGCTCAGGTGACACTAAAGTGACCAACTAGCTACTCCATCCCATATACATCATATCCAGGATAAAGCTGAGGGAGCACAAGGGTCAGTCCTCCTCTTCTTCAATGGCCAGCATCTAAGGAGCACTCTGTCTGTTCTCCCTTCAACCTCAATCCATGAATTCCTGAATCCAGTTCCAGGATCCATCCCTCTGAGTCTGGTTCCTATCTGCTGCTGAGCCCTTCTGCCACAGCATCAGTGGTGACAGTAAGGGAAGAAATGGGAGTAACAGAAATTGTCTATCACTGCATTAGTGGTTGGCCCAGCACTAACCCTTGACACTCTGTCACCTCCCATCCATTTTCTGCTGAACACTGAATAGAGGAGTTGGGAAAATCTGTGTGTGTGATGTGGAAGAAAGATCAATCTAATGATTCAGAAAGGAAAAGGGACAAAACATAAGAACTCTACAGCTGGTGGAGGGAAGAAAGTACTGAAGACAAGCACCCTCTTGTTAAAGTAGTGTCTCCTATCCTTATTCCAAAGCATTTTTGTGGTGGTGCACACTATACTTAGTTTTATGAGGAGTAGGAGGATGATAAGGATGTCCATGCAGAAAGCAAGCAGATTTGAAAGAGAACCCTATGCTTGACTTAGATATCTTTTCTTTTCACAAAGGTTGCATAGAGTCATTAAGGTTGGAAAAGACCTCTGAGATCATCAAGTCCAACCATCAACCCAACACCACTGTGGCTACTAAACCACATCACAAAGTGCTGCATCTACATGTTTTTTGAACACCTCCAGGGATGAAGACTCCACCACATCCCCAGGGAGCTTCCAATACTGATAGAAGAATTTTTTCCTAGTATCCAACCTAAACCTCCCTGGCACAACTTGGGACCATTTCCTTTTGTCTCATTGCTAGTCACCTGGGAGAAGAGACCAACCCTTCTATTGCTATAACCTCCTTTCAAGTAGTTGTGGAGAGAGAGAAGGTCTCCCCTCAGCTTCCTCCTCTCCAGACTAAACCATGCCAGTTCACTCAGTCTCTCCCCATAACACTTGTGCTCTAGACCCTTCCCCAGCTTTGTTGCCCTTCTCTGGACACATTCCAGCAACTCAATGTCTTTCCTATAGTAAAGGGCCCAAGATTGATCCCAGTGTGGCCTCACCAGTGCCAAGTATAGGGGGATAATTGCTTCTTTGGTCCTGCTGGTCATGCTGTTTCTGATCCAAGCCAGGATGCTGCTGGCCTTCTTGGCCACCTGGGTACACTGTTTGCTCATGTTCATCACACCAACATCCCTAGGTCCTTTTCCACCAGGCAGTTTTCCAACCCCTCTGCCCCAAGTCTGTAGCATTGCACGGGGCTGTTGTGACCCAAGGGCAGGACGTGGCATCTTCCAATTTCTTTTCATCCCTTCTCTGTGCTCTCTTGTTCTCTCCTTGTTCTAACCTTTCCCTTTTATTGTGTAGACATGGCTACACTTATTTTTACACAGTAGCTGTTGATCTAATGGTGTTACTGGAAGGTGAGAAGCTGAAGCAATAAGCAGTGCATTACTGGTAAGCTTGACCTCATTTCTTTTTAATACTTTTTTCTTACAGTGTGAGTGAAAAATACTTAGATGAGTTTGGAGAGGGCACATGTGTGCACTTTCAGGACCAGTTTTAGCATGTGAAGGCAGCTGAGGAGATCTCTGGTCTTGGCTACCTCTTTCCACCTTCCACCTCAGCTCTCCAGGCTGGTGGTTGTACTGGTACAAGTGGTCTGTGGATCTAGTTTGTACCCCAAAACCAGCAGAAAAATTGCACAGCTGATGCATCTGAGACCTGTGGCAGATGCATTGGGACCTGAAGCCAAAAGTAGGAGTCTCATGAACTGCCTTTGCCTCTGAGAAAACCTATTTGTGGTGCTACACCCAGACATAGAGAAACAGACCCCAGCACACATGCTTCTACCTCATGTAATCAGGCAGGGACTGTTCTGGTCCTTCCCACCCCTTGCACTATGCTCCACAAGCAGTTTTTGGGGAGAGCTCTATTTGGAAGGTAGGACCTAGCTCTTCTGTTCTGCATATCCAAGCTGCAGGCTGGCAGCAAGGAGCAGCAGTGGGAAGCAAGGGCTATGATGGGGAGCTATTTGGGGTCCAAATAGTGCCCACCTGGAGCTTGGGATGCCTGCAGGGGACCTGCCCATCCTGCTTTGAGGCTCCTAGCAAGCTTCAAATATTCCACTTTGGAAACCAGTGTTTTTAAAGAGACTATGGAGTACTAAGAAATCAAAGGGGAAAGAAAAACATCTCTGGAAAAGCATTCCTTGTGTTGCTTTTTTTGGTCAGACTGTAAAGCACTTGCTTTATAAAGATTATATTGATCTACGATTTTTGTTTTGGTTTGGTTTTTTTTCCTGTGTGGACTTGCACTTCAGCATCTATCCTTGAGAACTTTTTGTTCATTGTTTCCTTTAAGCTTTATATGCTAAAACTACTAATGTCAGAATAGGTCAGCATAATCTTTATGATCTGGTCAGGTACTGTTGCAGTGACATAGGCAGAGTTCTGTAAGAATGGTTTCCTGCATGAAGCAGGTAAAAGAGCTGAGATGACCTTTTCTGTTACTATTGTTTGGTTGTTTTTCCCCTGCTGATGGTTGAGTATTTTTAGACTTAACAGGGTTGTCTTGTTTCTAAAATAGTTTCTTCATGGATAGAGTTAAACCTTTGGCTTTTTTTGTTGTTTGTTTTCCAAAGGAGAATTAATAGAACATCTCACAAATGAAGACTAAATTAAATTCTATTTGTGGCAGAGCTAATAATGACAGGAACCCAGGATCTGTGTTCTACCATACAATGGAAGCGGAAGAGTAGCAGAGACACTCAGCTTGCAGGTAGTATCTTCTTTCAATAAGCTTCCATGTATTCTCAGGTCAGATGCAAGCTCTTAATAGATTTTTGTGCAGGTTGATGACAAGAGATCATGAGACAGAACTAATATATCACCTTCATCTGTTGCTTTGGTCAGCTGAAGCTTGTGTTAGTAGGGGCAACTGTAAAATGTATCTCCCTTTGTGATTTTTCTTTCCTTCCATTTTCTTTTCATCAGCTTCATTGATAGAAAATCAGATCTCATTTGAAATCCTCACAGTTTGTTCCTTGAAAACTGCCCCTTGATTGTGTTAATATAAAAGAAAATTCTCTCTCTGCTGTTGATAAAGTGGATTTTTGAAGTACTTCTCACTGTGATATCTAGATGCTAAACCTTGATTAGACAAATAACCAAGCCTCCTTGGCTCCTGGAAAGTGACAATGACGGGTTTGAGTGCTGTATGCTGGCATGATTTGATGAGATTGACAGAGAATCACAAATGTTAGTCACTTGAGAAACAATTCAGAAAGGAGTTATTGCTGAGCATTTGATCTCAAAAGATATTCATGTTTATAGGAACAAATTTTGCTATTTAGTGGGACTTAAATCCCCAAATGATGAGATACTGAAGCATGTGATATTTGTAGGTTAGATTGGTGAACAAGGAAGGCATGAAAAATCCAGCCTGACAGTAGCACTACTTCTAGAATGTTGACTCTTAGCTGCTTTCCCCACTCTATCCTAGCTCTGTGAGATCAAAGATCTGAACTCAGAGATCTTGGGCATGCTTTTCAGAAGAGCAGGACCTGGCTGGCATGGTATAGAGGGTGTCCCTTGTTTACCAGAGACTAAAATTCTTCTCAGAGTGGAACTAGTCAAGTTGCACCAGGGGAGGTTTAGATTAGATATAAGGAGAAGTTTCTCTACTGAAAGGGTTGTTAATTCTTGTCCCAGGCTGCCCAGGGAGGTGCTGGATTCACTATCCCTGGAAGGGTTTAAGAAACATTGAGCTGCTCTCCTTAGGGCCATGGGTTAGTGGCATGGGAGTGATAGGTATGATTGGACTTGATGAGCTCAGAGGTCTCTTCCAACCTTAATGATTCTGTGGCTCTGTGATTCTGTAGTCAAGATCACACATGGGATACACTGTAGAGTCCTTACCCTGCTGAGGTCACCATCAGAAAAGTTCTAGTGGATGGCAGTGGCCATTTGAGTTCAGAACTCACCAAAATCATTGGCAGCAGGATTTTTTGAGTCCCAGTGCTGGTCACACTGCATATTGTTATTAATCTTAATTAATCATGAGTAATTGTAGTGGCTGATGTGCCCTCCTGGGTTTTAGGAGTGGGTCCTTATGGTTGGAGGGCGGAGGAGTGCTCCCCCTGTTCCCCCCGGCCACGTGGCTTACTCTACCCCAAGCAGAGAGCAGAGACCACACACCACACCGGGTAGCAGGAAGAGAGAGAGAGTTTATTGTTACCTGGTTAGGTACTTAAAGAGTTGGCGAGATTTGCATACAACCAATCAAGGGGTCTTTGGCATCATAATCACTGCCCAGAAAGGTCAGGTTTCACAGCCAATAGGGAGGGGTAGCCATGGTCAAATATACATAGTAATTTCCCAAGGGGCTTCTGGGAAACAGAGTTCCTTGTAGCACTTATACAGGTACAGGTTTGTTAATTCCTTTATCAGTTTCAGAAGTCCATCTTTGACAGGACTTCTTCCACTTTACATATTGTAGGTCCATCGCTACAAATAATGATTGAATTTTCAGAAAGATTAAAATCTGATAAGTTTGAAGGAATAGCAGCAAACTGCCTTGCAGTTACCAAGAGACAAACATTACAGACAAGATGTAATAGTATGTCCTTCTGATTAGTGCTGCAAATCTAATTAATGACTTGGTAACACTTAATTAAGTCTGAATGCTTATAAAGATTTAAAGGGCAGGTGTCAACAGGATGCTGGGGCCAGCCTTTGTTCTGTGGCACCTAGGGACAGCACTAGAGGCAATGGGCACAAAGTAGCAGCCAGCAAGTTGCAGCTGAACAGGAGGAGGAAGTGTTTTGCTTGGAGGCTGCTGGAGCAGTGGCCCAGGCTGCCCAGGGAGCTGCTGGAGTCTCCATGTCTGGAGAGATTCCAAAGGCAACTGGAGCCCATCCTGTGCAAGCTGCTCTAGGTTCTCCTGCTCTGGCAGGGGGGTTGGACTAGACGATCTCCAGAGGTCCCTTCCAACCCCTAGCAGTGTGTGANTTCTGTAGTCAAGATCACACATGGGATACACTGTAGAGTCCTTACCCTGCTGAGGTCACCATCAGAAAAGTTCTAGTGGATGGCAGTGGCCATTTGAGTTCAGAACTCACCAAAATCATTGGCAGCAGGATTTTTTGAGTCCCAGTGCTGGTCACACTGCATATTGTTATTAATCTTAATTAATCATGAGTAATTGTAGTGGCTGATGTGCCCTCCTGGGTTTTAGGAGTGGGTCCTTATGGTTGGAGGGCGGAGGAGTGCTCCCCCTGTTCCCCCCGGCCACGTGGCTTACTCTACCCCAAGCAGAGAGCA
>VWZO01014057.1:5901-22035 GCA_013396975.1 Bucco capensis
AAATGGGGGGGGGGGAGGGGTTAGGCAGCATGCAGGTTCTTCTGATATTCAGATATGATGCCCTTGACCTAATGGGAACCTAGCCTGAAGAAAGATGGGAAGACTTTTGGTCATGCATAAATAGGTGCTTCCCACACACGTTCATATTTTATTAGAGTTTTTGCACAACTGAGTATGGTGTGTTTGTGTAGTTATGTCTGAGTGCTAATTGACTTTCGTTGTTTTGTATAGATACTAAGAATGTTATTGCAGGCAGACACTGGCATATGGGCTCCTATATGTGAGGATGTGCATATATGTACATAAGTCAGTTACAATATCTGTTTTAGCTACCTTGTGTGAACGCATTTCAAATACTTTGCAAGACAATGGGTCCACCAAATGCAAAACTCTCAGTTCAGTTATGTTAAGGATTGATTTGGAGCAGAATTTCTGGATGTTATTGCAGTCAGCTTTCTTCTTGACATTACAATGATGAAATACTTGCAGTCAGCTTTCTTCTTGTCTTTCTTTCCTCTCACTTCAATTTCTCTATCCTGAAATTCAGGAAGGTAGCTCCTGAAAAAATGCAAATAAAGCATGTATTTGAAAAAAGATTATATAGTATAACAAAATGATTTGCCTGGTAGCTTGTATTAATCAAATAAAATATACTATCGAAGTCTGACAGTGTTCAGATAAGAACAGAACCTCAGTATCAATACATCATCACATCTTCTTTGTATTACTTCAGGTATGTGTTGGAGTCGGGGGAGGGAAGACAGGAACACAAATGTGATTTTAATTACCATTGCATTACATTTATGCAAGCAAACTAAAACAAATGTGCAGATTTGATAGCCATGGTCTTTATTTCACATATACAACACTAGTAATTAATTGTGGGTAAGGTATTGCTTTCAGCTATTGCTGACTGAAATCATTTGGCATTTTGCCCTCAGGCTTGGAATTGGCAATGAGTCTTTGGAACTTCTTACACCTAGGACAGTGGCTCTGATGTTTGCCAGCATTAACAAGTTTAATGAATATCCTGCAAGACCTGTGGCCAGAGGGCTCTGCTATTTCAGGGGAATATTGGAATGAACAAAGAAATATCAGGAGCTTACTTCCCTTGCAAATGTGGATTAAAGATCTCTCTGTGGCCCAAATTGCTGCTATCGTAGAAAATGCTTTCTACTAATAGGTTGCAGATCTTCCTTAAGCATAATTTTTTAAAACTCCATGAGGTAGGACACAGATATAAAACCTGTTAGGACCTTTATTGCAGTTGTGATTCTTCTTGACTTCAGCAGGGCCCTTTCTGAAATTTAAGTTATACCAAATACGAAAATTAAAATAATTATTGCAGTGAAGAGCAGAAAAATATTCTAGTTGCAGAATAATTATTAAGTTGCTTTTACAACTATGTTAGTTTTCAAAAGCTAAGTTGTGGGAAAGTTACCTTCCAATAATAACAGTGTATGTATAAAAGCAGAATGACAGCTCCAGGTGAGAGAGGAGCAGAGAGTAAGGAAAGAAAGGAGTTATGCAAGATCCAGAAGAAAGGTTCTTTTCATTCCTGGTTGTTCAGAGTGACTTTATATTTCTTGTCATTCCTTCAGGATATTTTTATGTTCCAGATGTATATTTTTCTTTCATTTAATAAAAAGAAAAAGGAGGAGAGGGATCCACTGAAAGCACAAAAAAATTATTCTATCCTGAATAAATTTGTTTCTTGAGCTTAAAGGATCCAAAAGACTGAACAAAAGGACTTTGTCAGTTGATCAAATATAAGCTTAGTTTATGAATAGTGTCTTTCTAATGCATACAATGAAATTATTTTACAGTGCAGATTATTGATTAATATTACTCTGGAATGCTTAATCCCTCATCTTGATTAGTTGTTTTGTTTTACTAATTATCTATAATTAAGCACTCTTTCAGGTAATAGAATATATATATTTCCCTGGTGGATTAAGTATTAAATATTGCTTTCTTATTTTACAACTGCGCAGGTGCGGGGTTTTGATTCTCTATTCCTTATCAGCTTCTCCCAGCTCCTCACGGTGAATTCTTTCTGGAGGCAGGGGGAAAGAGTTCAACTACTGAGTCCTTAAAGAAACAGTGTCCACATCCAAACTCAAAAGTTCAAAAGGGAGCATGACGTACACTCTTAAATTTTAATCACTCCAGGACACTTATTTTCTGTTAGGTTTATTGTTGTTTAAAGCTTGTGAAATTTTATGTATTCTGCTAATCTGCCAAACTTGAAAATTTCCACATTGCTGAAGCTGTTCTGTAACTGCATGCTTATTTTCATGTGTGTTTGGCATATGTCAGCCTGTAATACATTGCATGTGCTTGCTGCCTTTGTCTGGGGCTGCTGTCTGTATTGTTTTGTGCTTCCAGATAGCGGTGGGTGTGCTGGCAAACGTGCTGCAATGTCTGTCACATTAACAGCTGTGAAGAGAGTTCAGAGTTCTCCAAACCTGTTGGCCTCAGGTATAGCTGCTAACCAGTGACATACTGCTCCTGAATGGCTTTCCTGTAGCGTTAACACATTCCTGCAATATTACTCTGCAAGAAGGAGAAGGGTAACAGTATTTTCTGTTCCACTGACAGGTCTGTTACTTCTACAGTGCTCTTTAAAAAGTAGTCTTAATTTCTCTGTGCCTGTATTTAGTAGCCATTAATGAAAAAGATTAGGAAGGCTTAGGAAAAAAACAGTTATTTATCAATTAATTTTGCCTTTGATAAGTATTTTTGGCCTTATGTCCCCTGTTTTTATTTCAGAATAACATAGCATGAAAAGTAGGGTTTGTTTATTATGAACTTTCATTGTAACTTGCTTTAAAAACTCTTATCAAAAGAATCTTAATGCTGTAAAATGATCATCAGAAGCAAGATTAATTTTAAAACAAAATCATTTATCAAGTATGTTTTCAAACAATGTTTGAAACAATAACACCACACAGAATATTCAGCAGACAGGCAGAACTGCTTCTTAGCAATGCTTATCTCTGGTTTTACAAAATTAAATCAAATTAAATTTAATCAAATTACAAAATTTGATGGCTATCTGCTGCCCAGGTTCACTGGTGAATTAAGTAGTTGTAGGTGTAAATCAGTAAAGAATCTTGAGTGGTGTAGACTAATTTACACATGCAGTGTTCACACCAAACAAGTAATAGTACAGGAAGCTAAGTAAACAGTAAGACAGAAAAAAATTGCAAGATAAGGTCTTTGTTTTGTAGATCTTTTCAAATATAACACCTCAGGAATAAGAACTGTTAGAATTTATGAAGCAGAATAAAAATTTGGTAACTACTCTTTGTAAGCATAAGGAAAGGTTATTTGGGTCACTGTTTATGTAAAAATTCAAGGAAATTTGGTTCATTCTTCTTAGCAACATTTCTAATAAATTTTTATCATTTAAGCATGCAATACAAGCCAAATCCTGACAGAATCTGCAGGTAGATTTCTTGGTTGTGAATTAAACCTTTCCAGCTCATCTGAAAGGAATGATATTTCTTTTGATATCTACATTTTAGCTGGTAGTATATCACGGTATTTAAAAGGAAAAAAAAAACACCACAGCAAGTGTTTGTTCATTATTGCCTGTCTGAAATAGCAATGATTAATTAACAGTAACTCTTGGAACACTATAACCTTCTGTAGAACTTGTGCAATAAGCATTTCACAGTTGCCTATTGTCTAATATTCTGAGCTGTGCTTAGGTAACAGAAGGGAGCCGGGTAACTGAACAAAAAGACTCCTACATATTTTTCAAATTGTCTCATAACATATAGATGTCATACCTAGAGACATAAGTGGCATGGTGGTGAAAGGTAGATGGTTGTGTTTGATGATCTTAGAGGTCTCTTCCAACCTTAATGATTCTGTAGTCATGTTTTTATTTGTAACACAAGTAAATATTTGATATTTCTTTTTCAGGTTCTGACTCTCAGTCTCCAGATTCAGGTAAATAAAACACTGTTATGCATCGGCGTAGTACCATGTAACTGGATGAATTCTAACAGTCATCCATGTATTTGTTTTCATTACTCCATACATCCACATTCTTTAAGGAAAACACCACTGAAATTGTAATAATAATTGCAAGTTGTGAAGACCTCAAATTTAGGTCTCATTTGAAAGCAGTATATGTTGGCAGAAGACGAATTGTGTGGGAGAATACAGACTGCTAATTTGCCATCTTTAGCTTCAGTAGCACTTAGTATTTCATTTTTAGTCCCTTACTTAGGATTGCAAGTTGTGTCCACCCCACTTAGCAGCCTGCTCACTTAATGTGTTACTTTCCCCAGCCTCTTACAATATTTGGTCTTCAAATCTCTAACTTGTTGAGACAGGATAGTATCTCCCTCAGTGTTTGGACAATGCTTTGAGGGCTTTTCAGCTCTGAGTTTGGAGACAAAACATGGTTGATTAGTTGGAAAATCAAGGTATCATTCAGATTAGGAAATAAGATGCATTATTGGAACAAGTAATCAAGTGTGTATGGCTAGGCTTCGCGAACAAAGATCCTGGGAGGGCTCCATCCGTGCTCCTCNGGTGAAATTTGGTGAAACTGGGATGGTTTTCAAAATCCAGTCTAGCTCTGAATTTCAAGAACCTAGCCTGTGAAAGTACTTGAGCCTGCTTTATATACAGGGGCTGAAGCACCAACAAAGTGCTTCTAACTCCTAACTCCTAAGGTTAAAATCTATAGTTTATATGAATGCTGTGAGGAGATAACCAAACTACTACCAGCAGTATTGTTAGTGGTTGAGTTTTCTAAATTTTAAATGTAAGTGTTTTGTAAGGCAGCAGCATTAGCCCTCTTTCTATAACTTCCATGTTGATAACAGCAGCAATGTCATTTGTGTAGTAGCTAAACCTTTCCACAGGCTGTTTAATAGCTATACAGAGATCTACTAAGCACAAAAAAACCAATGGTTTGATTATTTTTTTCCTCACAAAAAGCTTGGAGATCTTACAATGATGGAAGTAGAGAGACACTGAATGGAGATGCCTGCAGTTCATCTCTTACAGCAAAGGGATTTAGGAGCGTGAGGCCAAATCTGCAGGATAAAAAATCGCCAACTCAGGTAAAACTGAACACTCCAAATTTCATCCTTTGGCATTTGTGTGGGGGTTATTCTTGGCCATTGTCCTGATGTCTTCCAGATAGTGTGAATCACCTTTTCATAAAGGTCACTACCAACTGATTTACTGCACAGATAAAGTATACTTCACATAGGATGTATGCCTCCAGGTTAATTACCAGAACTTGCTTTCAATGAACAAGACAACCAACTAAATGTAGGTCATACACAAATAAAATCTTTCTAGAAGTGTTCTCAGACTTCAAAAAGTATTTATTAATAATTTACACTTAGAGAAATGCATCAGTCATCAAAATAATTTCGGAGGGTAAAAGTTTATTAATTATAAGATAGACTATTTCTGCCTGTTTTGCAGAACAGTATAATTAAAGCACTAAAAAAGCAACAAACCCACTCTTATCTTTCCAAAGAAGATCAACATACCAATCAATGGCAGTACTATATCTATTACAATTTTAATTCAAAGGTATAAGAGGCTCTCTGTGTTTTATATATGTGTGCTACATATGAATAATAGCTTGTTATCTAAGATCATGGAGTACATTTTGGAAATTACTTACATATCTTAACAACTTCACAGTAATAATTCTTATTCACTGTAATAATTTTTTTAAAAGAAAATGGACTGTGGTGGGCTTCCTTCTGATCCCAGTTTACTGTGAGCAAATGGAACATCTGGCTTTCTAAACACAAGCTGTACAGCCCTACACAGCAAGAGGTGGTGGGAACCTGACCAGTTGTCAGCTGAGTTGAGCAATGCTGGGATATAGCCCTTTAAGCTTCTAGTTCCTTTATTTAAACATAAAAGTCAAATTGAGTTATATCACCTGCTAACATTTACTTTCTTTCTGTTTCTTCTTCAATGTTATTTTGCTGTGTGTGGATGCTTTTGGCAAATAAGACACCTCTGCCATCCCCTAGAAAAGAAAGTTTCTGGAAAGAGAGTGTAACTAATCTCGAGAATGAAATTAATCTCCAGGCAGTAACAACTGGTCCAGCTAATCACCTTTCCACAGATGCTGCCTATTACATGGATGAGAAGTCTGTCCAGAAGACAATGTCCTCTCAAATATCTAGCACAAGTGTGTCCTATGCACAAAAAATCATTAAACCACTGACCTCAGTCTCCAGTGCAGGTACAAGCACAGTAGCTGGTATTAGTACTACTCTCCATCAAGGTCAAAGGCAACAGTCTCAAAAACGTAGGGTATCTACCCTGAAATTAACCCAGGTGCATGACCCAGCAAGTAACATTCATTGCAGTACACAACAGCTCAAGCTTGTTGACGTGCCAGTATTTCCACAAAGGCCTGTCTCACCTGCCTGCAATCCTGTGCCTGAGATACACACAGCATCTCTTTCCATTCAGATAGCTCCCATTCCTGACAATAAAGCAGAGCCTGAAATCCAAGAACATCCACCTAGTGTTTGTCCAGACACTTCAAAGATGTCTTCAAAGGATTTGGGACAAAAATCTACAGTTCTTCCTTCTTCGAAGGTTGCAGAATGCCATGTGGTATATTTAATTTTTCCATCTTTTATTCTAGATCATTCATGAATCACTTAATAACCATCTGTTTAGCAATACTTATGTTATCAACGTTAGATCTTGTGTTTTTTGGGTAAAACTACCTGTCCCATGGATCAAAATAAAGCTGAACAAACCTGAAGTTTTTTGAAGGGCATTGCGAAAAAAAACACAACAACAAAAACCAAAACCCGCACTATTGAGCTGAAAAATGTGAAAAATGGACTTCTTTGTTCTTCTGTTCTGGAGTGCAAATGCACAATAGGAAATTAGTGAATTGTAGATGATGCCTCTGCTTAAGTGGTTCCTTCTAGCTGGAGTTGCATTGAAGTGTTATGTTGCCATAGGTGCTGGAAGGATCGAGTATGGATAGAAAAGGATTGGGTAGAACCCAAGGAGGGTTCTACAAATGCAGCTCTACCAGTTTGCTGTGGCAACTGGAAAAATATATTTTGTCAGTGCTTTCTGCAAGGCTAGTCACTGCTGTCACTGGAAAAATATATTTTGTCAGTGCTTTTTGAAGAGAATGGGTTGATAAAATCTTCCATCAGCCAGCATGAAGCATCACAAGACACAAGGGACTGGACAGTCCCTCTGTTGTGCCTACTGGGATGAAAATGTTTTAACTCTACTGATCTCATCTAGGAGAAATGGGAGTATCAAGCGTACAGTATGGGACCAGAGGAGTCTGAGCAAGGTTTATTGCTATTCAGAAAGTTACTGAGTCAAGTAAAATAAGCCTGGGAGCAATAAAGCAGCAGTGAATACATAATAGGCAAAAGGATAGCTCTGAATAAGGTTTCTCATTTCTACTCTGCTCTATCTAGTCACATTGTCCAGGACACACATTAAGATTGTTTTATTTAAAAAATTAATTACTCTAGTATATCTAACAATGTAGCAGCTTATATGAGTTTGAAAGTGCTTCAGTTAGAGGCAGGAGTTGCTATAGGTCTAGGCACATCTACTTCAAAGCTTTGTCTGAGTGAGCATTTCATTATGGTGTATTGGTGTTCATCTAGTTCTGCTGAAATCAGTGGGGCTGCCCTGAAGTAAATATGGTAGAGTCTTGCAAACTGAAAGTCTCTTGACAGCCCTACTGTCACTAGTAGTAACACACCTGCTCTCTCAGGCTGTGGTTCTTTCAGAGCATCACATTCAATCAGGCCTTTACTCTGGAAGTCATAAGCAAATGCATTAGATACAGGGTAGTTTTACAAATTGTAATATGTCTGTTACTCCCTTCAGTGCCTAAGTAAAAATTCTGATTGGAACAAAGCTCTGTGAAATCACATGGGAACAATTTACAATGCTCCTTTTGAATTCACTCCATTGACAAATGGGAGCACAGAAGAATTAGTCACATTTGCCTTTCTTAGTATTTGAGATAAAACTACCAACTTAAACCATTCTATCAGCCTACATAAAAATTAGAACATTTTGAGAAAAACAAGATACTTGAGAAGAACCAGTCTACTACTTAGTGATGATTTTTTTTTTTGGCAAGTAGAATGAGTCACGTCAGAAGCAGTAATGAAGAGTGAGCAAGATCTTTTTCTGGTAGACAGGATAAGTATGAAGATATCAGAGACAGGCTTGCAAGCATTTTAAATATGGGGCAGCAAGGGATATGGTCAGACAGTAGAACAGGTGTAGGTGTGGCCAATGCAACTTTTGCATCTGTGTTTTCAATTAAAAATAGTTGCTCAGCCTGCTAGCAATATGATGCATTATATATGTTCAGATAAATAAAAGTGTTTCTCAAAGTATTTTTATGACAGCTTACAAGAATTAGGGGAAATACCCTTTTTATGGTCAACAATAATATTCAATCTGTAATCCAAATGATTAAAAAGAATTTTTATTTTTTTTTTAGAATTTTAAAATCTAAACACATTTTTCAGTTTCTTTTTATCTTCGAATCTGTGTTAGTTTCACTATAAGCTGATAAAAGTCAGAAAAGTAGCTGTGATTTGTTTGGCAAATCTACACTTATTTTTCTGTCTCTTTGGTTTCAGTGTGTGGGAAGGATGATCAGAAATTTGGCAGCTAGATTTCTTTGAATAAAATGATATGTTTCAGCTGATCACAGGGATCATTAAGAAATATAGCCAGTTTTTCAAACTGCATCCTTTCATTGAGCTCTTGCCTGCAAAATTCAACTGACATACTCCCTGATGTCCAACTTTGAAATAAATTCTAAACGTTAGTATGAAGAGATGTATCTGGCATCACAATTGAGTTATGGAGCAAGTGGGGCTTCCTAGTTCTGCATTAAAATACAGAGCTAAAACTAGAGTACAAATCAGCATATGACAACGAAAAATTCTGCCTCGGGTGAGGGCCTAAAGCCAGGGTGCCATGGGCTACAGTTAGAACTAAAGACTACAGCTATATCTCTTAAGAGGATTTCTTTTCTGACTCACATCTCTAGTTGAAATCATGGAACTGTTCTAAAGTAATCTCAAAAGTTATGAACCCCTTTAGCACTACATCTCATAGTATTCGCAAAGCTCACAATCTCTCTCACCTAGACAAATTAACTTTCAGTATGTATGGCTAGGNTCAGTATACTATGCATAATAATACTTTTATTTTAAAATTCTTTTAGTTTTGCAAACTCTACAGGACTTTGTACAGCATTTAAAATACTTTTGTATAGGCAGATTATAGATCATAGATCATATCCTCTAGGGGTAGTCTTAGACTGTAGATTAGGATTAGGCCTACCAGCAGTGTTCAAAACTGCCACAGAAACACTCAAAACGTAAATACATTTAGAAAAGTACTGTAAAAAACACAGAGGCAGTCTCTCTGCATCTAGGTTTATGTATATGGAGAAGAATGAGGTAAGACTGGCTAATCACTGCTGTTACATTTGTGCTTCATTACAGATCTTATCTGATGGAAGTTTGGGAGAAAGCATAAGTGTGGTATGACTCACCAAGTGACATTTTGTAAACACTCCTACACAGAGAAAGGCTAAACCCCTTAAAAGTATATATGAAAAGAGATGCATTTGAGTTACTCAATATTAGTTTGTTTACTTTATTAGAGACTGATGGAGGTAAATTCTGTTGTCCAAATTTCTTACAAGGAAAAGTTCTAAACTGATGAAGAATTCTGAGCTACATCTTCTAAAATAAACACTTAGTACTTTTACATTCATTTTGTTCCTGGATTCCAAAGTGTCTTCTTGTTCTAGATGCATCCTCAGTTGTAGAGAGCAGTAAAACGTTTGTCTGGTTTGTTTGGATTCCACACAGAGCAGTGAACACTTGGTTTAGTCCTGGTGCCCTAAAGGAATCAGAACTACTCTTCTAGATGTTTATGGGTTTTGCCAGCCTTACAGCTGCGATCAAGGAAAATAAGCCTGGAATTCAAAAACTTTTTTCTTAATCAGTTTATTTAATTCACTGCTGTTTGTTAGGTATTGACAATGTATTTGATGATGTAGAAGGGAGAGAAGACAGGTTTCAGGGTTTCAGGGACAGATGGCAAGCAAAGCAAATCAAACAATTTTCATTTTAAGGTCTACATCACTAGTGTGGTGTTGTAGAAGGGCAGAACTTCTTATACTGAGTTTAGAATAAGAGGACTAGGTAGTAAAAATTGACATAGGAAAATAACTTGCAGCATCAATTTGGACATTCTGACATCAGCTTTTAACAATTAAAAATAGAGGTATTTTTACCCATTTGTGCAGTTTGGGTGTAATTTAATTGTTGACTACTAAACTGCTATGTATTAACAGAATGAGTTTATTCACTTATCTCTGAGTTTCCTTATCTATGTCTTGACTGTTGAAGCAAGGCCAGCACTTTGGTGTCACACCACTCCCCACAGATCTTGCATTAAAATGTAAGATGACTGCTTTTGAAACCCATACTAGGGTCATATGTCTACTTCATGTAAATTGAGTAGCAACTGTATTCTTCAGGCCTGACATTTCACTATTTGATGGAAGGTGAACATTTCTGAAGACCAGCAGAAAGCTGTGCTTGAGGCCCTCAATTTACTTCAAGACTGTAATGATATTTACCTCTTTCTCAATCATTGCTCCACCACCCAAGATAATTATGTAGTCTGACTAGTGTTTCATCATTCTGCTTGATGAAGTACTTTGGCATTTAATCAGACCAACTTCTGCTAGCATTTCTTGCACTATACAACAATAATAAACTTAGTCTGAGGCACACTGAATGGGACTGGTTATAAAAGTTCTCTGGATTACATTCAGACGTGTCCTCATTTTTCATAGTGATGAAAATTATGAATTAGTAGTAGCCAAACATACCTGTTTAAAGTTTACCAACACTCCATGATTTTTAAATTATATAATCAATTTTTGAAAATAATACTGCTTTAAATCACTATTTCAGCCACTCTTTCCTAGAATGATGGTTGTACCTATGACAGAATTCTAGAATCAGGCAGAATATTCAAGTTTTACTCTACAAAGCTGAGAAATTTCATTTTGGGAATCAGTACCTACTATTGCTGCATTCCTTCTATCCACATTGTAAGAATAATAACTTTATATACTTTGTAATAATTTGGCTTGGTGAAATTGGCTATTACTTGGCAAATACAATGAATTTAATTCCTTAAGAACTCAATTTCACTAGCTTTCTGGATGCACCCTGTATTTCTGTTCTTGCATTGTCCATCCCTTTTCTCAAGCATACAAGCAGCCTTCTCAGTTTGAAGCTAGAAGGCTTACTAGGTTTCTCAAGTCTCTGAAAGTTCCTGTGATTTTAATGATTTATAAATTGATTCATGTATTTTGGCTCAGTCATATGTAACATTTCTTCTGGGGAGGCTGAGAGACGATATGGTCTGAAGAACTTCAGAGCTTCATATTGAATCTACCTCATTATTGCTTTATGATCTCCTGTTCGTGTCTTTTGGTGGAGATTTTGATTATGACATGGATGATGAAATTCATCATAAATCATGGTTCTGTCTTGCCTATATGTATCTATGTGGTGAAATTACTGTTTCTTATATGTGGACATAAGTGCATGCATCTTAAACCCTAATCTACTATATAACCAGCTGTTTCACATCTGCATATGACCCCTTCTCATGGAAGTAGTATTCCATTGTGCTTTTGAAGTTTCAATTGACAAATCAGTTATCTCTACAAATCATATCTCCTTTTACAGTCATACACTCAGTTACTGATTTTTCTCATTAAGTAATCTGTTCAGATTTACTCTATGGAAGGGTTTTGGTTTGGTTTGTTGTTTTTTTCCAGTTGTAGATTTGAAATATTGTAGTGAATATGATTTGAATTCTAAGATGTTCCATGTTTTACAGTAGCTTCTGGCTAATTTTGCATACCCCAGAGGTCCAGTAGTACTAAAGAGTTCTTTTGAAAGAGTTGGAAAGTTTTTGAAAGAGTTCTTTTGTTCAGAACAAGCAATGGATAGCTGTTCACATGCTTAAGATTCTTTTCTGAAGTGCTTATGCATAGGGATGGTTCTGTTTGCCTCAGTAAGGTTATTTGTGTAAATTCTAGTTGATCTCAGCAAGAATTATGGCACTGGACCCCAGTGACCTCTCAAAAGTAGCACAGTCTGGGTTGTTTCAAGTCTTCCATAACAGCTTTAGAAGATCTTTTCAGATTTTGGATTAAAATACCAAAATGGCATTTTAATCTGACAGCTTGAAACATTTTTTGAGTGATTAAGGATATCTGCCTATTCTGAGTATAGGAAATAACCATAATATTATTGGTACCAATGTGATAGCTATAAGTAAATATTGCTATGTTAAATACTAATTACTGCATATGGTATCTTACTGTCCTCTATTTTACTTACATAAATTTAAAATTTCAAGCATCCTTTCCCTGCAGCTATTCCAGAGTTCCTCAGCCCACTTAAAAGTGAAACTAAAGCAGTATTTTGACATATTTCAGGAATTGATAGAATGCTTGTGGCTAATAGTGTGGAAGGATTTGTGCAGCTGTTTAACAGAGATTGAATGCCAACATGCTTTTCATGTATCTTTAACTTAAAAATAAGTTGCAGATGCAAAGAGCCAATTTCAAGACTAGTTTAAATCCAGTGTTGTGTGACTGATTAAAACTACAGGATGTAAAGTTCATATATTGTGTGGCAGTTTTCAGAAGCAATTTCATGAGGACATTCTCTTTTATTTTTAAGGAATTATGCTGAAGCCAAACTAGCATGTTTTGTTTCGCTCTGAAGTCATCCCTGTCCTGTTCTTGTGCTGCCAGTCTGTTCTTGTTCCTCAGATTTATACCAGTTACCCTATCAATCCTTGTGTCCTCTCATGTTTAAAAGGCTTCTATGTGTACACCTTATCCTGTAGGTTGACAGGGTGCTTCCAGGGTGCTTGGAAATTCTAAGATCATTCAAACATTTTTATTAGAGAGGCAGTAGAGAAGATGTATTCAGTCACAAGAAACAGAAGTGTCCATAACCTGATGCTTTTGGATCGTAGTGTTTCCATTTAGTTTGCTAACTCAAGCCCATCTGTATATTACAGTTTATCTCAAAATGATACCTGTCCTTTGACAAAAAAAGAGAGCAACATTTACAGAAATCAGACTTGCAGATCCTTTTGTTCTTTTAGAAACAAAACAAATGTGATAATAGTCTCTAACTTCATATTTATGTAAAGTATAAAATAGCATGAACCTTTCTGATGCACAACTGAGACAATTACAAACACTCAGCCCTAGCACACTATGGTTTCTGGCATTGCTTCCACTAGTATTTGATGCATTAATTTCTTCCTTGTTTTCCTACTTTAATATAGAGTGTGGTTGATTTATTTCCTAATCCATGTGAATGTGAACTTCCTCGGGCTACTGAAAAACTTACATTTTTGTAATTCTCCTGCACACAACAAGAGCCAAAGGGAAAAGTTTTTTATTCATTTGATAATCTGTTTCTTTTCTTATTTTTTTTTTCCTCAAATCTCAGCTTGGAAACCAGAAAGTAACTGCCCCTGTGATGGAGGTAAATGCTTCACAGACACACAGACACACAGCAACAGAAGCTTCTCCACTGCCTCTTCCTCCTCCTGTGGTACCAGTTAACAGAGCCTCTTTCTCACCAGACAGTGGCACCCATCTAGTACCATGTTATTTGCCAACGCTTGATGATATTTTGCCTTCATATTTTTATAAATCCCCAGCTCTTTCACAATTTTCATATAAATGCCCATACCTAGCTTCTGAAGGTGTTATCCACAGGAACGAAACAGCCTCTGTAAGCACAGATTCTGCCATGAGTGAGTGCTCCTCCCGCACAGTGAGTGAGTCCTCCACAGCCATTCTAGATGAGCTGCAGACTTGTAGCTATGATACTGACTGCTCTGCAACACCTTCCCCAACCTTGAGCCAGATGTCTGCTGTGTCAGATGGCACCACCTTAACCAACACTGCTGCCACTTCTCATGTAATTATG
Organism: Bucco capensis; assembly: GCA_013396975.1. Taxonomy (NCBI): domain Eukaryota; kingdom Metazoa; phylum Chordata; class Aves; order Piciformes; family Bucconidae; genus Bucco; species Bucco capensis. Next base: position 19,980 of record VWZO01014057.1, read on the forward strand.
CTTTCTTTTTTCCTCCTCCATTTTGTTCAAACAGGTTGTCAAAGGGGAGAAGAATTCAAACTTGCCTGTTGTCCCATTACACAGAGAGGTATTCTATATTATTAGTTGTTAAAAAAAATCACTGGAGTCGCAGGTTTGGTAAATGGGAAATGACACTAAGTTGTTGCACAGTTATGGTCAGCTTAGGTGTATCAAACAATTTTCTTACAATAAATGAAAATAAATTCAATAAGGATCTGTTCCAAATGTGTTAAAACTAAGTGTTCTGTAGAGTTTGAACACATTCATTTAAAATGTTAGCAACATACAGGTTTGTGGAGTTACAGCCTCTGCACTACCATAATTTTTTATTTCTATTGAGGTATAGATTTCAAGAATATAACTTGCAAATGCATAGTAAATGTTGACAATATTTAACGCAGTTTTTTCCCCAGCTATGACCACCAACCGCACGAAACTGATTCTCTCTCCCCTAACTAACCTTTTCCTCTCCTAAGCACAGTTTCTTACAGGAGTGAACTTCATATATAATCTTGTAGTACCCAAGTGTCCTGTTACAAGGGAAAAAAAGGCACATAATTAGACATTTTATATACACATTCACTTTTCTGTACCTTAGTACACTTGTATGTAGGTAGAAAGAAGTTATGGAATTTGGGTCAAATCCATGATCACTTCCTATTTCTTTTGAGATTATCTGCATGGTTAAAATGATTCAGAACAAAGCCTTCATTTAGATTGAGCAATTTGTTGCTGAATTACAAAACACATGTTCTGATACTGGAGTTTTACTGGGTCACAACAGTGTTCAAACTTTGTACAAATACTTTAGCATGCCATCGTTTTTCAAGTCTGAAAAGAACAAATGGTGTATATATTCTTAAAGTTTCATGTGTATTTTATAAAAAGCATTTTGAGCTTGAGCTTCTCCATAGTCATCTGGAAAGCCAACAGTCTGTTGTCAGTGTTCTGGATACTTTAAAAAAAATATTAATAACAGGCATGTAAAAACTGTCATTCCTAACTCTTGTAACATAGCTCCGAAACTTTAAAGAATCAGTACTGTGAATCTGCATACAGCCCAGTAGTTTTAATGAAAGATACCATAATTGATATAGGCTGGTACATGTAAAAATAAGGCACAATAACTAACTACATGACCATTTACTAGCTATGGGAAGCATGGAACACATATTTTCTTCTAATCAACTTCTGACTGTATTTGTTTTCTTTGAGCACCATTTTTATAAGCTGAACAGTCTGCTCTTCCTTCCATTTTTGGGTATTCTTCCTGTAGAGAGATATGTTATGGTCAGATCTGACCACGACTTTCTCTCTTAGACATGGCAAGGATGAGCATACCATTAACGGACATTAACGGACAAAGAGGAAAGGTGAAACAATCCTACAAGCCTCACAGAAATTAAACTGCTGGCAAGACCTACCTCTGCAGAATAGAAAAGTCTTCATCTACCATCCTCTGTAGGGCCAGATGACTACAAATGTATCTGAGAAGTCACAAAACGATGGGGAAGCTGGTGGAACCCACGTGCTGGTAGTGGCACTACTCTTGTAATGATGATCTTCATTCTCAGAGGAGAACAATACAGTAAGACATGTCCACATTAGGGATGTTTGTTTATTCTTGAAGTAATGAGAGCTTAGGCAAAAAGATTTTACAACATATCTTCTGAGAAGAAGAAACAGCATCAGGAAGAGCTGAGTCAACAAAACTGTGAATCACAGAATCATAGAATAGACTCATAGAACAGTTACAGCTGGAAGAGACCTCAAAGATCATTGAGTCCAGCCTTTGTCCCAGCCCACTAAATGATGCCCCCCAGTGCAACATCCACCTGTCTCTTAAATAACTCCAGGGATGGTGACTCAACCACCTCCCTGGGCAGCCTGTTCCTATGGCTGACAACCCTTTCAGTAAAGAAATTCCTCCTAATATCTAACCTGAACCTCCCCTGGCACAATTTGCATCCATTTCCCCTCATCCTATCACTCTCCACTAGGGAGAACAGACCAATCCCTGCCTCTCTACAACCTC
>VWZO01014057.1:23200-41919 GCA_013396975.1 Bucco capensis
TTCCTTCTGGGTCTAGCAGGGGATGTAGGCTTTCTCTGTTCTTTCTTTTGTTATTAAGGTATTTATAAAAGCTTTTCTTGCAATCTTTTATTTATAAAGCCAGATTAATTTCTAGCTGGGCCTTGGACCTTCTAATCATCTCTCTACATAACCTAACAATATCCTTATACTCACTAGGAGTGGTCTGCCCTCTTTTCCAGAGGCCATAAACTCTCTTTTTTTCCCTGAGCTTCAGCAATATGTCCCTATTCAGCCAGGCTGGTCTTCTGTGCCGCCAGCTTGTCTTAAGGCACGTAGGGATGGCCTGCTCCTGTGCCCTCAAGATTTCTTCCCTAAGTAATGTCCAGCCTTCCTGGATTCCTGTGCCTTTCAAAACTTATTCCCAAGGGATTTTATTGAGTAACCTCCCAAATAAAACAAAGTCTGCCTTTTGGAAGTCCCAAGTGGTAGTTTTCCTCTCACTCTTCCTAGTGTTTCCAATAATAGAGAACTTGATAATTTCATGATTGCTGCTGCCTAGACGACCTCCAACTGCCACATCTTCCACAAGACCTTCTCTGTTCACAAACAGTAGGTCCAGCAGGGCATCTTCCCTGGTCGGTTCACTTACCAGCTGTGTGAAGAAGTTATCCTCTACACATTCCAGGAACCTCCTGGATTGTTCCTTCTCTGCTGTGTTGTATTTCCGGCAGATACCTGGGAGGTTAAAGTCTCCTACAAGAACAACAGCAAGTGACCATAAGATTTCTCCCAAATGCTTATAAAGTTTCATCTACCTCACTGCTCTGGTTGGAAGGTCTATAGCAGACGCCCACAGCAATATCATCTTTGTTGACCCTTAATCTAATCCAAACACTTTCAACCTCATCATCACTGTGCTCAAATTCAGACATTTCATAACATTCCTTAACATACGGGGGCCACCCCACCACCTCTCCATCCCTGTCTATCACTCCAGAAGAGCTTGTAGCCATTGATTGTGGCACTCCAGTCCCATCATGTGATGGCCACTGTGTCATAGTTTTCCCACTGCATCACGGCTTCAAGCTCCTCCTGTTTGTTGCTCATACTGTGTGCATTGGTATAGATGCACTTCAGATGAGCTACTGATCCCAACACCTTTGTGTGTGTGCAGGCCCTGTTTCCTACCAGACCCATCTCTGCTGTCTCTATGATTTTTAAACACTTATACCTTGTCCCAGTTGAGATGGAAGAGGAAGGTTCCTTGCTACTCCGCCATCCTATGGGCNCTTGTCCCAGTTGACATGGAAGAGGAAGGTTCCTTGCTACTCCGCCATCCTATGGGCCCTGATATGCTTCCCCTGGGATTATTCTTAACCGTCCCAGTTATTTCCCCTTCCCCTTTCATACCTAGCTTAAATCCCTGCCAATGAGCCCTGCTAACTCCTGCCCTAAAATCCTTTTCTGCCTCTGGGACAGGTGCACCTGCAGTCCAGGCATCTCGTATACATCAGCCTATGATTGAAAACCCCCAAACCTTGCCTGTAGCACCAGTCCCAGAGCCATGAGTTCACCTGATAGCTCTTTCTGTTCATAAATATTCCAGGCAAGATGCAGAGTTAAAACTGATTAATTTGCCATACTTTTACTCACCAATTACAGCTTCTTTGAAAACCTGAAGTAAGACAACTGTAATTCTAATTCGGGTTTATGCTTAGAATTGGAGTTAAATTGGGGAACCACTGGTTTTGGAAACTAGTTTTTCTGGTTCTATTCCAATTGTGTGAACATGTCCCTTATAAAGTAATTTTCATGGGTTCTTTTTGTTTATGTAGTTTAAAATTGTGGAACCTAATAAAAGTACACATTAGATGTTTGTTCTTTTCCAACTTCCAGGACTGTTCTGAGCTTCAAGAATTGATCCTTGAGTATTATAGCCCAATTCATTGTCTAGTGGCCAGGGGTGTGCTGCACAGCATTTTTGCAGAGAACTGCTCAGATACTCGTAATGGGACCTCTTTCCTTTTGCTGCCTGCCTCAGCAGAAAGTTAGAAAGCAGATCCACTCCCAAATAAACACTTTCCTTTGATTTAGAAGTCCAGAGAGCTGCTCTTTCTGATGCTCAGAAAAATTAAAGGAAGTTTAAACCTAGTACCTAGGAGGAATTTTTACAAGAGTTTGATTAACTAGCAGCAGAAGTAGGTGTCTCTGCTAGCAGTGGAGAACAGGCAAAATATACCAGACAAAAAAAATAAATGGAGGACCTTAGGGAAATGAACAGCTTGAAAGAGATGAGGATTATCTTCCCAGTAAGACGGATAATATGTGCATTTTGGTGAAATGGTTATTTTCTGTATCATATTTCCCACAGAAGACATTGCCTAGGAAAGTAGAAGGTCTAATTCATGAATAAACATTTTAAAGATTTCATTTCCTTGTAAAATCTGGAAAGAAACTGTGTCACAAGAAACTGGCATCATCTAGGAACCTCATCTGAAAAGATGGCTTCATACCTCTTGAAATGCTATCTTTGAGCTCATGTAGCTTTTATATTCTTACAAGTCGAAGTTCTTTTGGAGGGGATGATGGCATGAGAAAAGCCAAATTAGTTTACCTTTTTTTTTCTTGACTTTATTAAGAGAGGAAACATTTAAACACAGTTTCAGTGGAGATATCACCACAACACAAACTTTTCAGGTCAGTTCTGAAAACAGGTATCCTTAAAATAAGAAACTCCTGAATGCATCCAGGAATCCACTTGATGTCTACATAGGAGCCAGAATTTATTTTGCACTCTTAGCTATTGAAGGCTGAGACATTAAAAATTTCAAATTAGTAATCTCCAAAAATACAAATGTATACAAGAGATCATGAACCATTTCATTTTTAAATGTAAAAATAACATGCTTTTTAATATGTTTTTACCTATGCCATACTGCTTAAGATAGTTTCATGGTTTACATTTAGAGCATGTTTTAGTTCTCTTTTGTTATATAAAGCTGAACAAAGTTTTTAACACTTCCAATTCTCTCCTGAAAGAGTTCTGCATTAAAAGAGATATTACAGAGAGCTTCTCTCCCTTTTCCACTAAACTACTCATTCAGTGCTTTCTCAAATGTCCCTGTTTGGGTCTTTGAAATACTTCCCATAGAAGTGCTACAGCCCACATGTGGTAATTCTAGTCCTGGAGGCAGGAAAGCAGATTGCTTCAGAAGTGTCTCTTGTAACTAAAGCCTAAATGGCTTGTGATAACACTATACTGCCAGTTTACTTAGCTGCTCCATTGTATTTGTTTGACTTTGTTCTGTTTTATGTTTGTGGGGTTGCTTTATTGGTGCTATTTATTTTTATTGTGATAGATTACATATCAGCACCCCATAGTCACTCCAGCTGGCTTCCATCTTTTAAAGAAGCTTTAGCTCACTGTCTTTAGCTAGTCTTAATGAGACTTTTCACTTCGTTCTGCATACAAGTTTCCATTAATATCAGTAGGGCTTGAGTGCGTGCATTAGGGGAATATGTCTCTTGGAGTGAGTGATCTGTGGCAGGCAGCCTTTGTCACACAATGAGAGGAACTTTTACTGCAAGCTTCATTTTTTTATTGTTGTCAGACCTCTGCAGACCTTGTTTATTCCATTTTTATTGCCTTGACTGTAGTCTTTCTGTCACCTTCCCATGATTGCAGCACGCTTCACAGACAGCACATATAGGGAGAAAAGAGGGGAGGTACAGGGTATATAAGGAACACATACTGGTCCCCTTCTTACGAGTTCTATATTTCAGTAAATGCAGATGCCATTGTGGCTAGGTACCTGAAAACTGGTAATTGTGTGGATGACAATCTTGCATCACTCTTTGTTGGGGATGGCAGGTGGAGGGTTTTGTGTGTAGTTTAATGGGATATTGTTGTGTTTCTCTCAGGCTCAGATCACAGTGAATGGGAACTCTGGCACTGCTGTCAGCCCAGTGAGTCACTTTGAAAGGCCTTTTTCCCCTTCTTCAGCTTATCCTCCACCAGCTTCACTCAATTCCAGCTTTGTTATCATGCAGCATGGCAGGATGATGGGTAAGCCTCTCACAGAACGTTTGCTTTATACATTACACAATATATTCCAATTCCTGCGGCAAAGACTGCAAACGAGAGTGCTTCACATCCATAATAAAGGTATTGTCTATTCATCTACCTTGGGAAATAAATGAAAAAAAAAAGTAGTATTTATTGTTAGATACAGCAGTGATCCTGAACTGAAGTTGCTATTACAATGTTTTGCTTATATCTGCTAGCTTTACCAAGGAAAGAGCATATATCAAAATAGTTCAACCTGTGGAACCTCTTCAGGTTTTGCCCTCTTAAAGAAATCAAGGGCCAACTTCATACATTGATTCTACCTACAACTTCTGTAATCTTCAGCAGAAAAGTCATCAACTAAGGGAGGGGCTCTGGGCTTTTAAAAATCTAAAGCCATGTCAAACTATAATTTGTTGAGGTTTTTTTGAAGAGTATTGTTCTTTGGGGTTTTTTATAGAAAGATACATACCAGTGATTTGCCAGTATAATCCAGGTTTGTCAGAATGATCATTTGCTTGCTGCCTTTCCTACCAGAGTTTTGCATATTTGGGTAAGAGTGCACATGCAAAATAACTCGAATGTGATCCAGGAGTTTATTTTTCTGTTGTTCCTGTGTGGAAATTAGGTGTTAGTTCTCACTCTGAAACTTACACTTAGACAAATGCTGCTAATTCTTGCCATAGTGATAAGTACAAAAGCTATATACATGTGTTTCTCCACATCCTAGATTTTTTTGATGGCTTCCTGTTTGCTGACCTAAAGGTCTGTCTGAAATAAGTAAAGTGTTTTCCATACTCTTGCATGATGCTGAAGTTCCATGTTTCACAAGTACAGCCTGATTTACTTCCCCTTGCTCATGTAAAAATCTCACTGATGGCCTCAGTTTGAGGCCTGTGAAGAATGAAGGATCAAATCCAAAGTGTTGTCTAAATTTAACAAGCATTTTGGGAAAAAGGCCCAAATATTCAGACATTTGCCATGCAGAGTTGCTCCTCACCATATATGTATAGCACTGGATTATTTACAGGATTTCAAGCTTGAGTAAACAGCTGAAACAGTCATGCTAAATCCAGCTCTCTGCAGTAGGAGTGAGCAGGAATACTCAAAATTGGAGCTTTCAGTCACTAGAGCTCCTTTTGTAAATTTATATTACAATTCAAATATTTTGCTTCAGAGAAAGCAATAGTTGTAACAGATGTTAATGTTACATGAGAGACAATGGTAATCTTCACCAGTGGTGCTAGAATACTTATTTTTACTACGTAGATTTGTGTATTCTGCAGTGGAAATGTCTCACAAGCATTGTACTTGCTCTTGCAAAAAAAGATGCTTTGTCTTAGCAGCCCACTAATTTACTGAAACATGCTACCTGAAGGACTGAGGCTGGTTTTCTTACATACAGGAGAGAAGTACATCATCTGCAGCAGTTCAAATACTCACATGGCACATCTCAGCATTGAGGTGGATTTTCAACAGTACAGAACTTTATATCACACGTCCCAGCAATTAGGTGTTTTGTTAAATAAACAACTCTGAATTTTAGAGGGAAATTATAATAGTGAGGTGTTAATTTCTTTAATTATAAAGGAAGATTTTGGAGAGGGGTAAAAATATTGCACCACAAACCAGGAGCAGCCTGCACAATTTACTTAAAGTACACCAGGTGGATCATCTGATTGCTCTGCGTCGTGGCTAGGCTTCGCGAACGAAGATCCAGGGAGGGCTCCATCCACGCTCCTCATCAGTGCCTTTTCCAAGCACGCTGATAAAAAGAGGATAGCAGATAGCACCCTCGAGCCTGCGCTATGGATTTTTTTTAGGTGAGACACAGCATGCGCAGAGCTGGACCCACCCTTTAGTCCTAAGGCTCATCTGCCAGGGCCTAGCAAGCTTGGACGCTGGCAGTGAGGTCCTTAGGACGGAGGTTTAACCTCTTAGATGGAAGGCCTTCCAGGGCTAAACGAGCTCCATCTGCCCAGGTTTGGAATCAGTGTTGTCCCTCTCCTAGGATGACTGCCAGAAGGCTAATGAGCTCATCCTACCCATACCATACAAGGATTCTAGGAACATGGGTATCACTCCCCACACTTTACCGTGGGCAATGAGTTTAATGCTCCCTCTGCTGTGGGCACAGTTATTGCACCAGGGGCCACAGGAGACCCCAAGTGATTTTCAGACTGTGCCTGGATTGCTCTACAGGTACCAAGTTATTGAAGCCCATTTTTATGGATTGTATGTAGAGGTTCTTAAACACAATAACTTTAAGACACAAAAATTGTATGTCAAAATTTGTTTTTAAAAAGAATTCATGCATCAAATCTAAATATTTATAAACATGTACCACATTAGGCTTTTTGGAGGGTTGTTTGCAATCTGCAGCTATGCTTACAGAACTGCAGTTTCTCATAGTTTGCTAGACTGAGGGAGGGGAGAGAAGTTTTGGAATTATATCACTAGTTTCAAGGAATTGATAGGAAAGTTACAAGAGTTCGATTTATAGAAAAAAGGCTGCTGTCACTGTTTCTCAATAGATCTTGCTGAGTTTGTGGGGGTTTTTCTGGGATTTTTGTGAGCACAATGCTGTGAAAAATTACCTCTCATCTAAGAAGATGGAATTGAATAGCCTCTCTGTCCTTAAAAAACTTTTCTGTAGTTCTGTTAATGTAACACAAAGTAGAGCAAAGCACTATCTAAGGGTGATGGTGCACTGGAACAGGCTGCCCAGGAGGGCTGTGGAGTATCCTCTGGAGACATTCAAGAGTCACCTGGATGCACTGCTGTGGGACCTCGTCTAGGTGATCCTGCTCTGGCAGGGGGGCTGGACTAGACAATCTTTCTAGGTCCCTTCCAACCCCTAACATTCTATCATTCTATGATTTTTTTTTAGATGTTGTATGTATGTGTGGTTGCGATTGTTGTCAGTTTTTGTGCAGCATACTGAAATGGGGAAGCATGTTACAACTGCCAAGTATGATTATTGTGTCACAATATTCTGCCATGTTATCTTTACAGAGTCCACAGAGACATACTCAGAAGATGTTCAGACTGTTGGCAGCAGCACCACCACCAGTACAATACCAATCTGTAGATCCTCAGAAGAAGAAAAAAAAATTACAGTCATTAAAGCTCCACATTATTCAGGGATTGGCCCGGTAGATGAATCTGGAATCCCTACAGCAATTAGAACGGTAGGAGATTCTGGGGAATCTGTGTATGAACTCATACAATGAATTGATTGTTGGTAATGGGTTTTTGACATTCTTCTAGTCTTATATAATGTGGAATACAGTGTGCGTAATCATCGAGTTCATGAATATAATATTGTGTGTTGACGGAAAAGAAGAATGCTGATGGGAGCATAATTGGGCAACCTCATGTTTCTAGTTTTAATTAGAAGTCGACAAAAAATTGTCTCTTGCTCCGTGTAGTTCTTGCCCTTTGGAGATAGGCAGCAGCTGCATTTGTTTTGTTATTTGTAAAATAAAGTTTATGCATTCTATGTATGTGTGCATGCGAGTATACATATGCATGCGTGTGTATATAAAAGTCTCACGCTTCTGCATTTTTAGGGACAGTTGTTCTCATGTCATCAGGGTAGTGCAGAAACAAATAGTCACTTAGATAATCATTAAGTGACTAGTGTTTTCATGGAAGTGCCATCTATAATCATTGTGCCCTTGAGTGACATATAAAGGGTAGCATGGAAGCCCTTTCATTGCGACTAGCCCAGTTTTGATCATCTGCCACTAGTCACTGCTTGAGTGGTCCCAGGATGGTGAACTGAGTAGTTTTGTTGTCGCTATGATGAAGCATTCTTTCCACTCTGCTCTCAGGGCAGCCTCTTCTGGCTGGTCCAGAGAGCGCAGTGGCAGCTGCACTAGATCTGTAGAGGAAGTGCTTGCTGGACTTTCCAGCCGGAGAAGTGCTGTGTTAGACGGAGAAAGATTAAGAAGAGTGGGAGCCAGGATGAAAGCGGCAGAGCCCTTGCAGGTGAAGTCTTTGTGAGGTGCAAGGATGTAGCAGCTGTTGGATGTGTCCTCTCTGCTAATACTGACATATGGGTCTGTGTTGTATTGCCATGAACTGCTTCAATGGATTGAAAAATTAGAGGGAAAATCAGGAATTTATGGAGAAAAGCAATAGGAAAAATTCAGAATAAGTGGTAAGATGGAGACAATTTAAGAATGGGGGGAAACTGGCATTTCTTGCTTTATTTTTGACATTAAACGTAGTAAGATAAGAATCTTTTAAAAATGAAGACATTTGCAGCAATGCTCTAGCTTCCTACCCCCTTTTTCAGTAAATATGTCCTTGTGCTTTACATAGGATAAAGAATTATTTCTGTTCTTTTTTTATTTCAATAGCGGATTGATCTAACAGGATGCATATCAGTTATGTAAGATTATAACAGAAGTCTCCCTCAAGTATGCTTAACAGAGTTGGCAACCTGCCAACCTAGATTTAACTTCAGGATTGTATGGTCTGAGTCTTTCAAGTTTTCTCTTAAAAACATAATGTAATTTGAGTTAGGACATTTTCCAGCTGGATTTGCTCTGGTTTTTGCTATGTCTCAATTTCAAAATATCTTATACCTTGTAAACTTAGTATTATAAAAATGATTCTCACAATAAGAGTTAAAAATTTATGTTAGCACGTCTGTGTAAATATGTGTCTCATGCCACTTTGCGTCCTTATTCTGCTTCCTTAGGATTTAGCTGGAAGTGAGATTGTTTTCAAGATACTGATATGAGATTACACTTAAAATTTGCATGAGCATATTTGAACCTCTTGTACTCCAGTCATGTAAAAACAAAGGTGCTATAGTTGTCAGCAAGACACTCAAATATGCTGCACTTTGACACCTCTCAGAAGTGCAGGACTATGCAGAAATGAGCGGGAGTGCTATAAGTGCATTTTCCACGAACAGTAGAAGGTAAAATATATCACTCATTTTTTCCAAGGTCAGTGAGTGATCCAAAGAGGTATCTTCTCCCAGAAAGTTTGGCCTCACTCCATCTGAAGAGAGAAAGACATTTTCAGATCAGTTGAGTTTATCATAGTGTGCAAAGCTTAAAAGTTTCTTATTCTTCCATCTTTATGAAAATGGCAACAGCCTGTCAAAAAACAGTAAATGCAGATTCACAAGTGATAGGTAACATACATGTTGTGTTACAAAACACTATGCTACTCAAAGGTAAGCTTGTAAATAAGAACTTGGGAGTATCTGTATTTCAGATTTGGAGTAGAGAGATTTTTCAAGCTCTGATTATTTCCTCCAAGTCCGTGTTTACTCTGAGAACATGGTTGGTGATGGCTGTTTAGCCAGGAAAAGCAGAGTGATGTTCTGTTTCTATTCCTGCAAACTCGTTCTGTCCAAAGCTGTTGAGAGGGGAAGGATTGCTATAAAGCTTTCCCTTCTCTCACCTCCATCCAATGTTAGCAAGTTCTTTCCTTGTATCTTGAGCTCCTACCAGCTCTGGGAAGTACAAGTCTGAAGCCTGAAAGTTAAGGTCATTGTAAGGGCTGCCGTCATGCCAAGCCCTGCCCCAAAGATGGTGAAATTCTCAGGCATTAAAAATTAAGTCTTTGGAAAAGAGAGAGTAAAATGCTGTTCACTGACAAAAGCATTCAGTCAAATGGCACAGCCGGAGTTTACCACCGACAGGATCCTAAGAAAGGAAAACACAGATTAATGGAAAACAGCATGAGTGCACTGTTTTAGACTATCCAAAATGATTGCTTCATGCCTAACTATCAAAATTAGTCTGTAGATTGAAAAGGCCTCTGTTTACTAAGAATTAAAAAAAAAATCAAGTCCCAGCAAATTTCTTTTCCATACTTAGTGATGTAATATTTCAACTAGAAAAAAAAAACCACAAAAAGTCCACTGAAACTCATAAATGCCTCCTTTAATTTCATATTTTCTGATGGATTATTAGAATACTGCATTGATTATGGACTCTTTAAGTACCGACTGCAGATACTTCTTATCTCCTCTTCACACTATTTGGCTGATTGTTCATTCACATTATGATGATACCATATTCCAACATTTAATTACAACAGCTATAATATATGCAAAGCAGGATGGCACCTGAACGACTTGATGCATTCTCAGTACTCCTAATTCCTCAAGTAAATATTGGTATGTGGGATTAGTGAACATAAATTGAGAAAATGTAATTGAAAATTAATTTATTCTATTCGTTAACTAAACTTGTCTGACTTACAATGAAAAGCCATTCATTGGCTGAGACTTTAAACCCCAGGGTGGAGATTGAGGGTGCAATGATGAGAGGAAAAACCTTTAGATATCCAGAAAGATGCTGGGAGAGCACTTTCTCTTGTCACATGGTTGCTTCTCTATACCTGATCTCTGTGTGGAAGCATCCTGCTGATTTGTGGAGGACCTGAGAGATCTATGCACCTTTGTCCCTTGGCAAACAGTAGGGTCATAGCTATAATAGCTATGCACTGTTTCCAGTCTACTCACCTGTCACTGAGTTGAGCTCTATTGGAAGACTCTTCTTGGTCCAATACAATCAGAAAGGCAGTTGTGGTATCGTGGGACTCTTGCAGGTTTGTAGTGCTGTGGGAAGTGAGGAGTACCATGGAGGTTATGCCCATGAACATGAATTCCTTCAGACTTTCTGGACTTCCTTGTAAACTTTTAATTTTATTCTGGCACTAATTCCTGTGTTCCAAACCATTGTACCCTCCAAGATCAGAGTCCAAAATTGGCTCAGTCTTCAGTGTCTTCCAGAACTTATTACAGGAGATCTGAGATGAAAAACATAAATACACCATTTGAAATAGATTGTATGAAAATGATTATATTAAGTAGGGGACAAAACATAGTAGACTTTGTGTCCAGAATAATATTAAATGTCTGATCAAATCTGTACACACAGATATTTTTTGGTTGTTAATTGTTTAAAAATTGTATTTTATTTAGACAGTTGACAGGCCAAAGGATTGGTACAAGACAATGTTCAAGCAGATCCATATGGTTCATAGGCCTGGTGAGTATGCTTTTGTCTTGACTGGATTGTTCCCAGTGGTAATAAAAAATGCACTTTTCTGCATTTTGATTGCCTGCTATGTGTGAAAATGCAACTGTTCACCAAGTGTCAGATAACAAATCAAATGGGTAAATTGGATGGTAGGTTATACTGCAGAGAGAGCTATTTTCCTCTGCTAAAGGCTGAAAATTTATCATGAGTTTATTTTATTATGAAAACTAAATAAAAATTAAAGCAATTAGGATATGTATGCAACCAGTATGATTCTATGTCACTGGGGAGCTCAGTGAAGCGGTCCTCATCTCCAGTTTGAGGGATGAGAAACTGGCCACTGTAGATCTACCATACAAGGTTTCTTTTGGAGAGCTCATGGTAGAACAGTATGGACTAGTAAATAGGATGCTTTAGGATACATTTTTAGTCTGAATTGCTTTTTTTCTTTCCTTTTTTTTACTGTTTTTTTGCTTTGTGTAAAATGTCTTATTTGGTTTTGCTCAAGTGGCACTTCGGTGGCATTACTAGCTTTAGCATTAACATTCTTTATCGTGATTGTCACCAAGGATGTCAAGAAACTGTATAAATGGCAGTTACACTCGTTACACCTCTGGAAGGAGACTTTGTTTGAGGCAGAGCTTGCATTCAGTATGGTCACATAGAATATTACTGGAAAAATAAAAAAAAACTGTGAGCAGGAATATTTTGGCTTACGAGATCTATTTTGAATGCTAGTCACCTAATAGGTGTTTGAGGTTGCTTTTGGTGATAGGAACAACAACTTAATAGTCTCTAATAGAGGCGAGTCAACAAAAGGAAGAAATTGAGCCGAAAAAAAGCTATAATTTGCAAATCGGTGCTAACCAGTAAGAACATAATATGGGTGACATGACAGAAGATTTTATTTTGCCAGTAAGATAGTAAAAGTAGCCTATGGTAAGTATAATGGGAAGAGAGAGTTTTCAGAAAACACCTATGAAACGAGGAAAAGAGCCTGATTGCCTGCCAGTCTTCTATTTGCATTTGCAAAAGCAAAGCTGCATTGCTGTAATAAACTCTCATGTATTGCAATATGATTCTGTGATAATGAAATATGTATATTTCTTTTTGTAGATGATGACACAGATGTGTATAATACTGCATATTCATACAGTACGGGTAGGAATTATTCCCTCACTTCAAAATGAGTCTTTTGTTAATGTCAGCAAGTAACAGGGGTAGTTAACTATTTATGCTTGCTTTTATAATGCTTATATAAACACTCTTTATCCTCTTGTTGGGTCTCGGTGGGTTTTCATGCCTTTTTTTCCCAAATGAAACAAAGTTTAATTTTTATTCCATTCTTACCCCAGAAATGAATTGCAGCTGTGGGTCTCTTACTGCAGATGGGATACACTGTAATGCTGTAGTTTGATGATTACATTCCATTTATTTTCACTAGCGATAATGAGTAACACAGCCTTTTCTTATCAAAATGAGAAGGGAAGTACTGGCTAAAAGTACAAATGCTGATGACTGACATGGGAAGACAAAAAGCTTGTCCTGAAAATAGCACTTAAAATATGCAGTAGGAGTGCCTAATAAAAATTACTGGTTTATGATACTGCTCGTTTTTGCTATAGGTACTGGTATTGACATTATTTAGCTGCAAGAAAAAGACATATTCATCTAAGATACATTATTGTTGTGTCTTTCACAAGATTATAACCATGCAGTAAAGTTATTTGCAGAAACAAAAATGAAAGTGTAAATAGACTACATGTGCAAAAAAACCCCCTAGTGCCTTATGCAAAAAAGCCATTCAGAATTCTTCCAGTTCAGTGTTTGTGCACTCAACATGCTTTCATACTGCCTTTTTCTGTATCATTGAGAGCATTCGTTGTGGTTCGGTTGAATGAGATCTGTTTGAATGCTTGTGATCCTCTTCAAGGTGTACTATTGCCTGGTTGTCCCAGACTAACAATGCAAACAAAGATGTGTTTCCTGCCTCTTTCTTCTAAACACAGAATAACTGTACTGCACTTTATATGTGTGTTTGTAGTTTTATGTAGAAATATATAAAAAGTATTCTAATGAGCTATGTAATATATAGCAATATACTTTTTAAAATGCATTTACACATTTTTGTAACCTTGCAGCTGTATTAAGTCTGTGAGTTCCTGTAGCTTTCTGTGTTGTGTTTTAATAAAACTCATGCTCATGCTGTGACTCTATCTGGTTTTGCTTGACATTAGGTAGCTACAGTCCATCCTCTGCTCAGGCACACCCAGCTGCAAAGACTCAGACCTACAGACCATTGTCTAAAAACGCTTCTGACAGTAGCTCTGATGCCTTTAAGGTCTCATCCCCATTACCACCTCCACACGTGCCACCTCCAGTACCACCACATCGTCTGAGGGAAAGGTCTATACCAGAAAAGTAAGTTAGCATGTTTTCAAAAAGTGTTCTTGGTATGTACAATTACAGGATATCACAAAGGATAAAATAGCAGCTATAGAATAATACAACTTCAAGGGCTTCGTGCATCATGCTGCCAGTTCTTCAACATGCTAAAGAAGTGCTTATTCTTACAAGTGGTATTACCATGAGCTTTTAAGATATTTCGTTCTCATCAGCAGGATTGTCCTGCTTGTGTTTCAGAACAACCCATGCTTTAGCAGCAGTCTTGAATAGTCTCTGAGTATGAGTAGCCAGTGGCAAAGCGAAAGGACTGGAAAGATGATGTTATATCGAAATTCAAGGAAGAGTAAAACAATGAGTGTAGCAGTAAATCCATGTTTCCCCAGAGCTCAGAAGTGCTTTATATCCCCATTTTTCCCATCTCTATTTCAGGTAGACCAAGAAGGTATTTACAGGTAAAAGGGGCATTTCAGATTTCTCATGGTTTTCCAGCTTCAAATTTGCTGCACAAAACCAGGTCCCAGTGGTTAGACTCCACTCTGAAAGAATTAATAATCATTCAAGAAAGAAATACTTATCCATATATTGTTTATATTCATGAATGCTACATGTTAATATATATATATGTATGTGTTTGTATATGTATTTTTTAATATATGAAAAGGGTTATTTTTTATTCCATTTGTGGCTCTCAACCTCACCACTCTTGGTTACACTCAAGTAACAAAACAGAATTTGATTATTTTTGCCAGCTTGGACATTGTAAACATTTTCATACATAGGAATTGAATTATATCAAACAATTGCTACTAATTTGCAGTTTGAGTAAAGTATTATGGGAAAAGACTATACTGCATGTTTAAAGTTAAGACCTTTATTGTGACTTTTTGAAAAATCTATAAGTAGTGGCATTCCAAAAGGTAACCCAATGGATACACATATTGCAGAGGAAAATGAGATTGCTCAATGTTTACTGATTTTGGCTACTGGTGTTGCTGAGGGCAGGTTGTCAAAAAGAAATGCTAGGGATTAGAGCTGAGCCTATCTCCCAAAGGCCATGAGGTTTGAATTTTGTTAGCGAGTCATACAGATGTGTATATTTTGTGAGCAAGGCACCAAAATGTGGTTCTGCTTAGCTTTGATCTCTGAAGTTATGCGAGTCATCATCATATGCTAGGCCAAATGCCTTGGTTACAAAAACTGAGGCCTATTGCAGTTTCTATTGTCGAGCTTGAGAATAAGTGCTTCATCACTGAATTTGGATGTTTAGCCTCTACTTTTAATCTCCTGCATGATAAGACAGGCAGTAGAAATCTATGTTCTCCAGGCCAGGGGATGCCAAACATGTTAGTTATGCTTTGCCTTCTGCTGACAGCTGTAACTCCTCAATCTTTTCCTGCCATTGGCAGATTTTTTTTTTTTAATTGCCTGTAAAGCCTGAGTATTTAAAATCTCACATAAGAGGCTTAGGTCCACATGTGTCACAGTTTTATAGCTGTGACACAAGATATGGTTTGCATTAACAGATAGGCTCAAAAATATAGTCCATAAGCGATTACAGGCTAAACCCTGTAAATTAGGTGAACCGAGTGTGAATCAGAATTTCAGTAGCACCTTTTTTTCTTCAGTGGCTTACAGTATAATGCAACTTGATCAAACCATTTCCATTTTCCTGTTCGTTCTCAAAAAATACATTTTCTCTGAAACTAATTTTTTCCTCAGTGAAAATAAACAATAGAGCCTTGTGGAATGGCTTCTCTTGGAATGTAGGACGTTTTATAAATAGAGGTGCCTGTGTCCCAGAAATTGCACTCACAAACATACTGTAAACAAAAGCTACCCCATAGATTTTTGTTTTTAAGGCATGTGACGTGCTGTATTATGTCAGGTCACATCAAACTAAATCACATCACAAAGTCTGATAGAACTGGTAGAATATAATAATGGTATGCTCTTAGTGTAAATACAGACAATAACTGATAGGATTTCTCCACTCCTTTCCCCCATTCTTTGAGTTACTAGGTGTTCATTTTACACAGATCTCAATAAAAAATGTGTAACAGTATTTTAAATGCAATATAGGTAGTGACTACAAAAACTGCCATGAAAAGGCAGCTCTCACTGTAATAGTAACCAGCTAATTATCCCCCCAAAATGTATAGGTATCTATTCATACAACATGATAAATGACTGAAAAAATATAGTAGTAGGGATTACATTTTATTCAGTGCATAGCAGTATTAAATTGAAAACAAATTTATAATTATAGAGAAAATGGGTAAATTTCTGTTCCAATATCAAGTGTCAAATTCTTGTTCTTGTTTATCAGGTCAAATTTCCAAGGAAATGGTATACTGCTTACGGGGATATTCAGGAGCAGTTCCTCTACAGATCAGGATAAGGAGCATCTATTAGATTTTTCACACTATCTTCTAAAATAATTTCTCATGTTTTATCTCATAAAATTTTGTAACTTTTTCAATATGGACTTACTATCATATTGTGTGATGACAAAAATATCTACCACTTGCTTGTGTGAGTGCATAAAACAAGTATAGTAAATTTGAGCAGGTATGTCACGGTATTTTGACACAGTATGTCAGGGTCTACCAGCTGCAACAAAAGTATGAGTAATAGGTAGATGGTTGGACTTGATGATCTTAGAGGTCTCTTCCAACCTTAATGATTCTGTGATCGCATGGGCTGGATATCTCTAGTATTTTCCCTGCTGTACCGAGTATACCTGCTGTAAATAGGCTAAGATGATACAGTGGTTAAAACATTGGGATGATAGGCTAGACATTGCACAATTGAAAGCTGGAAAGAGAAACCATGCTGCGATTCATATAGTTTTGCATGTTTCTCTTCTACAGAGCTGTAAAGCAAATGGCAATATCAGTAAATTAACTCAATTGCTCGTGTTTGTTATTTAGAAATGACTGGGATCCTCCTGACAGAAAGGTAGATACTCGCAAATTCCGGTCTGAACCGAGAAGTATTTTTGAATATGAGCCAGGAAAGTCATCAATCCTTGAACATGAGAGACCGGTAAGACACTTAAGTGAAATGAGTTCTACACTAAGAGGCTTGGTGAGAGGTCATCTTCTTATTGGTTACTACTGAATATAATTACTTAGATTAATATTTGAAGTTCTTTATCAAATATGATTTTGTGGCAATTTGTCCTTGCTCTTTCCTGATGGTTGCATTGAAAATGTGGATTTGGCTTATTTTCTAAGTTTATCTAATTTGGTATTTCCAAGAAATCAAACCACCACTATGCAATGGATAATAAGCAGAACTATGAATTAATGGAAACTACTTTTTCTAATTGGCATGCATCTCCAGCACTCATTTTCAGTAATATTAACAGCACACATAATATTTGGTTAATGAATGCATAAAAATAAACTGTTTGCATTTTTGGAATGTACCTAAAAAGGAGACTTTGATCAAATGCTGGTGAAGGTTGCCTGAAGAGGCTGTGGAATTTCCATTTCTGCAGGTGTTCAACTCACGTGGAGACAGCCATGAGCAACCTGATCTGATTAGACCTGCTTTTAGCAGGAAGTTGGACTAGTTAACCCCTAGAGATCCCTTCCAGATGCAGTTACTCTGTGATTACTGAGTTACATTCATGTGTAATTACAAGTCTTTATTCCTACTTTCTGAATAATGATTACGATTGTAGGATTTTTCACAAGCATCTCTGATAAAGCTATGCTTATTGCATATAAAATACCTATTAACAGAAGTTTACTTAGCTGAAAGACAGAGTCACTCAGCATTTCTAATTTAACTTTGTGCTATCTCAATACTTATTTTAGGAAACCTGTTATGTATCAATGACAATATTTTCTTTTCTTGGTCTCTTACCTTGAGGTTGAAATAGTTGAGGGAGTCCAGTTTTAAAGAAGGGGTTATGTAATCAATATTATTATTATTATTTGCTTCTGTATTGCTATATTTACATGCGTGTTCACAGAATTTATTTTACTCATTTAAAATTAAGCAAATAATTGAATTCCAGAATATATAGTATATCAATAGTGTGAAACATTTTTACTAAGCACCTTTTCCTTGTGTTCTTTGTGGTCTTTGCAGGCACATAATTTTCGTTAGCTAGAAAATACTAAACTATGTTTCTGTGATGTTAAGTTTTTGCAGAACTGATGCACTTTTCAAAGATAAAATTGGCATTTCTATCGGAGCTGCTAATTAATATAGTTAAATGGGATTTAGTATTTATTGGGAAGATGAACTTAATAAATAATTTTATTTAAAAGATGATGGCATTTGTTCTGAGCACTTTTTTGATTGCTATGGCTGCTTTACACACACTGAGCTTATTTACTAGCCTTCCCAATCCAAAGAATAACAGCAGATTCAAGTTAAGAATAAGAAAATTACAGTAATGTTTCAAGCATGGCCTACTTTTCTAATAATTATGTTCTCTGCTAATGTAATATATGAATTGAAGTGCTGATGAATATGATCATAGGTACAGTTTTTCAATTTTAGCCAACTAATGAAATGACAAAAAAGTTTGTTGACTGCACTTTATTTTTGATGTTCTCAATTAAGTGGTTGGATTTTGAGCTTTGTTTAGTCCTTAAAATACTTCTATGCAGGAAAGCCTTAATGACATTGTACTTACTGAGAAGCACCAGTCAAGGGCAAGATAACACTTTTGTATCTGAAGCTTAGATGAGATGTTTAGACTTAGCTGATGTAAATAAAAGAAGCATCTCTTTGTAGAATAAATTCTAAAAGCTGAGGAAATATTGTTCATGGACAAAATGAAGATTTTGTTTGTTTTATGTATGATACGGAGCTGTAAAAGATAGACAATCCAAATTAATATAGAATACAAGAGAATAAAGTTGTGCTGAAACTAGGGTAACATTATTAATTGATATAAAAAGAGTTAGCTATCGCAGTTTTATCAGTGGAATTTCTGCTGTTGATAATGTTTAGCTTTCTATGTTTAGATGCTTCCTTTGGGCCATGTTACAAAAAGAAAAATATTTGATTTCACTATGTCTTAAAAATTGTCTGATGAAAGCAACTAGAAAGAATGAAAGACAATATTAATCAAAATATGGAATAGAAAAGTAAATATAGTTCATTGATATTGTATTTTGTATTAGATTTACCAAAACCGAAGAAGTCAACGAAACTTTCTACAGAACTCCGAATCTTACCTTTTTTTCTGATTAAATCATTTCTCAGTTTATGGGATTGCATTTTTGATGGCAAAATGATCTGGGGGG
>VWZO01014057.1:41947-63369 GCA_013396975.1 Bucco capensis
GGGGGGGGGGAAGTATTTACAGCTACCTTATGTGATAATAAACAGGGAAGATGAGGTTGGAAAGATCAGTATTCCCTTTATTGATTTAGGGACTGCATTTATAGCAGTTGTGATAAATGTGGAGATTAGAAAAATGGGAATAGTGTAATAAAATGAGATTCAGTGTAAACCTAACATTTAGTGGGAAGTAGTATTCAGCAGATCCTCATTCAGTAGGTCAGAGGAATGTGAAAAGTAATAAACCTAAAAAAAAAGATTTAGTAATAAACATTAAATGGGTGGATTTGTTGGGGCTAGATGATTGTATTTGTTATGATTATAAAAAGATGAGTGTAATTTCAATCTGTAGTATTATGTAGCAGCCTTCTGTCATGACAAAGGAAATGGATGTTTTTTCTTCTGTAATTGAACTTGTAAGAGTATAAAAAGTCAATGAAAAGGAGAGGCTTGGGGTTGATCCTTTGAGATTACAACTAAAAGTGACATTAAGATGTTGAATAGCCTTCCAAGCAATGAAATAGCAGATACTTTTTTCCTCTTTCAATAAGCCCATAAAATGTTACCAATTCTTCTAATAACATAGCACTGATACAGTGGTACATAAATTGCTCTGATGTATGTTTCTGTCTCCAACATCTGAAATTCAATAAAATACCCTTCTTTTTCTCTAATATGATCTGAACCATCTATATGTTTCCAAAAATGGATGTTTACTTTCAGTGAATAATTAAATTAGTGTAACAATTTAATCTTACTTGTATGAATATGAAGTTAGATTTTTATTCTTGACTAGTTTCAGCCTTGTATATGTGAGGTAATTCCTTCAGACATGCATTTCTCTATTTACTGCAGTAAAGCAAGTAAGGAAAATCTGAGTATTGCTGAAAGAAAGACTTTGCAAAATTGGGACAATCAATAGATGCATTTATTTTCATTAGGTGATTTAGTCTAAGCATGAAAGTGCACATTTGCTAGTCAGATAAAACTGTCAGGTTAGATTTTAATTCTAGATGGTTTTATATTTGTTCAGTATACAAATTTTCTACTGAGTTTTTATGCAAGAGGATTTTGTGATCAGAGTATATTAAAAAACATTACTGTAATGTCAAATACCAGAAATAGACTAGGCTTTTGCCATGGTGTACATCTGCTGGTTTTGGTGGGGTTTTTTTACTGTAGTGGAAAATTTGAAATTTTCTTTAGAATATGCAAGATATGTTGTCTGTGACATCTCTAGCTGATAATCAGAATATTCTGCTCAGTGTTAGTTATTTGAGTAACACTTTGTCAATGAAAAGTTTTCTCGGCATATTTTAAAAATAAATCAGAACTTCTAATTATAGGTATATTTTGATATGATATTAAAAAAGTCTTGTCATAAAGATAGAGATTAAGTCAATTTGATAGTGGACTTGGAGCTACAACAGCTATTTAAAAGTACTAAAGAAAAAAGGAAAATCAAAACCAAACACTTCAGAGTTAATAAAATGTCAAAGCTAAATTTGCAACAGATATCTCAGGCCATCATTCCAAAGAGGCTTCACTAGAATGTCTGAATTTGCAAATGCAAAATACTAATTTGACCATGCAGGAACCATTTAAGTCAACAGTCTAACTGCACACTTTTGATTATTACTTGTGAATGTCCACCAGCACTTATCAAATCAAGCACAAGCAAAGCTGCATGCAATCACTAGATGTAATTATTTTTTATAATGACAGTGTTCTTCTATGTTGACCATCTGATGCAAATGACAAAAAGACTGAAGTTACTTAATTGTCTTTAGAAGCGTATTTTCAGCAAGTGGTGAAAATGTTACTAAATGATTAGATGAAGGATAAAGTATGAGAATGTGACTTGGTTTAATTGGCAAGTCATAAACATAGAATTGACTTTATTGCTTTTACATTCTATCCAAGCCAGGCACAGTCTGAAAATCACTTNGGGACATCCTGAGACCAAATCGAGTTCAGTTTTTTAAGTCAAAAGTTATTTGTTCATTTTAAGTCTCTTAGAAGGGAAAAGAACAGAAAAGGTCCATTAGTGAAACTGAATCTGAAAGCCAAGTGAGATCGATTGCCTGTGTATTGAGCTTGGTAGAACAGGGCATGCAGAGACCTGTTAAATTGCCAGGCAGCAGTGAACTTGCAGACTTTAGTCCTCAGTTGCTTTTTGTTTGCTGCTCTCTACAGTTCAAATGGTAAATAAAAGTAGGATTGTGTGCACGGAGTTAGCTTTACAAACCCTCTTATGCTCACATTTTATTTGCGTGCTACTACATAAGAACTCAAAAAATCAGAAACTACATAAAATACACTATTTCTAGCTTTTTCTTTCCATGCAGAAATATGGGAGTGTTTAAGATTTCAGCTAATTGCAGGAGAATTTGAAGATAACACAGGAGTCACTCCCATTCTCATTTTTATCTCCTTGGCTAGCTGGGTGGAAGCCCAAGCTGGTCTGATGGTATGTTCTGGTTCCCTGCAAGAAGGGATACTGGTCCATAACTGTGAGGGTGTGGGGCTGCTGCTATCCAGGGGACCTTGAAACAAGGCTGATGCTCACGACTGAAGCAAGTAATGCCAGTGGGCCTGTATCTGTAGTCTCAACAGCCCTACAATTTCAACACCAGATGCATTTCAAGGAGTTTATTTATTTTATGTAGATGCGTCCACTTGTTGATATTAACATTTCTGTGAAAATTAATTCATTCACTGGTATAATATAAAGATGAAAAACATATTTCAACATACTGTGTCATAGTTTGGAGAAATGATGAAAAATCATTTGTTTAGTACTGCCAGATCTAAATTGTGGTGTTTTTTTTTAAGGTAAGCGAAAACCTCTGAATATGCCAAGCATTCTCTGTGATAGGAATTGAGTATAACGAAGTTTTCTGCATTGTGAATCTGTCATTTTTTACCCTCATGCCTTTATCTCTCTTGTAGGAGAGAATCACATGTTTTTTCTTATATCGTTGTCCTGGTTTGGGCTGGAGCAGAATTGCTTCTGCTACGTGGCCTTGCTTCCCAGCCCAGGCTCCTTGCAGTGACTCCATTTCTGAAACTGGCAGTATATTTTTCAGAAACAGTGCCTACTTCCAGCAGTGATTAGGCCTAATGTTTGGGTTTATTGCCAAGGATTGGTATGTAAATCAGGGCCACTCCTGAATTTTACTTTTTTTGTCCTTCTGTGACTTGTATTGGGAGGGAGGTGCAGGGTAAAAGTCTGCACCTACAGGAAAGGAGCAGGCAAGACAGGTGACCCCAAACTGACCAACTAAGTATTCCATTTCATACACGTCATGCTCAATATAAACTAAGGGGCAGTTCCATCTGCCTTCTCTTCTTCTCTCCACTTGCTGTTCTGCTTGGGCCCATCTTTGCTGCTTCTTTCTGCCTTTCACACCTGAATCCAGCTTCTAGGATCCAGCTCCCCCTGAATCGACTCCTGTCTGCTGCTGGAGGCCTTCTGTCACCATAGGGACAGTGACATAGTAACCATCAAGGCGGGGGTGGTGCTGGCTCTGTACATATTTGCATATATTTTCTGCTGTTGCTGTTTTCATTAAAGTAGTTAAAGTTATTTTGGTTTTCTAATCCACAAGTCTCTTTCTTCCCCTCATGATAAGAATCATATATCAATCTCTATAATTGAGTTGAAACAACTGTCATTAGTAGTACTGAATTATGGCTGTGGGTGGTGGAAATGTACGGGCAAAATTCCAGAGCAGCTTCACTTCCTAACCCTGCTATGGAGCACAGCAAGTTGCTCATCACTGACATTCACTTCCCACTCTGTTCACTGGAGTAATACTTGGCTGTATTGAAAGGGACAAGCCTATAAAATAATGGTGTTCAGATACTGCATGAACAGCTCGTAGATGTGTGAGCACCGACGTTGTTCAAAAGGGTTGTTGTCCTTTCAACAGAGCAAAGTTGGCAGTCTGTTGCAGTAACACCAAAAGCAGCAAGAAAAGTGCTGTAAGATGTTTAATTACATGAAATAGTCAAGAGCACAGTGTTACCTCTTGCAGAAAACAGAAATAACTGTATGTGATTGTTCTGATGCATTGGTGACAGCTTGATTCAGAAGGAAAAAGTAATACACAGTCACCAATACCATTCTTTATGAAGGACCTTGTCTTTTTCTTTGAGGATTGCTTTCTAGGTCACACCATATTTAGTGTCTAAGTTCTGATAATTACAATTGTAGAGGACCAGATTTTAAATTCAGAAGTACCTGTAACGAGAGGCTTTCTCCATTTCAGACATCTTTAACCCAACAGTTCACTGTATTTCTGTGCTGCGTGAGAGCTTACATCAGATCCTACAAAGGAACTGGAGCTATTTAGAAAATAATTAATGAAGTCGAGTTTACAGTTGATTAGATACCCCACTGGGAGCTCCACTTTTTTCCACTGCCATGTTTTCATGCTACTTGAATAAATCCATCATTGAAGAGTTTTCTTGCTGCTGTCTTCAATTGCTACTTTATTCCTTTGCTGTGAGAATTGTCAGATGAAAATGCATTTCAGTGTGGAAAAAATGCTTCATTATGTCAACGAGGCTATGGGAGATACAACATTACAAAATAATGCTAAAGTGAATATCATACAATGCATATTTTTTTGTTCCCTATTTTATAACCATAAGATTTAAAATATACCAGTTCCCTTTCATATGCTGAAGTGGCTTTTGAATATAGTCATGCGTGCATGATGCATATTGCTTATCTGTGCTCAGCACTTGCTTCAAGACAACAAGATCTAGAATTAACATGCTTTGTGAGATTACAAGGAATGACCAAAAGCAATACTGATAAAATTATGTCTTTATCGCTGATGACATGGGCAGTTTCTTCCCATCATGACGATCACTTAAAACATTTTCTCAACAAGGAATCTTTAGTAGCATTAAATTTACTTGGGTAATGCAGTGATATTTACAGAAGTGGTCAAAGAGCTCTCTTAGCTTTAAAAGAGTAATGTTAAGATGTTTAACATTTTCCAGCCATTGGAAGAACAGCAACAAAAAGTATTAATGCTACCAGTCAATGACAGCTCTTGAACAAGAATATTCTCTGTCTTAAATACCATCTTCATTCTTTGATTTTATTCCATTCCTTTCCCCATATTTGTTTTGTGTTTGTGTGTGCTTCTTGTTAAAGTGACATGGCATTTCTGGCACTTTGCTCAGTGTATGCCTTTCCTTCCCTTTTCCTTCACAACTGCTCCAGACTGATTGCATAAACCGAGATGACATAGATTTAAAAAATGAACTCTGGTATAAATTCCTTTCAGAACTTGGAGTTTGGACGTCTGGTAACTGAGGACAGAATATTAATACTTAAACATTAGGTAAAATATTTTTATCATGAGGAATGTACAAACTACCAAATTTAGCAAACGTATGCCAGGGAAGTTAATCTGTTGGGGTTTTTTTTGAGAAAGGACAATAGTCATCTTGTGCATATAAATATTATTTTTCAAGTGGACCCTTAACTTGCCAGAGTAGTGGCTTTAATAGTTTTAGTACAGACTTCACATTAGAAGAGTAGTAGTGTCTTAACTATTTAAGAACAAGACAAATTGCATGTTGAAGGGATATTTACTAGTCTCCCCAACTCTTTTGCTTTTGACTATTATTTTTGAACAATCTTTCAGAACAGAAAACATGTCAGTTTGCATTAGGGATGCTAAGTTACAAATCATGTATTTTATTTGAAGGAATGTGTTTAAATTTAAATGCATGCAGCCATATACAAATTGCTTTTAGCAGTAAATACTGAGCTTTTTCTTTTCTTTTTTCCTTCTCTCTTATATGTATATATACAGAATACATATTTTGTACTTGAACACAGAGATACTGGTTTGCTCTATTTTCAAGCTGGACACCTGCTTGAGTAGAACAGATTTCAGTTCCACTCTGATTTTCACATGTATAGCCAGCTCCAAAAAAAGGACTCAGGCAAACAAATGATACCTTAGTCCTACTGCAAGAATTTATGTTTAAAATTACAAACCTTAAAAGCTTCCAATTTTTGAAAGACCTAAATGTCAAAGACATCTTAGTTTTTCGCCTTTGGTTGCCTAGGCACTTGTAATTCTTCTGCAAATACCACAGGCTTAATTGGGTGTAAGCAACAAAGGCTGGCTGTGCATTCTATACAAGGATAAAACAGTAGCACTGTCCTGGAAGCATGACTGAGAACTACATTTCACTTCCTCCCTGCACAGTGCCTTAATGACTTGTTCCTGCTTTTGCACACACCCTCTCTGGCTCCATAGACCTCAAATTCTTTCCTCTACCTCTAACATCTTTAGGAAGAAGGAAAATAAATGCCTTCATTGCAGAAGAATGTCCAACATGGTAATTAGAGAGTACTTCCCAGACAGATGGACAATGGGAGTTCAAATCCTCTCAGAAAAAGGAGGGAAGTAAATCCAAGCATTCCCTCTGCCTGGTTACATATTCTCATAGCTCCCCAGCATCCTGGGCAGCTTGAGGAAAAAAAAGCAGCTGCCCACAGGCAGGAAATCTCAAATAGACACAGTACTTGAGCTTGAAGAGTATCAGGCTTTACACATTCTCGTTCTTAGCATTCACTGTGAGCTTGCCGTTCCCTGGAGTCTCCCTCAGCTAATTACTGACATGCTGGGCTACATGAGGAGCCCTGGAGTGCACTCCGGAGACCAGGTACCTTAGTCTCTTTTTGTAGTTAGCCATAAGGCAAAATTAGAACTCCCAGCTACTTCAATGTGAGCAGAAGACAAACAAACAAACAAACAAACCCAACCTCCACACAAATTTATTTTAAAAAGCTAATTTTTCAATAATATTAGCCTTTGAATACCAACTGAAAATGATTATTTTTTCTGTTGAATATATCTAGGGTAATTTGTTTTCCAGTGGTCTATAATACATCACATTTTCACTGATTACCTTTTATTTAGCTATTAAGTCATAGAATCATAGAATGGTTAGGGTTGGAAGGGACCTCTGGAGGTCATCTAGTCCAACCCCCCTGCACTGGACAGGGACATCCCCAACTAGATCAGCTTGCCCAGAGCCCTGGCAAGCCTCACCTTGAATGCGGATGGGGCCTCAACCACCTCCCTGGGCAACCTGTTCCAGTGTTCCACCACCCTTGTGGTGAGGAACTTCTTCCTAATGTCCAATTTAAATCTACTCCTCTCCAGTTTAAAACCATTGCCCCTTGTCCTTTCATTCCAGGCCTTTGCAAACAGGCCCTCTCCAGCCTTCTTGGAAGTTCTCTTTAAGTACTGGAAAGTCACTATTAGGTCCCCCCGAAGTCTTCATTTTGTAACTCCTCCTCTGGACTGGAAAAGCCAATCCAGATACATTCCCCGATGAACAATGTTTTGTTTACTGATAATGATAATCTGATATAATAGTGTAAGACAAAATTTATTCAGATTTCCCCAGAAAATGTAACTGTGATGCTTTACACTCTTCTGTCTCATCAGTATTTAAAAGTGCTAGTAGTGATTCGCCCATTCCAGCTGTAAATCTTACCATCTAAAGTTACTAACATTTTATTAAGATGCTTATGATTTAAAAAATATAGTAACATTCTTCCTTTTATTCTACCTCTATGTGCCACTTTTTGTATCTGATGTTGTCAACACTTGTTTCTAACTGTGTCACCTTCTCCATGTTTCATTCCTTGCTGCCATTCTGCTTTTATGATGCAGCCACCTAAAAAGCTTTTGGACTATGTTCAAGACACTTCTTCTGGTGTTTCCAATGAGGTAAATCAATGATTCTTTTTCAGATGATTCTCTTGAAAAGAAAGGTTGGAGTGCTTGACATTTATGTCTTAAGTTTGTTAAAATGTAGTGGTTTCCTTCTAGTAATTACGAGACTTTTCTAATTCACAATCGTATCTTTGTCTTCGTTTCTTTCCAAATCACTAGTGCATTTGGATGTTGATCTTATTATCCTAGAATCGTGAATCCTTATCCCCAAAATTTCTCAGAGATTAACACTCAGAATTATATAACAGCCCTTATATCTCTGACAAATTCCCACTTCTTCAGAGTTGGGCAAGTGCATTGGTTTCAGACATAGTTAATACATCAGCACAGTAGCATTTTTAATTAAAATATCCAACTGCAAAATCTTTATGTCAAGTGAAAGCCTTTTTGTCTAACCATCATTTCTCCAATGAAATATTTATGACTTTATAACTGCAGGATTAACAGTCACTGTCGTTACTCCAAATAAAACACATCAGGATCAGATAGTGAGCTGTCATTGCTTTACCCTGAGTGGGAGAGATTCACACTTCCATTCCTGGTACAGGACCATGGTGGTTTCTGGTAAACAAAGGCAAGGTTGATGGTTGTGGCCAGTTTTGAAATAAGACTGATGTTTTCCAGAACAGGTTCAATGTGTATTCTGTGGGCAGTGTAAGGAAGCACACAGACCTGAGGCCTTTGCTTCACTCTGTTGTGTAGAAATCAAAGGAGAACTGTCATTACACTAATTGTTGGTGTGAGCAACTCTGCTGCTGGCTTCTATGCTTTTACTGCAGACAGACCTCATTAGATATTTATCTTAAAATCATTGAAGTTGGATAGTGGTGAGACAATTATCATATTCAGCTTTAAGAAGATGTAAAAAAAACCTTGAAAATATATGAACAGTAAGGACTTGGAAATAAATACCTTCTTCAGAATATATTTTTTTAAATTGTTTAGACAAGTGAACAATCATGCACTCATCATAAGCCCCAAACATATCCCAAATATTGGAAAAAAAATAGGGATCATTTCCTAAGTGTTAATGGTAGGCTTATTGTCTGAGTCATATTTAATCTGCCTGTAGAAAGGAGGTTTGATTCTTTGCTCTTTTCCTAGAGCAGATGGTATGGTTTTGTTCCACAGTACTCTTTCTCTCTAAAGTTATGAGCTACGTTACACTACTTAAAATACTTTGGTTAGCAATTATCTATTTCTGTTCTTCACATTTGAATACATGTCCTGGTTTGGGCTGGAGCAGAATTAATTCTGCTAAGAGGGTGTTGCTTCTAGCCAGTGTTCCTTTAAAAGTGACTGTATTCATCTGAAAGCTGGCAGTATGTTTTCATAACACACTATCATCCTCTAATAGCTCAAGCCTGAATGTTTGGGTTACAGCCTGAGAATTGGAATGTAAACTTGTGACTTTACTGAGAAGTCAGGGGGGTTGCAGGGTGAGAGCGTTCACCTATAGGAAAGGGACAGGCAAGGCAGGTGACCCCAAACTGACCAACTGAGTATTCCATTTCATACACGTCATGCTCGATATAAATTTAGGGGGGCCGTCCCCTCTTCTGTCTCTCTTCTTCGCCTCTCTGGCAGCCCTGGGGAGTTCGGCTGCAGTAATAGGTGGGAGGTTTGGATCTTGGTGCTGGCTCTGTATCCTTGCTTGTATATATATTTGCCTGCTTTTGTTGTTTTTCTATTAAAATAGTTAAACTTACTCAGCCTTTTCCAATCCACAAGTCTCGTTATTTCATCCAAACCATAACAATACACAAATCAGTTTCTGTTTTAGGGTGTCATATATAGTTTATTTATCACCTAAAAACAATGCAATGACAGGACAGTTTTAAAAAAACTAAACCTTGGCAACTGTGTTTTGCTAGGGAAATGAAACGTGTAAGAAATAAATTCACATTTCTTTGCAGAAAAACGGGTTGATTTTAGCAGATATAGCAAATAAAAATCACGTGCTATCATAAAACTTGATTGTATTCCATGGTCTTGTGTACTCTTCCACCATGGAAAAAAGCATATTTGGAGCACCACTGCACAGAAAGCCACCTGGGAAAGGGATGCATCATCATATGAGTGAGGCAGTTACTAATGGAAACACCTACCACTGGGAGATGCTGGGCACATGATCAGTAATGTTGGTAGCCTTCTTCCAACAGGCTATTGCTATGGCAGACCTGCCCCACTGAGAGCACCATCCTCATGCCATCACTGATGCACACTTCCCTGTTCTTTGAGAATTGGGCTAAATGCCATTACCTCTCCTTGCTCTTCTCATTAACAGCTTAATTCCAGGTTGGAAATTGCAAATGAGTGTTGACTAAGGACATGTTAATTTAGAAAGAATAAGCACTAGCAGGTGGACATGTTGCCATTGATGCTTTTTTAATGCCACTTTCTCCTGCATGTACTGTAGTACACACTGTGAGTTGCATGTATGTCATTCTCTCCTGTAAATGATATGTGGATGAAGAGAGGAAATCATGTCTCCTTTAATGTGTCTGGAGGCTGTACTGGATGACCAGAAAATGACTGCATGGCAAGTAGCCCCCCCCCTTTTTTTTTTTTTTTGTTAGCGTGGCACTAAAGTAATGTTTGGAACTTTAATTTCTCTGGGTTTTTTTATTTATAGCATAAGTCATTGAAGCAGAGTTGTATGTTGCCAGAACTGAACTATCAGTTTCCACAACCCGAAAATCCATGATACAGTGCAGCAGTGGAAGGATAAGGTTGAGAAAAACAGCAAATCTATTATTTTGGTTTCCCATTTTATTATAAAACCAAATATTTGTCGTACAGAACAATGTAGTGCACATTACAATAGAATCACATTTGTTGTTTTGAAGTGGTCTCAGAGGGTTTGGGCTACTTGAGCTCTGATAGGAACAATTTAGTAGTATCCATCAGGTAAGAATTGATGCAGCAGCAGAGAAACTGCCTCAGCTTTCCCTCTAATGTGGTGACAGAATATTAAAAATCAGACTTAAAATTGCATGTGTATGGACGGCTAGGCTTCGCGAATGAAAATCCAGGGAGGGCTCCATCCACACTCTTCATCAGCGCTTTTTCCAAGCGCACTGATAAAAAGAGGATAGCAGATAGCACCCTCGAGCCTGCGCTATGGATTTTTTTTAGGTGAGACACAGCATGCGCAGAGCTGGACCCACCCTTTAGTCCTAAGGTTCATCTGCCAGGGCCTAGCAAGCTTGGACGCTGGCAGCCAAGTCCTTAGGACGTAGGTTTTTAAAATTGCATGTCGTCGTGGCTAGGCTTCGCGAATGAAGANCTGTGCCTGAAAATTGCATGTGATGCTTTTTTAAAAGACAGATCACATGGCTCTTGGAGGTATTACCCAAGTCTTGCACTGCTTCTGTTCTCAACAGATGCAAAGCCTTGCAAGTTTAAACACACAAGTGACTAAAACAGTGAAGTAGAACAATCACCATGGTTTCATGATTTAGTCCTGCAGTCTATTTCATTTCAAAATAAATTCAAAGAAAACAGAGAAGTAGTTGTAAAAGCTTGGGTTTCAATTTTTCCTAGATATGTGCTTACTTTGAGATTTCCCCCAAAAGGAAAAGCATGTGAAACATTGCGGGATAAAACTGTGCCATGTTAAACTGTCCAAGATCACTGAGAAGCTTTAAAACAAACAGGCCAGAAACTAAATTCCTTCCATTTCAGACCAGTTCCTGTCCTCTCTTGGTGAAATATCAAAGTTGCCTTAACCCTGTTTGCCAATATCACAACCAAATGCTGCTTTCAAATTCTGTTGCCTTCAACAGATCTGTATGATAGTTTGACTTCCAGTCCATTGGGTTAGCTCTGAACCGAGGAACTTAAAAACAAATTTAACTTGTGAACCACAGTGCTCTGTACCCATGAAGACCAGAGTCCATGCAGTTTATTCTAGATTCATACCTAGCTACTAAAATTTTATGGTACTACTTAATTCAGGCTTGAAATGTCTGAAATGGTTGACCTAAAATTAGTACTCAATTAATGTTGATTTTGTGTTCATAATAAAATTACGGAGCAGTACTCCATTCCATCTTCCATTATTTGTGCAGTAGCTTCCATAACTCCATGACAACAACTACTATTCTATGAGAAGAATTGTTCTTACGAGGAAAATAAGGTGGTCAACAACTGCCCACAAACATCATGGGATTTACAAAAGTGTCTAGCTATAATTGATTGTGGGATTTTGGTGAGGAACTGGGAGGGGGAAAGGAGCTCTGCAAACATCACTTGTGCATTAAGGAATTATTTTCAGATTTTTAGGATTTTATAGTGAACATTCAGTTCAGCTGTTCTGTATCCATTTTTTGAAAAAAGTATAGAGAAGCATAATTCAGGATCATTGTTTAGTAGTGCTTCAAAAGAAAAAAACATTCCTGAAATAGAATATGAAGTGAAATCTGGTGATGCTTTTTAAAAACTGTGTAACTGTTCTCGTGAAATACTGCAGTATCTGTGCTGGAGTGACCAGGATGTTAATCACCATAGTCTGTTTCTATAGGATTTGTCACAGACATAATCACACATGGTAAGCAGAAATTGTCAACCTTATTTAAAATACAGACATATAACAAATTCATATATTTGTTTTCACAGACTTCCTTATATCATCGCTATTCAACAGACAAAGGCCTGGACAGACCCTCTAGGTAAGTAATACAATATATCCTTTCAGTGGACACAGATTATACAGCCTGATGGTTTTCTTTGTGACCTGAAACCAGCAGATGTTCCAAAGAGTCAGATCTTAACCTTGTGAGCTACTGACAAAATAGAGAGATGCATGAAGGGGATGTTCATATATTGATACTCAAGTGTAAATTTTACTTAAAAGGCTTTATCGTTTACATTCAAAATAAGTCATGCTGTATTCTGGGCCTTTCCATCAACACACCTGAGCTTGTCTCAACTGCTGTGATCTATGTTTAACATTACTGCCTGCAGCACTTCCAGTGCTGTTTCCCTAAGCACACTACCTCATCTATTCTCAGTCTCTGTTGCTTTCCTATCTTGCCACTGAAGTTCTAATACCAAAAAGTAGTCTAAAAAAACTTGATGCATTTATTTCAAAGTCTTCACTACAAAAATGATATAGCAATTTTGTATAAAACTTTAAAACAATCACATGAAGAAGAAATTCAGCTTTTCTCTGTAAAATAGGCTGTTAACATGTCTGAGTACTTCTCCTCTTTACATATTTTTTATTTATTTGCTCTGATGTTGTTTAATCTATAAAACTGTAATACAATTATAAGCTTACGTTTTAAATTCCTGAATTCTCATCTCAGAATTAGACTGCTGCTAATACTGCTTATTTCTCTAGTTCTGCAAGTACCATGAGTGACTACAGAAAAAGAAGAAAGTCAGAACCTGCTGTAAGTCATCAGAAGGTGCACAGTGATAAGAATGC
The DNA here is from genome assembly GCA_013396975.1 of Bucco capensis. NCBI lineage: Eukaryota > Metazoa > Chordata > Aves > Piciformes > Bucconidae > Bucco > Bucco capensis. The sequence continues at coordinate 55,163 of VWZO01014057.1, forward strand.
AAACAGGCCTAGCCTGGGCTGTACAGATATGCAAGGCTCATATACCACCCTTAGAAAGCCTTTAACTAGCTCGTCTCCTTCTTCTCCATCAAGAGCAAAAGGTAAGATGGGATCATTTTTGTTAGCAGAAAACTACTGAGGATGTGTTGGACAATACGTGGGTAGTTAATGCAACTGTCTTTGCACAGTAAAGTGATAGTAAATACAAGTGCTGTTGCTCAGTGCACATCACTTGGAGATTTACTATGTAAGTCAACAGCTTTGGGCTTTTCTTGAAAGACTTATTTGTTTATTCTTATGTGTGTAATTTTAAGATGAGAAGCTGGATTTGTAACAAGGATTTGCCAGTTTCAACTGCTTATTCTAACAGAAAAAAACTTGACTAAATGAAGACAATGACTTGTACCACAATACATATACTCATCAAGTTTTAATAATTCTATTACTCTTATTAGTTTATTGTGATTTTATCTATATAGAACATAAATCAAGATAAATAGCATTTAAGATTAAATATGTTTCCAGGATAGCAGACCTTTGAGATCTATAGATGATGTCTTAGATGTTGCCAGTTAGCAGGACCTAATTTATTCAAGCAAACATCTGTAGTCTGATTTTTGATTTTGTAAGCCCTTGAAGTATTTAGTTCAGCATATACAATCTAATTAGCTTTTGCCAAGTAACTCACCATTCTATTACTGTTCTCCATATGTCTCCAGAAGAGAGATAATTGAATCAGTTGTTGGTTTGGGGTTTTAGGTGGAGTTTTTTTGCAAGACAGAAGGTTTCCAGTAAAACATACAAGGGAAGTAATACACAGAATAATATTGTATATAATATGTCTCCTTCTCTTTAAGTTATTATTGTTCATTTAATTGCTGTATTTGTAATCAGCCTATAGCTGTATTAGGGACTGCATAAACCTTTGTGAAAGTAAATTCCCACTGAAAAGAACATAACATCCAGACTGCAACAGAATGCATCACAGAAAAGCAGTAAGGAATATTAAGAGTGAGGTGATGGAAAAGCAAATTGATTTTAAAGCCAGTGTTACTGTGGTAATTTGAAAAGTGGGTGAACTCATCCATTTGGTGTAACAGGCCTCACAGTGAAAAGCTGGTAAACTCCATTTACCTGAATTTACTTTTGACTGCACCACCAATAGTAAGCACTTACCATAACTGAAACACTTCCTGTGTTTGAAAATTCCCTTAAGAACATCAGCCACAACTAATTAAGTTTCAGAAGGTGACCAAGCTGAGTCACTGTGTCCTTTTCAAGCATTATGAAACCTACTAGAAAATTAATTTTTCATGGAAATAATCATTTTGTTATAGAAGCAGCACATTATAAGCTGTTTGATCAGCATGGATTCTGATCTAGGTTCAAATTGTTCTAGAAAGCAGACTGAGATTTTTGAAGCACGTCCTGAACTGAATGTTTCCACCTGAGGCTGTGTTTGAAACTTCAGTGTAAGTTTGAGAGACCACATTTCCAAATTTTTGTCATAGTGACTTCTAGATCTAGCACGCACAGGAAACCAACTTAAAACTTGCTTGAGAACTCAGGCTTTGTTACAGAAGTCAATACATAGGTTATTGTTTCTTCTTTGTGCTGGTTAGGCTCAGTAACCTGGTACATCTTCCTTTACCTATATAGCAGTTCCTCAGCTACACTCCATAAGCTGTAGAATACACCACAATCCCTTAAGTGCTGTCACACAGGGAAAGAGCAGCTACCTATGCTACTTATGAGCAACTGGGAGAAAATTTCCATTTGACCTTGTATAAAGGTTTGTCCTTATCTTAATTATCTTAGAATATGCAGTTGCTGTGAACTGTCTGAGCATTATTTAGCTCAAAAATTCTGAAGAGCTTCTTTCAGAATGCACAGGTGGAAAAGTTAATGTGGTCTAGGTTTGATGTTTGACTTCATCTTTAAATCCTTCACAGCTTGTAGTTTGTGTTAACCTGCTTCAAAATCAATGTTAATGCTTGTTTTCTTATGTTGTTTTGGCAGAGGGGGGAGGGCAGGGGATGTTGCAGAGGTGATAACATCTCCATAATTCATAAGGAGTTCTTTTTGATGTTCAAATGATCATGAGTAGATTTTTATAGCTGGAAAATAATTATTAGCTCTGATGCCCTAGGCTGTAGCAACTTATGTACTGTCCTAAGCTGATAGATGCATGAATTGCTGTCTCTTTTCTAGTCTTTCTAATACTTACTGATGTTAATTCCAACTTTCTGAATCTTTTAATTTCTGGCAATGTCTCTTTCTTACCATGCTGCTCTATGGATTGTAAAGGTGGGGATATTAGCAAAGTATATCCATCCCTTTTAAGTTATTCAGCGCACAAACACAACACCTCAAATGAATTAGATTACTGTAGCACTTACAGACAACATTTAGCTGTTCCAAATGATTCAAGAAGGGCAGCCACCTACAAGAATGGCTGGCAAATGACTCGTCAAAATGCAGAAGTCTGGAGCAGCACAGAAGAAACTTCTTCCCCAAAGAGGAAATCTCGTAGCTGTGATGATCTGTTAACAGATGATTGTGATAGCTTTCCTGATGCACAGGCCAAGTCTGAAAGCATGGGCTCTCTATTATGTGAGGAGGGCTCCAAAGAAGTTTGCTCAATAAACTGGACTTCCCCATATGTTGAGGGCCATGGTAATGGTAGGTCAAGAGTTCGTCACAGATCTGCACATGATGCCCCAGATTTCCTAAAAATGTACAAAAAAATGCATCGCATCAATCGCAAGGACTTGATGAATTCTGAGGTGATTTGTTCTGTGAAGTCCAGAATTCTACAGTATGAAAAAGAACAGCACAAAGGTATTCTTCAAGGCTGGAGAGAGTCTTCTACTGAAGAGGTGCCCAGAGACATGGTGCCAACCAGAATATCTGAATTTGAAAAATTAATTCAGAAGTCTAAATCAATGCCAAACCTAGGTGATGAAATGTTGTCAACTGTTACACTAGAGCCTCCTAAAAATGGCTTATGTCCAAAGAGGCGATTTTCTATTGAATCCTTGCTGGAAGAGGAAAATCAAGGCAGACATCCCTCTCAGGTACAACAGAGCTACAAGTCTAAAACCATGGTGCCAATTCATATTGAAGTGACCACTGATGAGCCACCACAATCACACATGGATTTTTCAGACAGTGATCAAGATGGAGTGGTTTCTGACCTCAGTGACTTTATCCAGATAGAGGGTTCATCCTTTTGCAGTGAAAGTGACTTTGACCACTTTTCCTTCACATCATCTGAAAGCTTTTATGGATCAGGCCATCATCATCACCACCAGCACCACCACCACAGGCATCTCATCAGCTCCTGCAAAGGACGATGCCCAGCATCCTACACTCGCTTCACCACCATGCTAAAACATGAAAGGGCTAAACAAGAAACCACTGAGGATCCAAGGAGACAGGAAGCAGAATCTGGCCTCTCTAAGATAGCATTCCTAGTCAGTCCAGTGCCTTTTCGGAGGAAAAACAGTGCAGCTTCTAAAAAACAAACTGAAAAGAAAAAATGCAAGTCATCTGTATTTGAAGCACTAGATTCTGCACTTAAAGACATCTGTGACCAAATTAAAGCTGAGAAAAGAAGGGGAAGTTTGCCTGACAACAGTATATTACACAGACTTATTACTGAGCTGCTTCCAGACATTCCAGAAAGGAATTCATCTCTTAAGGCTCTGAAAAACAGATCCATGCACCAGCCTTTTCATCCACTGCCTCAAGATGGTGCTATCCATTGCTCACTGTACCAGAATGATTGTGGAAGATTACCTCTTAGTGCCTCTTTTCCAGACATGGATGCAGCTAACAACAGTGATAGTGCACTGTGTTTCCAAGGTGGATTAACTTTTTTCCTCTATCCTTGTGATTTACTTATCCAACCTTACCCTGTATTTCCCACCCTGTCTCATTCTGTTTTTATTTGTGTCCTCTGTAAGAAGTTTTCACCCCACAAATGTCATTTTTTACATAGAAAATGAGGATAAATAAATTTTCTGTCTATTCACAAAACACAGTAATCTGCACAACAGGAATAATGGTGTATTTCAACTAGTATCATTATTAGTGCTGTAAATTGGAGTGGTGTCATTAAATTAACCAATGTGGGGGCTTTTCCACAGGAAAAAGACCTTACAGGCCTTCCTTTATTATTTGAAAAAATAATCTTCATCTAAAATGTGTTGTACTGTATAACTTAGTAACATGGAATTGATAAAAATGCTGTTAATTCTGACAATATCATAGAAAGTTAATTCTGTTTTCTTATGAAAATACACTAATTCTGCTGCTTTATATTACTTTTTTGTGAATAGACCTTAAGGTCATTTTAGGAAGTTTCCATTTCCACTGTTCAAACAATACAATTCCAATTTCTGTGGCACCAAAACCAGTTTTATCTATAAAGTTTTGAGAAATTTCCTATCCTCCTAGAAGGGAAATTCTCAATAATCAAAACTTGAACAAAATTGTCAGGGAAAGTACAACTTTTTTAAAAATCTATCTTCACAGTGATCTGTTTTTAAAGTTAGTACTTTTTGCTTGTTGCTCTCCTCTTTTTCTCAATAAAATTGCTTCAGCTTAAAATGTATTTGAAGTTTAACCTTGCACTATTAAAAGAAGCAAACTAGATTCATAGCAGGAGTGCACAAAGGCATAACCCAGATGATTTAGATTAGATTAGTGTCTGTGGAGGCAAGTCTGTAATTTGTTTCTCTTTTTACATGACAACATTTCCATGTTAAAGAATTCTACTTCTAGACACACAGTCCTCTGTAACAGAGCATCTTTGAGAATTTAATGACATTAAAGAGCTATTCTTGAGATAACAAATGGATGTGGGAATGTCTTTAATATATAAATTATGCAATATTTGATCAGACCTATCTTACTTATCTTCAGTCACACATCTTTTTCTGTGACTTTTTCCAGTACTACCTGACTAAATATGTATTTCAAGAGAAATCAGAATTGAAGCTGTTATCATCTCTTCTTAACTACTTAAAATAGAAGTATTGAGAACAGAGACTTTGTTAAAAAACAGCTATAAAATGCTGTTCAGAATTGAATTAGTCCTACTTGAGGTCTGGTCATGTTTAACCCTGGCAGGCAGTACTACACAATGAGACTGAAGTTGTTGGAAATTGCACTAGGCATATGTCACAGCTGCTAAATGAGAATTTTCCAGTCCTTGAAAGTAATGAAATCCATGCTGCAGAGTAAATGTGCATACCTAAGAGCTTCTGCAACTGTGAAGGAGCCTGACATGAGGAAATTAGTACACTCTCTAAATGTTTATATCCCTAAAATAACATGGAGAATGAGTACAGCAGAATATTACATTGACTTCCATCAGTACTGGTAATAGCTGAGCTCTGCTTCTAATGAAGTTTCATGTTTTGTTTTATCTCTGTGTGTCTGTCTCAGCCACTATCCACATAGACACCCAAGGTCATAGCAAAAACCACTGAAAACTACCAATATTCATGGCATAAGCAGTCGTTTTGAAATAAAGGAAATTGTTCTTCCTAAAGCTTCTGCCTTTTCACTCCCCTCCCATGTCCTTGTCTTGCAGGTAGAGTTTAAAAAAAAAAAAAATAGATGTTTTTTAAGACATTATATCTTTATGTTTATGCAATTAGCATAGACCACAGAGCACAGACACATGCCATATCAAGAAAGCTGTCCAGAACTGGAACTGTGATACAATTATTGGTGATAGCATTCTTGCAACCAGTGACATAAATAATACAATTATCTCTTTCTTTCTTTTTTTTTGCCTCCACTGTATTTATAAATAGCTTTAAGATTTTCTGTCTTAGCGAGCAATCCACTGGAGACTATTTACATCTTTCTTCTCTAAGGCCCCAACATAATGGATGAGATGCTTTTAATTCTTTGTTTTTCCACTTGTGCTTGGTAAGAACAGATTGTGTGAGTGAAGTCCAAGACAGACAAACATCAGTCACTTCTCTTGGCAGCAGGTATCATTGTGAGAATAAGAGACTAAAATAGTAATTCTCCCAAGTCAAGAGGCAGTTAGTGTCATCCTCTAGTCTGAAATAATTCTAGTATGTTTTCTTTTCACATTGAAGAGTGTAAGATTTTTATTTTATTTGTATTAAAACATGAAAAGATATATTCACCATCCTGCAATATACCACCCTGTAATAAACATTAGTAAACTGTTTTAGAGAAAATCTGCCACATAAATTGGTGAGTAATGGTTTGTGCTCCATCTCTTAGAACAGAGCTGGTTTTATGAAATCACATCCTTTTAAATTCCCTTGTGCTACCTAACATGAGCCCCTGGTAAAGTAGAAATGCACCTTAAATTGTTTAGGAAGAAAGAATTTTTCTTCACTATTTTCTCATTGAAGCATGCTTTAATCATGTTTTGTGCATGTAATTATGTGTTTATATTGTTGGTGAAACTGCTGTCATGTTTTTCATTTGGTCCAGTAGGGGGTATGTTCCTTCATATAGTGAGGCATCATTTTACTCTCTTGATCCTCTATCATATAGTCTTCTACTGTGGATCAGAGGACAGCCTTTGCCTTTGCTTGAGAGTTAGTATTGTCTTTTAAGGTGCACATTAGCCATTGTATCATATGCTTTTCTTTCTGTAAAAGGCAAATAATAGTTTTCAATATCTCATCACCCCCCCTAAATGAAACCAGACAGGATCATACTTTAATGATTTTGTTTTATTTACCATAGTTTCACATAATTTTTGTTTTCAGTAGACCAGGAGTCTCCTGGAAGTTATTCTGCTTTCACTGATGTGGGACGATGTACTCTAAGGGAGAGAAGAGGAGCTACAGACAAAGAGGTAGTGAAACAACAACCAATAATGCAGCAATAACCATATGGAAAAATTGGTAACACATCTGAGACAAGATTTATGTTGGTTTTAAAACCCTGTAATGATGAAGACCAAAGGAACAGTAATTTACATCATCTTTTTCATTAAGGAAACTGATACTTTGAGAAATGAAAACAATATCAGGTTTTGTAAGATAAGCTGTATCTTCTATTTATGTTTAAGTAGATATGGACATAAGTTTACTAGCCATTCAGTTGGCCAGAGTGGGTGTTTAGGACAAAGAAGAATAGCAGATGACACTGAGGAAAGGCTCTTTCAAGAACCAGAGTGTTACATGAAGAAACTGCCTCAGTAGCTTCAAATTTGATACAAAACCTCTGTATTTCACCATTATTTTTGTGTAGAAAAAGCAAAAACCTGGTTGTTAGTGTGTTAGACAAAACCACTTATTGTAAGAGCAATCTCTAATTTCTGTAAAGGTGGCTGTAATTGTATAGTGATTGCTTATATTAATGTTTTGGAAGAGGAAATGGAAGCAGACATACAACCTTCAAAGTAACATAAAGTATCACTGAAAACTATACACACAAAAAAATGGACTGTATCATTCAGTATCTTAAGAATATTTCTAGATCTGGAGCTATAAATGCTCTCCACACAGGCTTCAGGGATTTTATTCAATCACACAGTAAGTACATTTATATTAACCAGCATCTACAGACCAGAGATTAACATTTTCTGTTGATTTCTATTGATCACTTTACCAAATATCCTCACACAACACTGCTAATCACTTCCTGCACATAAAATTGCTAAGCAGTCTGTATTAAAATTTAGCTGCTATTTCTGTTTTTAAAATACTAAGTCCCAAACACGTAACTGCCTTAAAAAAAGTAAGCTTTATTTTTAATTGTCTGTTACTCCAAGAAGCACTGTAAGGCACATGTCCAATTCACTTTGGATCTTGGTCACCTTTTTAAAAGCTGGAACATGTTTACTGTATGGTAATTCTACCTAAATGTATTAATCATTTTGCCTACTTTTCAGAAACTGCCAGCTAGAGCTGTATATGACTTTAAAGCTCAGAGTTCTAAGTAAGTACTAGACTTTGGTTCATTTAAGAATTCATAATTCAAGAAAACTCTCTCTAGCACCTGGGGCAATTAACTGCTGGTCTAGCTAGTTTCAACAGCAAATGCCATGGAAGCAGAGGACTCTGCTGTCATAGCATTAGCAAACTGTGTGAGAAATTACTTTGTAATAAAAATATCTTAAATTATTAAATTCTGCATCATATTTGGTTGGACACTGTCCTGGTTTCGGCTAAAACCAAACTATTCTGTTCAGTGATTTT
>VWZO01014057.1:63729-86551 GCA_013396975.1 Bucco capensis
TGGTCTAGTGATTGGCATCCCTGCTCAGTGCGGGGAGGTTGGAACCAGATGATCTTTAGGGTCCCTTCCAACCTGCCCATTCTAGGATTCTATGATTCTAATTATGGCTGGGAAATGGAATGCTTCAAGGTCCCCGTTAGGCCTTGTGACCCACAAAGGGGGTGCAGAGCAAAGGGCTACAACTTTAGGGAGGAGCGGACAGTTCAGGTGACCTAAAATGCCCAGCTAGGTATTTCACACCATTAAGTATCACATCCACTATAAAATGAGAGGGTCAGTGCCCCTCCTTCCATTTTCTTCTTCCTTGGATGGCCAGCATCTAAGAAGGACTCTGTTAATTGTCTCTTCAACCCTGATCCAAGTTTCCAGACTCCAGCTCCCACCCACCTGGCTATGGGCTGCTTCTGGGCCTACTCAGTGATTATGTAGTTACCAGAAAGGAAATTTGGAGTTCAATTTCTTTTCTGTATATGCTTGTAAATGTTTATTTCTATTCTTTTAGTAAAGTAGTTTTAGTTTTATTTTCCAATCCGTATGTCCTCTCAGCTCTTTATTACCAACTTTTCCTTCTTTTCCAGGGGCTGGGGAGGCGGGACAAGGGATAATAGTGACTGTCACTCACTTAGGGGGTTGCCCCTGCCCCTAACCCACAACAAACACATGAATGGCTATGTATCTTCAGCATAGGCCCCTTCACCTACTGAATACTCTTCGTTGTGAATTGTATTTAGATTAGACAACATACAGTGCTTAAAATACTGTCATAGACAGTGTGTTTATCAAAATTTTGTGTAATGCTTCAGCATATTCCTGTCTGTGTTAACATACACAAGCTGTCTGCAGTATGTGACGTGTCCCATACCAAAACAAACCACAGGGGTCCATAAGAAAAGCAAAATCAGGAAGCACTGGTTTAGGATATGAGAGAGTCAAAGTAGACTGTCTGTGTTTCATTCCTGCTATTGTTCTGATGATTCAGGGCATTGAAACAATCTTTAAATATGGCTAAACTTTGGCACTAGATTTGCAGTAACTGTGTGTGATAGAAAACTCACAACTTAAATTATCAGAACAGCAGATTAGGTTTTAAAAAACCAAATGGATGAAACAGTAAACAATTCCAAGGCCAGGATCTGAAAATATTCTTAATGATTTGAATAATTCCCTTTTTTGGCATCCAACATTAAGCAGACCCTGAGTATCAGAAATTATGAGAACATAATCCTGTGTTCTTCATGCTTCTGAATAGCTAACTTGAAAGAAAAATGCATAGAAGAGAAGCACACCAAGCTGTAGTAATAGGCCACAGAGACGTGGGATTTATTCTGTATTTTTCTGTAATGATTTCAGAAAGAACACCAAATATCCCTCAGACGCCTGTCACAAAAGCAGCATCTAAATAGGCAATCAGAAAGACATCATACTTGCATGCAGACTCAACTAGTGCTCTGGTACTAACTAACAGTACTTCCTTGAAATCACAGTGTAAACCAAGCTTTTGTAATGTACAGACAATACCTGGGGTTTATAAATGTGAATAATTTCATTTTATGTGGTATAATCCACTCACAAATGTACCACAGCTGTGACACTTTTCTTCAAATGTTTAGTTACTACATTCTGTTTCAGTTCCAAACTGTAAAGATCTCTGCAACTACGCAGGTAGAAGAGTTAAAAGTAAAGCTGTAATAATTGATCTAAATAAATCTGTTACAGAGAGCTGTCCTTTAAGAAAGGAGATACTGTCTATATCCTCAGGAAAATTGATCAAAACTGGTACGAGGGTGAGCACCATGGAAGAGTTGGAATACTCCCAATTTCTTATGTTGAGGTTTGTTCTCTGTTTTAATTCCTTGAACTAATTTGGGTAATAGGTCCAGAAACTGCATGAGAATGATAAAAATCTGTGGTTTTTCTTCTTCCTTAGAAACTTTATCCCCCAGAAAAAGCACAGCCTGCCAGGCCACCTCCCCCTGCACAGATTGGAGAGATTGGAGAAGCTATTGCCAAATATAATTTCAGTGCAGACACAAATGTGGAGTTATCACTTAGAAAGGTACAGTTTAGAACTAAATACTGTTATAGCATCTACTGCCACACAAAATTAATATATAGGTAAATACTCTGCTTTGGTGGACTTTGCATTCAAGTATTTGCTATGTACAAAGCTGTGTAATGGTAGGAAACTATGACATAATAGTTTATTGGTTTACAGTCTTTCACAGCTACAAGCAAATAGTTTGAATGTGTTTTGCATGTAATCTGGTAGATAAGCATATGCAAACATCTGCTAACTGCCCACCTAAATTTCTAGTTTCCACCTCAATTATCCTTTCCTTTTCTTAACAATTATTTCTTGCTGTCATAATATTCATGCTAAAATTTTAATATAGAAGAAATGGTGAAATACACAAAATAGAAGATACGGAAAAAAAGACAGATATTTTTTGTGGATGTACTAGTTCTTGCAAATTCTTCGTTAACAGTCCACTTATTACCTGTTCTATACACATCCTGGTGCTCACAGTTTATTGCAGAACAGCAAAATAAATGTTTCATTTATGAACTTTGTAAGACACTGGAACATTACTGCTGTAGAGAAACTTTATCATTGCAGCTATTGTATGCTTAGTTGTAAATACTATAAACTTCTGGAAATTTCTCTTTTTCTTTAAGAATTAGAATTTATAAAAGTTATTCAGTGGCTTGTTTTTCTTTTAAAATAAGAGTAAGGTTAAAGTTTTTTAATGCTGACCTAGAGCCTAATCCAGCATCACTGACTATAAAGAGTGTTTTTTCACTCATCTGAAATTGATAAATGTCAAAGAGGTAAAAAAAAAAAATCATGAATAGGAACTTAGAGAACTAGTGGTTGGAGATAGTTTATTTCTTTTTATAATTCTTTTTTGTGTTTATTGTGGTGGCCATAATCTTCACATCTTAGTTTTTATTTTTTAGTAGAAGTTAACTTGCATTGGTTTTCTTTTGTTTCACCCCACTAAAGATAATTTTCAGATTCTCCACAAATCAACTACAGAAATAAAATTACAGAAACTCAAGTGAACACCAAACTAGCATAGGGAAGGGTTTGTTAAAAAAAAAAATAGACACATGGTAAAAAGCACATAATGTAAAAAAAAGAAGGGGGTAGCTCAGGAAGTTTCACTACAGAGATAAGTTTCAAGAGAAAGTTGATATTTCCTATTTCATTTGTCAAGCTCTCTATGAACAGTAAATGAGCCACTGCCCATCCTTTTTACACAGGAAAAGCACTTCTTTCTCTCATCTTTCCCAAGAACTCATTTTTTAACTTTCTACCTCTACTTATTCCAATTTTACTGTTAAGCACGCACTCAGATGGATTTCATTTTACAATGTTTATCACTTTCAAGGAAAATGGGAAGAGCAGTCACTATTGCCTATTAAAGTTAGGGTGTTAGCTTGTAGTTTGGCTAAAATTAAAACAGGTAACATTCTAAATAAAAGTTTAAATGTGAATCCCTCACCCAAGAATAGGAGACTACATGAGATTCTCCTGGGATAAAATAATAACATTTGCAGTCTGTGACTAGCATCCTGTTTTGTTGGAATGGTAGGTTGTATACATGGTTATTATAAGTGGGAGGAGAAATGTGAAAGTGAAGATGATTCTCAAGACTGATGGGAAACAGCACTGTAGGGAAAATAATCTTCTGTGTTACAATAATATCTGCTATTCAAAAAAATGAACTTACAAAGTATCTGCTAATATTTTCATCATGCATTTCAGGGAGACAGAGTAATTCTTCTGAAGCGAGTTGATCAAAATTGGTATGAAGGTAAAATACCAGGAACCAACAGACAAGGCATCTTCCCTGTTTCTTATGTAGAAGTCATCAAAAAGAATGCATCAAGAAGTGTTGATAACTACCCTGATCCTCCAATAACCCAAAGCTATTCTAGTGACAGAATACACCATTTAAGTTCAACTAAGGTAAGGATTATTTTCCTTTGCTATCTTCCCTAGAGTAGGTTTAGAAGGAGTTGTAAATTCTTTAACATAATATAATACATAATTTATGCATTAAGTACACTCCATTTTCTTCCCTGAATCAGTAGAATTGCATCACTAGCTTATTATTAAAGGATTTTAATAGCTGACTCTGCACCTTACATTCTGCCAGGATTTTTGCTCTTCATTAGCTATTACATTATTGAGGGTAGGGCCATGCAAAATCTCGGCAGAAAAATTAAGCCAACAGCACATTTGTTTAGGAATCTAAGAATTTGAGCATTAAGGATGTCTGACAGACTTTTCATAGTGCAGTGTGAAGACACTCCCACAGCACAGCTGTCCTAAAAGGCTGCAGTCCATAAGCATGCAAAGGGCAAGAAAGAGCAGTTTGTGCGGGCACACAGCTTGCTAAAAAGTTCTGTGTCTTTCAAAGGAAAGGAGAACAGCCAAAAATTCTGTATGATAACCTTCCTCCTCTTACCATTCACACTCTGGAGGGAGACGCATGGTAGGACAGAGGTTCTTTGGAGTGGTATGACAACAAGTTGGCCTCCAAGTTGGGAGGCAGTGTCCATCTCTTGGAAGGAAGGAAGGCTCTGCAGAGAGACCTGGACAGGCTAGGTGAATGGGCAATGACCAGTGGTATGTAATTCAACCAGGCCAAGTGCAGAGTCTTACACTTTGGCCACAACAACCCCATGCAGCGCTACAGGCTGGGAGATGAGTGGCTGGAGAGTGGCTCAGCGGAGAGGGACCTAGGAGTATTGGTTGATAGCCGGCTGAACATGAGCCAGCAGTGTGCTCAGGCAGCACGGAAGGCCAATGGCATCTTGGCCTGGATCAAGAATAGTGTGACCAGCAGGACTAGGGATGTGATCCTCCCCCTGTACTCTGCACTGGTGAGGCCTCACCTTGAGTACTGTGTCCAGTTCTGGGCCCCTCACTTCAAGAAGGATGTTGAGGTGCTGGAGAGGGTCCAGAGGAGAGCAACGAGACTGGTGAAGGGGCTGGAGGGGAAGCCATATGAGGAAAGGCTGAGGCAACTGGGACTATTCAGCCTGAAGAAGAGGAGACTCAGGGGTGACCTTATCGCCCTCTACAACTACCTGAAGGGAAGTTGTAGTCAGGTAGGGGTTGGGCTCTTCTCCATGGCAGCTAGTGACAGGACAAGAGGCCATGGCTTGAAGTTGCAGCAGGGGAGGTTTAGACTGGACATTAGGAAGCACTTCCTCATGCAGAGGGTGATTGGGCTCTGGAATAGGCTGCCCAGGGAGGTGGTGGAGTCGCCGTCCCTGGAGGTGTTTAAGAAAAGATTGGATGTGGCACTGAGTGGCATGGTTTAGATGTTGTGGTGTATTAGGTCATAGGCTGCACTTGATGATCCTGGGGGTCTTTTCCAGTCTTGGTGATTCTGTGATTCTGTGTAACAGTGACAATATTGTTTCCTTTAGTAGTGAGGCAAATGTAATCACATTGTCGGTGAACTTGGATTCATGCCTTTATAGTTGTAATTTTCAAACCAAATATCTGTTGTAGGTTCTGAATTACTTTCCTTCCTTTTCCAAATCATACTACAGGATGTTGCAAAAAGATTCTTGTATCCTGATTTACCATGCACTCATGAGATTTCAACCATCTGTGCAAGGCACATAACCTCTTCGGCAGTGATAGAAACTAAGAAAGTTTCTGCATGCAAACTGTGATTAACATCAACATGTTATAAATGATTTAGAACACTCAAGATGGAAACTTTTCTAAATCTTCCTCTTTACCTTTGTTGTTTATCTCTTCAACATGGGTAGTGGGTTTTGCGTATAATTATAAACTTCTTATCCTGCTATTAATCTCTATTTGTTAGAGTTGGCTTTATCTCCTTTTCTGCTTTCATATACTTGCATATTGGTACTCATTCGCATGCTTCAACTTTGAGATAATTTCCACATTTATTTTCAGCTTCGGGGACAGCTACCAAAACCAATTTATAGACAACAGTGCCTCTGAAAATACTGATTACAACTAAACAGTCTTATTTGGTTTTGGATAGTTGCTAGAACAGGTCTTGTCTGGTTTTCCAGAACATGTCACAAGAAAGAACTAGCTCCTCTCTCTGCCATTCTCACAAAACCATTGAATTGTGGTAGCATCAAATTCTGTACCTGCAGACTGAGGTTCCTAAAGGGACTTCAAAGAGTATGAGGCAGCTTAGGTGCTCTGTATTACAGAGCTGTCTCTCTGTATTTGGAGATGCCTCTCCCACCATTGCTAAATTAGTTATTATATATATATATATTATATATATATTATATATATATATATTAGTTATTGCTAAATTCGTTCTGTAGGAGAGGAATGGTGGAAGTAGCCTTCTTTGTACCATATGAAACTTTTGCAGTCATCTGGTTCTAATATACTTAAGTGGTGGGAGGAAAAAAAAAAGCCTCTTAAACAGACATCTTGTTTCTGAATTCAACTGTATTCAAAAATGGCAAAACCATGTAAGACATCTTGTTCCTGACTACCTAGAAGGACTGCAGCAGTCCTGAAGGTGTTCTGGGCTTTACCATCATTACTGATACCACTTTTCCTATTCCTTTGGAGTTTTTTAGCACATAACCCCTTCCTAGAGAAATTGCACTAAGCTTTTCTGGCCTAATGGAAATAAAAAATATATAAGCAATACAAGTCAGGAGCAAGCTTTGCTTTCCTTCACTGGGCAGAGACCATCTATATCTTTAGCTGTAGAGCAGCATGTAGCCACAGGGGAACTGAAAATGGTAATGTCTCCTCAGCCTCCTGACCTTAAAACCACAGGTTAGAGGCCCTTGTTCAAGAATAAGGGATGAGGGGATAAGATTGTGTGTTGTTTATACAGCCTAGCTTTATTTTAGCAGACTGCATTGTATGTCTATACTGTTTACTTTAGTAGAGAAGACTATAAGAAAGGTTTGTCTAACTATAAAATAAAGCTATTTGCCTCAAGAAGTCTCAAATACAAGGCAAGTAAATTAACCTTCCCGTTCTCTGATGGATTGAAATTATATTCCTATTCTAGAGTAATACTTAAAGTTTAACATAATCTAGAGATTTACTTCTAATTATTCTGGACAATTGTTAAAATGTAATCAAAGTATTTTTCACTCAATGTTAATTTTGAGGATTAATAGTAACAAAAATGCATTTTCAGTATTTACTGAACCAATGGATATCTACTGATGCTGTGTATGTATGACTCACCAGTCTCTCATTCTTACAAAAGAACATTTCTTTTACCAGAAGGATACTCCAATCACTATTATGTAATGTTACTCAAAATATACTGCTGTGTACTGTCCTGTCACTATTTTAAAATATTTGACTGCCTACATTCAATTAGAATTTCATGTACCTTTCACAAATGTTGATGTAATTTTGAACTAATAGGGTTACTTTTGAAAATAAAATGCATTCTGTATCAGCTCATGCCTTAAAAAAAATATGTGATGTATTAAAGATGTTTCTTAAACTTTTACTCAAAAGTACTAAGAAAAAGTAGAAATTGTTATCGTTCAAAAGAAATACTTAATGACACTGAAGTGTACTTCTGAAAATGGTATTCTCAAAGCAACATTAATGCTTCAGGGAAATTACATATTAATTGTATGATTTAATAACTTGTGACAGGGTCACTAACAGAGCACCATAAGTAACATAACTTAAGCAGATCAAATGCAGGTCACCTTCATGAATGTAATGGTTCAGATCTGTCTTAATGTTTGACATTTAAGTCCCAAGCCAGAACCTGATACAGTTTCATTTTTCAAATGTCTTTCCTGGCTGTTCTGATTCATGTAGTAATGATTTGAAACATGGGTGCTCACTGAAATGATATCCTATAATCCAGATGATGCCACAGACATTTTTCTTTTGCAGTCTACTCATATCCTAGTTCTCTGTCATTCTTATTTAAACTCCCATTTTTTTTACTTATTTTTGAAGTTGCCTTCCCAAGCACTATCTCCACTTTCCAGACACATTTCCTCCTCTTGGTCACATATTAACCAAAAGATTCTTTAGGCTGCCACTAGTGACTTCTTTTCAAGGACTGTTGGTTTTTCACCTCCTCCACCATTTCCAGACAGCTTTCTGTGTGACTTAGAATTCCATTCTTTGGTGTTAATAACATCCCAATCTCAAGCACTCTCCCCAGGTAATAGCATTGACCAAGTTAAGGATGGTCACTTTATTCCAAATACAGAGATGTCTCTCAGCTCTCCTACAATTGCTCGTCTGTCTGTTCTTGTATCTACTTCAGTCTCATCTTCAGCCAGCTCATCTCATCACATAGCCTATAAGCATACCAGCAACAATACCAAACCACAAGAAGTTAAAGACTTAAGAGGTCTACGTGACTTTTCAGTTGTTGAAGTACCTAGAGATTTGTCAGTTGTGTATGTTGGTGCTCTCTGTAACATCCATTTGCCACATGAAGGTGGCTCCATCTCCAGAATGCTAGCTGCAACTGCTGAAAATGAAGAGGGACTCTGTACTGCAGATCTGTCAGTTGATATAGGGGATCAGTCAAAGCTTCAAGAATCAGATTTCTACAGAGAAGCACAGGACACAGCAGAAGAACTGAAAAGACTCTATATAGAGGAGGATCTAGAACATGACAATTTAGAATTCCAAATAGCAAGTGGAGGAGACTCCATGGTCTTTTATGAAGGAAACTCTTCCACCAAATATTGATAAGGTATTTTAATTTCTGAAAAAAAAAAAAACAACCAACAACCTAGCTTGTGTGTTCAAGTAGCTTAGTATAATTATTTTCTGCTTTTTCTTGTATTTACATGTTTGTATTGTGCACGGGCACATTTTTATACTATTGCATTTTATAAAAGTTGACAGTATTAGTGGTAGTTCCTTCTCCTAAGCAGGCATATACACCATTTTAAGTTCTACAGTATATCAATCCTGCTGGTCCTTTCCCTTCTGTCCTTGTTAGCTGTCATCCTGCTTCTGATGTGAAAAGCAAGTGAACTATTTTCCTTCTTGCCTCATTACATGCCACCCCTTTGAGTCAGAGGCCCCAGCAACATTTGTCACTTCACCAGCTTATATATTTATAGTAGACTCTTTTATGAGAATGTGACTAATAATAACAGATCAGATTATGTTTGGCAGTTAAACAAATGCTTCTCCCTAAAGACTTGCCCAGTTCCTCTTTGGGGCAGTACAGCACTGAACCATCCCAAATGTGTGCTAGCCATTAAATGCCACAATATTGCTCCACAGTTTGTGTGGTTTCTATGTGAAGTTTTAGAACAGATTTTTTTCTATGCAGACTGCTCATGAGGGCATTTGCTTTGGCTAACACATGCAAACATGGGAATCAGATATTCGGGACAATACAGTTTAGGCCAAACATAAAACTAGTTAATTATTAGAAAGATTCTTGCTGGCTGCCCCTACCCTTACTTGACCTGAGAAACACAGAAGAAAACTGTAAGAATTAGAGGTGAAATCCACAGCCACAAATAGCAACTTGTTTTGGTTTCTGTGGGAAGATGTTTCCTCCAGAAAAGCAGATTGACTGTTGAGGTTAGCTATGTCACCTTATTGAGCATTTTATGTCCTTCATAGCTGGTTTCATAGCACAATTATTTCTCATTTTTCTTAAACACTTAAGCCAGCTCTGCTTTCTGTGGGAACATCAGGAGTCTCTGATCCTCCTTTCCACCTTTCCAATGTTTATTTCACTCTGCTAAGGCACCAACTTCTCACTCTCTTCCTACAACATCCCTGTCTGCTGCTTCCCTCTCACCTCCTCTCCTTTCTAAACCCTTACATCAGCAGAAGAAAGACTCACCAAAGTTAAAGGTAACTGCCCCTCTTTGAGTATGGGTTGTTGCAAATCTTCATGTATATTAAATAACTGCAAGGCTAACACTGAGTTTGATCTTTTCAGATGTATTGTTTCCTTTACTAATATTAAATAACATAGTCATGGAGTATTAAAATAGGCCTTCTGCAAATGAAACAAAAGGTAAAACTATAACCGTTGTGATGCAAGGAAATAGCTTAAGGAGATAGCAGTAACAGGAAAACGGAAAGCCTTCGACTCAATTTCAAGTCCATACCTGGACAAAAGTAAGTCTTATATAATTGAAAGGGACAAAATCATACTCAAGTATGCAGAAAAAAGTTTACTGCTCTTCATTGGACATGGCAGGAAGGAAGATAACAACAAAGGGAGATTACTCCATCTTGCAGACACAAGAGCCTGAGTACTGAGAGGAGCTAGAGGTCTTGTGGGTTGTTACAAAGTTCTAGCTCTTAACTGTTGTTTTCAAACCAATACCTGGTTTGAAATTTGGATTATTTATTTATGGAACAGTATAGTTGGAATTATTAGATACAGACCTACCAACAACAATTTTTTTTTTAATTTTTTTTACAATTTCCAAAATGAGATAAAGATCTGTTTCCTCCAAAGAGGAAGCAAAGTTGTTTTTTTTCAGCAGTCAACAGTGACAACATTGCCAGGATAGAGAGTTGGATTAAAGTGTAGCCAGCTTTTGGCTGTCATCATTTCTTGCTACTCAGTCTACAAGCTGGACTTTATAAGGAAGGACAGTTCCTATTCTCTTCTCTTTGTGCATGTTGTCTGCAATTAAAGTCTGCTCTTAACCGCTATGGCAGAAAGAACATGAGACATTTCAAGGACTCAGATATCACAAGTGAAGATCACAAGTTCTTCAAAGAGTTCTTGAAATGGCATACTGGTACTTTGATAATTTTTGTTAGTGCTAATAAACATATATACATATGTATATGTGTGTACATATATATTTGGAATGTGGCTCAAATCTAAAGCATGACCAGGGATTTGGACAGTAGAATACAAGGAGCTATGGGTGGGAAGTGTCACTTTGCTTCATGTTGGTAGGAAGGATGTATCCTCCAAAGGAAGAACTCTGAAAACACTTCCCAAAGAGAAAAACTTGGTATCCTGTTTTTCTGGTTTTGACCCTCTCAGCTCCTAAAAGAGGGCTCTGTTTCTGTCTTGCCACATTCTACTGGCAGACAGTCACAAATACCAAAGAAAAGGTTTGCAGTGTCAGCACTTCACTCCTTCATGTTCCCTTTGACTCAGTCCTGCCCCTGAGAATTCACATTTGCTGTATACCCCCACTTAGAAGCTGAATTCTGACAAATATTTAACTGATTTATAGTGATAGTAACAAAATGAGGATCTTTTCCTTGAAGTACTTTCTGTCAAGTATACATTTGTTTTCTAAATGCAAATATAAGGTCTATGTTAACTGTTTAACAGCAAGGAATTGCATTTGTCATTGGTATTTTTGCTCTGTGCTATTGAGATTTTCTGTATCATTAACTGAGTTTCTTCAGTGGGTATACTTGCAGTAACTGCTTTTACTTCAGCTGCATGCATGATTAATCTTCTAACTGTAATGTGTAAGCCAGAGAAGGAAACCCTTGGAAAAAAATATAGTGGCACCAATGAAAATACCATATACTAATAGTACTGTTATTTGCACTTGTAACACATTTGCTTTTTGTTATCGGGAAGAGCATGTCCTGTTTGTATATATGAATGAAGCAACAAAAATCCCATGATGCTTCATTCTTAAACTCTCACTTGACAGTTTTTGTGGTTTTTCTAGGCTAATTTAAGGAGAGCGATACTTGTTATGGGTAAACCTCCTCGTAGCCCAGTGATGACTAAGAGATCCTGCAGCTCACTTGTCAGAGGTCCCAGCTATTCACACAGGGTATGGTACTGAATGCCCAGTGTACAATAACAGCCTTTCTGTAGAAGAGGAGCTCAGTGTCCAGTCTTTCAGTGTTTTGCTTTTGCCAAAGTGACTCAGTATAAGCAAGTATGCTGTGTATTCTTCCTGTTGTGATGCTGTGTTCTGAGTAAATCCAACAGGTCTGTGTGTGCAAAACTTATTTGATAAATCCATTAGTGTATTGTGTCTCTGTGTGGTACTGCATAGTATTTCCAGTGCCACAGGACATAAGAGATCAAAGTTCTTTATATTTAGCCTGTTTTTCCCTAATTTTTTTTATTTTTTTAATTGAAATTAAAGCTTTGAAGAGTCAAAAATTTATACTTCACTGCATGCACACAGGCTGAATTCTGGTTTTTGAATCCATGTCCTTTGCTGCTGCTGTATTATGTTCACTCAATACTGTCATCTTTATCCAAGTATTGTTATTCGAGACTGTCACACTCTTTAAGCCTTTACCTTCATATCACAGATATATATGATATCACATATCACATTATAACAGTATAACAGTGACATACCTAACAATTTTACTGAGCCAGAAAGTCAGGTTAGAGTTTGCATGTGATCTAAATTATGAAAAAAGAAAATCCAACCTAAACCATATGAGAATGAAAATTTATGGGTTGTTTTACTTTCAGTTTAGGACAAAATTATTCTTTGCATTGGTTTCTTAACATTTAGGTTTTAAAGCTGGTAAGGGGATGAACTGTTATCCATGCAGTTGCTGTTGATTTTAGGTTATAGTCTTTCTGGTAGTTCCCTTTATAAAATTTGAATTTTAATTTAAGATATGCAGGTTTGTGTAACTTCTCAAAGTCTCAGTTTTCTGGCAGGCATCTGTTTGTTACCAGGTGTGAGAGGACAGTGCTTTCCTCATTACTGAAGAGAGACAATTCAATCATAAGAAGGCCAGGATTCTTGTAGTAGCAGATCAACACCATTCCAAAGAAAGTCCAACTAGGAATAAGATCCATTAAAAAATGGATTAAGCCCTATTTTAATTTAGCATGTTACTCCAAATGAATCGTATATAAACAGTATACTGAGAGGACTGTATTGGTCAGTGTTCAGTGCATCTCTTTTTTAATTCCAGAACTACAAGAGCACAAATTTTACACCTAATTTGCATGTTTAGGACTATTCAGAACTACTCTGTGCAAGTGCATATCAATGATGCATGAAAATCAGATGTACAGCTGGGACCACTGACTTGACTGCCTGTTTTTTAATGGTCTCAGGATTAGGCCCTGCAATTTTTCCCAGGAAACAGGATACTGTAGTGAACTGAGCCATAGTTGGAAATTAGAAATCCTAAGCACCAAGAGTTACCCATAAGGTGATGCCTTTTCATGATACCTCTTGAGCACAGTTAGCCAGACCTAGCAACAGTCTAGCTAATGCAATTGTATGTGGGAATGAGATCTTAGGGAAAGAGAACAGCAAGAAAGCCTCTTGATGTCAACTGGGGCACTGTTGAGGAACACATTTAGAGGGAGAGGGAGAGAGCTCAGACAGCTCAGACAGCACAGATTACTTTTAGTTTGTTTTCCCAGATTCTAATTCCATCAAAGTTTTCTTTTTAGCAGTAACAGGGTTCAAAATATTCACTCATCTTGATTTTCTGTCATCTGTTTCTACAGTAGTTAACTAGCAATGAAACATTTTAAAGTACTGAAGCATGTGTAGAAAAAGAAGATAATACTGACCTACCTAATTTCTTCCTGGCTTGATATATGTTCAAAGCATTAAATCGTTTGTAGTATTGTTTAGGACATTGACTTCTATTGTTTGCAGGGAAATATCCTTAACCTCAGTTGAGTTCTCTTGCATCTCTGACTATCTTTGGTATTCAGCTCAGTCATGGACCTGACAACAATGTCAGATTCCAGTCCAAATACCAAGCAATCTGCTCAGCAGAATATTCTTTTCTTACTTGACAAGCAGTTGTTGAGGGAGGTTTACTAAGAACTGAAATGTCTAGTTTGCAATCTTTATTGTTGGTTGCTTCAGTATAAATTATTCCTCTTTCTTGTATGCTGGCAGAGGAGAGTTAAATGAGGGAGATGAGAGTCAAAGGGTATAAACTTTTTTTTTTTTTTAGTTTGAAAATCACCTTTCCACCTAGCTGTCATTAATAGGAATAAAATTTCTGTTATCTAGCTGCCTATATCTTAACACACCTTGTTTAAAGTTATATTCAACAGATTGCAAAAAGTGGAGAATTTACAAAGTATTTTCTCCATGTACACATACAAACATGATGACAAGAAATTTAACTACTTCAGTTTCATCTGGAGATGTTGGGCAGGGAGAAACCACAGTGCACTTTAAAATCCAATTGATATAATCAGGCTGTGGGTTGTTTACTATAGCCTTCTCTCATGAAATACTGCTTCATATTCAAGAGTAAACTGAAGCAAGATGAGCTGAAATAGTCAAACCTGAGAGAGAGAGAGAACCATGGAGCAATAAGACAATTCCCATGACTTCAATTCTATGATTCAAGGTCAAGTTGAAATTACTCAATTGATGAAAGAAATTGCAGTGAGCTGTGGTCATATCCACACTCCCCAAACAGATAAGAATTGCTAGACTTGTATCATATCGTCAGTCTCTACCACATGACCATAGGGCATCCTCAGTCAGCAGAGAATATGATCACTGCTTACATGAAGAGCTCTCCCAAGCACCTGCTCCTACACTGTTTCTGGCCCCAGCCAGATTCTAGTAAGTGTAAATCAATGTCTTTCTAATCATGATACATTTTTATAGGAGGTTAATATTTTTCATTTCCATTGTGTCCAGATTTGTTTGATATTAGCGGCTAGTAATGCTCCATTAAGGAGCTCCTTTCATGAACCTTTGCACTGGAAATACAAACTACTTTTTCTTCTGAAGTAAAAGAGTTAATTGTTATTTTCACACAATTACATGCATTCTTTCAAAAGTTATTTCTGCTCTTTGCCTCCCAATAGCCTGCATGGCTTTGTGTTCCCCCTTGAGACGAAACAATTAAAGCATAGCATGTTATGCTTGAGAAGTCAGTATTCTCTGTGTATAATGGAAATTGGTATGTTGTTTGTCTATGATTCTTCTTAATTCTGCCATTACATAAAGGAGATTTTATTTCTGCTTATCTAAAAATATACTTCAACCCAAGGAATGTATAATGTTCATCAGTTGCATCTGATTTTTCTAATGCTATTTCTGTTCCATAGTGAAGAGGCAGCAGAGTTCTTTTCCAGCTTTATACTATGCTATAAATAGAATGGACTGTTGATAAAGTTCGAAGTTTTGTTTTAGTTTCTATTATGCTCTCCAAAAATCAGATCGTTAAACCTGCCAAGATTCTGTTGCTTTGCTATGTCTCTTAAGAATTTATTGTGAGTTGAAGGGGGGGTGGACGGGGTGGTATTTTACCCAAGGAGAATATGAACTCTCAAACAACTATGTGTCATGCCCCTATCCAGCTCTTTGGAACCTTGGACTATAAATCTTTATTACATTTCAAATCATTTAATTTCAGCCACAACGCCCTGTGCTTGCTCATGAAAACATACACAGTGGGGGGGAACCGTAAGTATACTTCTTGTCTACTAAAGCAAAATCTAACATTTAAGGAATAGCCAGAACAACAAATAATTTGCTAACCTGCCAAATAAAATTATGAAGAGATTTCAGAAATTTACAGATAAGCACATGATGATGAGGATATCCAAGAAGGTCCCAGAAGGCAAAGCCTTAGTGGTTTGTAAATTAAACAATGTGCCAACTTACAGTTCTCCATTGTTTATACTTCAAAGGGATAATAATTATGTAAAAAGAAACTTGACTTTTTTTTTATTCTCTCCATTTTTACATCTCAGCAGAATGCCAATTAAAGATTTAACATTGATTCAACCCATCTGTTTTACTGACTTGACACAAATTATTCAGAAACAGTTCTGAATGTGAATAGAGAGGAAAAAAATAACTTGATAATCACAAACACAGGAAACACAGGCTCACACGTTTTGGTATATTTTACATGTGCAACTAAAAATTAGATACAAGAAAGCCTTTCTGAAAACTTGAGAAGAATCATAGAATCATAGAATGGTTAGGGTTGGAAGGGACCTCTGGAGCTCATCTAGTCCAACCCCCTGGAGTGGGCAGGGACATGCCCAACTAGATCAGCTTGCCCAGAGCCCTGGCAAGCCTCACCTGGAATGCCTCCAGGGATGGGGCCTCAACCACCTCCCTGGGCAACCTGGTCCAGTGTTCCACCATCCTTGTGGTGAGGAACTTCTTCCTAATGTCTAATTTAAATCTACTCCTCTCCAATTTCAAACCATTGCCCCATGTCCTTTCACTCCAGGCCTTTGCAAACAGGCCCTCTCCAGCCTTCTTGGAAGTTCCCTTTAAGTACTGGAAGGTCACTAGTAGGTCCCCCCGAAGTCTTCTCTTCTCCAGGCTGAACAATCCTAGATCTCAAGTGTTATTTTCAAAACACCATAAGCAGTTGGGATAGAACATGTAAGGCTGTGTGAGTGCTGACTGTTAAAATGAAAGTATGGTACATTGTTTCCTTCCCTCCCCCCCGCCCAGTCTTGCACTCAGGTCCTGCTTCAGTGATCACTGAAACCAGCAGCCATTCTTCTTCTAGCATCATGACGTCCTAATAGATGAATTTTCCTAAATCGAAGTAAGATTTAGCATATAAAAACATTTAAAAGTTTACCTGTGAGTCATTTGAAGAAATAGCAAGAAAGAAGAGAGAGGCAAAAACTTACCAAATAATTAACTATACCGCAGAGAGAACATTTTGGTTTCAATCTCACTAAAACCAAAAGCACCTGTTGGTTTTATTGAGCATACTGAAGCTCCTAACTCTGTTTTGTAAGCAATAATTAGCTAATTAATTTGGTTCAATATAGTTTAAGTAGTTCATGACTAAATTTACTTATTCCTAAAAGTAAAAATAGAAATATATTTAAATTGCCAACCAACCATTCTTTGTCTTGAATATGTTTTCTGTTAGTGTTGCAAATGGTAGTAGAGTTTTCAAGAGAGAATGAAATTACTACAAAGGAGTTGTTAAAATAGATTATCTAGAAATGACTAAGATTAGATTTCTGAAGTACAAACAGTGCTAACTGGGAAGTTATATGTTACTCTAAGTAATTGGCCTGAATCTTTTTCATGACAAATAACATCTGCAACTTCTGTACCTTTGGAAGCTGCATTTAGTCAGTTTTGGAATATCATCATAGTTCCACTTCCACAGAATAATGTTGTGTGACAGAAAATATTATTGCCATTTAATTTTTTGCACCGATTGTTTACCCCTATACAAATTACCAGAAGTAATTGCATAAATACTCAGTCCCATGTCATTTCATTAGTGATTAAAACAGAAATTAGACTTACCAGATCTGGGGAGATAAATAAATGTCTCATTTAAGCTGTGGAATCTTTGCCTGAATAATACAGAGCTAATGGAAATGTTCTTTTAGAGTGCATCAAAAGTGGAGTTACTTTGGTTTTATTGAGAGAAGTATAATGACATTAAGTTTTTAAAGTCAGTGAACTGTTGTTAAGATGGAAAAATGAATATGGTTGGTTTGGTTCAGCAATTTGAAATTAAAACTATTTCCTTTGTACAATTTCTGCAGTTGTACTCTGCTCCTTTACACAGAGTCATTCATAGCTGGGGCATAGATGGTGAGTGGAAAAAGGCAGATTCTGACTCTGTAGGACTCACAGGCTTTTGCAGCAGTCTTCCTTTGGGCTGTCTCCCAAGCACTTTCAGTTCCCCTAAATAAGAATTTATCACCATTCTTCCAATTCCAAGAAAATAAATGAAAAGCTGACAAAAGGAATGAAAGATAATAAATTTAGTAATCTTACACCTCTTTCTATTTTTCCATCTTATGTCCTTCAATCTACAAATCTACAGCCCCTGGCTGGGGTGAAGGTACAAGTCAGTCAGTGTCTAAATAATGTTTTGAGTTTCCACCCTTACATCCCCTGATTAATTCCAAAGTCTCCCTCAGTCACAGGGGTTGTTTTTTTTTGTGTATAGCAGAGGTAGTTTTAACCAGGGCATGTATGTTTCCAAATAGCAATTACTCTCCACCTTTAC
Source organism: Bucco capensis (assembly GCA_013396975.1). Taxonomy (NCBI): domain Eukaryota; kingdom Metazoa; phylum Chordata; class Aves; order Piciformes; family Bucconidae; genus Bucco; species Bucco capensis. Next base: position 81,644 of record VWZO01014057.1, read on the forward strand.
CACCAAGTAGGTGGAGCTCCTATAGTGCCAAGCCTCACCTCAGCAGTTGTAGTGAAGAGCCCAGGGAGGGTGCCCCAGTCACAGCGGTAGTGTGTGTGAGCCACTCTCCTGGGCATCCTCCTCTACCAGGTACAAAGGAATGCCATCAGGCAGCTTGCTTATGCTGTGTGGAACTTTGCTCTTCTGCAGCAGAGAACAAGTACACTAGGATCAGCTTTCCAGAGTTTAAAGGCAAACTCACAGTTTTAGGTACTGGTCATGGGGAATTAAGCACATCTATAGACACCCTTCTAGAAGTACTTTGTTTTGGTGACTCAACCTTAAAATAATGCTAAAAGTTTAAAATACTACAATTCTGTGTTCAAAGCAACTGGTTGAGGAGCCTTCAGGCCTGCCTGGAGTCCCCAGTCTTTAGTGTCCAATAAAGTTTTAATATACTATCCTAAGTAGTATATTATAGTATATATATAGTATACTAGTGACTTTCCAGTACTNGGGTGGACTAGATGAGCTCCAGAGCTCCCTTCCAACCCTAACCATTCTACCATTCTATGATTCTAAGTACCAACCTCTGAAGTCCACCAGGCATTATAAACCCTTTCCCCCTATATTTGCCAGAAGTGTTACTTATTTGTTAGTGTTTAAAACAGCTCCTTTACTTCAGCAAAGGTGCAAATAACTCTTACTACTACTTAAAATGCATCATTTGTCCTGTTTAAGGTTTCAGGCTCTATATAACTATACTCCTAGGAATGAAGATGAATTGGAGCTCAAAGAAGGAGATGTCATTGATGTGATGGAAAAATGTGATGATGGATGGTTTGTGGGTATGTTTTAATTCAATTGACTTTTTTTTTTTTTTCTCCTTACCTTGGCTGGCTTTACCAGGAGAAATCCCAAACTCCACTGAAATTAATGGGCAGTTTTTCACTTGTGTCTTTTGAAACTGATGGACACAAACTGACACGTGCCTTCGGTTTGTTAGACAGCATTGTTGTCACTCTCATATGACACAAAATGGACTATATAGTACTGCTCTCCTCATAAAGACCAGTAAAAACTTACTCATATGAATACATCTACAGACTTGACTACTTGTGAGAACCAAGTAATAATGAACAGAGATTTCATAACTGGGCCTTAAAAAGGTGGCTTATTCATTTCATAAACCCTCATGCACACAATGGCTAATTTAATCATCTAAGTAGTCCTCAGCATTTCCAAAATCCAGATTATTTAAATAGAATTGATGTTGTTGAAATTAAATTACTTCTATGTAACAAGTCAAAATTTTAGCACAGCTTTTAATCAGGCCTACAATATAATCAAATATGCCTTTCTATTTGCTTTTTCCTACCTGCAGTTTTAATTTGTTAAAACTCACAAATCAAATTCAAAATAACTTTTTAAAGTTTTGAAGAACTGTAAATACTTCTGTTTGTGCAATGTTAAACAAAAATTTAAAGGCCATGCTTGCATAGTGATTTCCTCTTGTTATTCCTATCTTTCATCTATTGCTTCTAATTTCAGGAACCTCGAGAAGAACCAAATTCTTTGGTACTTTCCCTGGAAACTATGTCAAGAGGCTGTGAAATTTTTTTCCTACTTATTTATGCTGCATCTCTGCAACACATCTGCATAAAGCTGCTAGAAAACATGCTGTGCTGACCTTCTGTTTCCTTGCTTGCAGCCTCAAATAGAGGCCATCTAGTCCACCTTCATCCCATCTCACCCCCCCAAAATGTTCCACCACTATTACAGCAACGACCAGCGTGAATCACTAAGCTTTTCTGAAACAAGAGGAATCGTTTCAACTTTTAAATACTCCCTGCTTTAAAGCCTTTGCATTTGAAACACAATAGGAGAAGCCTGATGACAGGTACACTGATAAATTGACATGAGGATGTGGGGAGGGGAGAAACGGTTCTTGGTTTGGGAATTTGTGGTACTATCATGAATCTGATGGGTTTTTTTTCCAGCATGCATGTAATACAGGGGAAAGTTGCTGATGACCCCTTTTTTGTTGGTTTGGGTTTTTATTTTAAATTCTTACTAGCTTGGCAGCCTGTGTTGCTTTCACTTCGCTGTGTCACAGGTTTGCCTATTGTACTGGTTTACAGTGTATGACAAATTACAATATAGTTTTTTTTGCTTGCACTTATACATTGTAACATATGCACAGTGATTGTAAAACCTCAAGCAAGCATAGTAAAAAAAAAAGGAAGAGCTGCAAGTGTTATGAACAGGTGCAATGGTATTGGCTAAACCTTTTTTCCCCTAAATAAAGCTGTAGTATTTTCTGCTAAAAGAAGTACAAGAGGTGTAAAACCTCATTTAATGAAGAGAGACTATGATGTAAGCATAGACAGTACTAACCTGCTGCTGAGGTCTGACATTAAATGGTTGCAATTAAAATGTTGTAATATTAAGCAACATGAGATTTGCGAGGGTAGTGTTTTTACAACATATCAGGAATTCTAAGAAGCAAGAAGTAAACAGTGTTAATGCAAAGGGTTGTTGGATGGTTGTTTTTTTTCCCCCCTAACATAGCCACCTGAAAAACATTCACAAGTATCATATACTGATTTACTTCACTATATATATGTATGTTAATGAAACCTGAATTACATATTCTTTTTAGGAACTCAGTACAGAAGAGAGTCACAAATATGAAAACTGATACATTTTAGAGGTGGGATTTTGTTTTTTTCCTGAACAAAACAAGTATTTGAAAACATACATTTTTCATAAGCAAAGGTAGGCATATATAGCAAATGAAATTAAGGCATAGAATGATGACAACTCCAGCTTTATAAAAATAATTCAGATTTAGTTTCTTCAGCACCTTATAGATGGCAAAAGCTTCTGTTGCATTTCTCATGGGTAAAGTATTGAAATTATCAAAATATTTGTAGTCTGTAGCATTTTGTACATAGGTTTGGTTTTTTTGTACAGAGCCATTTGGTTGTTGATTTTTAAAAAAATTATGTTCTGTATTTGATCTTCACAGACAGAAGATTTCAATGCATTTTTCTTTCTTGCTCTATTTACCGTAAGCACATCTGGATAGTGCAATTCTGTAAGATAGCATTTTATGCAAAGTTTTATTGATTAAAATATGGTATATGAGCCAAATCTAAAATGTACATATGTCTTTATTACTGAGGAATGTCATTATGACAAAGGTAAAGAAACATCTTTGTGCAGCATACCTTTATTATTGCAGATTTCATGGCAAAAGCTTTATATTCAAAGGCTTTCAATTTTAAAATAGATCTGCATGCAGCTTTGCTGTGAGTTTAGTACCTATCTTTGATGCCATTTATGATTGAAGACTTAACTATCTGTTGCCTGTGATATTTAAAAAGTACTGTTTCTACTCTGTATCTGATTTTAGAAGAATACAGGTTTTTCATAGCTGGCTTTCAGGTAACTGAATTTGAATTCCTTACAAACAAAAAGGTCTCTGTGTTGTTTTTGGTTTTTTTTCTTGAATAGACTTCCAATAAATTTTGCTTGGAGTACACAACTGTTTCCCTGTCATTTCTCAAAACACAACCTATTACTTAAATGTTACAAAGTGCTTAACTCTTCCAAGTTTATATGCAAATAGTTTTGCCTTGTACAGAGAGGTTTTTTTCCAACACCAAGCATACACTAGTTTTAGATAGATAGATAGATAGGCATTGCCAACAGCTCTCAGTTGATACACTTCAGTTTCATCCCTAAAACATTTAAATCCAAAAGCAGTGCTGTGGACTTTCTGCACTGACTATGCTAATCAGAAAGGGACTATGTTGCCAGAGCTTCCCTTCACTCACACACAGAGGGTGAAATGCACCATGGTAACCACCATCTACCTGTTAAAAGTTCCCACATCCTAATCCTTCAACAAAAGCAAAACAAGAACACCTCTGCAAAGTGACAGAATAGAAGCAAGATATAAGGAAAATACAGGCTTTAGGGACTCTTGGGACTCTTCCAGCAAAGCTAGATTGTCCCATACTAATAATGCCTCTAGCAAGGAACAAGTGTTCAAACAAAACCTGCGACAAGTCAAGTAAGCAAGAAGCAGCTTTTTTTTCTTTGGGGGTTTTTACTGGCTGGTTACACAGTTACTGCTAGTGCTGCTGAGTAACTCTTTGGTCCTGCTTCTCCAAGCCACCATTACCGGGCTGCTGCATCCCAAACGCTATGTGTGCCATAGTCATACTGCTGAAGAATGCAGCACAGCAGCAACCTGCATATGGGCAGGAATAAACTACTTACTTCCTGAAGCCTGATTCATGCTCAGTTTTATCTTTAGAGTAGCTGACGTGGAAAGTGCAGAACCACCAACACCTCTAAATAAGTACCCAAGTACATACCTTAAAATGTGGCTCCTGAGGTTGTAGCAGCCAAAAGCAAAACATCAGGGAAATGCTTTAAGGCAACGAAGGGATGTTCCTCTGGAAAGGTGACATCGCTGACTGCCCAGCCGAAGTGCCTCTACATGAATGCACGCAGCATGGGCAACAAACAAGAGGAGCTGGAAGCTACTGTGCTGCTGGAAAGCTACGACATAGTGGCCATTACTGAAACCTGGTGGGATGAATCCTATGACTGGAGTGTGACTATAAGTGGTTACAAGCTGTTCAGAATGGACAGGAGGGGAAGGAGGGGTGGAGGAGTTGCCCTCTATGTTAAGGAATGGATTGAATGTGAAGAGTTGTCCCTAAAAACTGGCCAAGAGCAAGTCGAAAGCTTATTGGTTGGAATTAGAGATCAAGGTAACAAGGGAATCCTTGTGCTTGGAGACTACTACAGGCCTCCCAATCAGGAGGAGTCTGTTGATGAAGCATTCCTACTCCAACTACAGGAGGCATCATGCTCACAGGCTCTTGTCCTGCTGGGAGACTTCAACCACCC